>VXBJ01005843.1:607672-752649 GCA_013400055.1 Nycticryphes semicollaris
AATTGTTTGGTCTACCTTCTTCATGTGTTTTCTCACCTAGCCTATGTCCAAGTAGTGTAATTCAAGGTGACTTTCTGAAAGTGGCACACAAAGAGGATATGGTTAGCTTGAGAGAGAGAGATCTGAAACATCATCATGGTTTGTTGGTTGTTTTTTTTTCCCCAAAGTAAAACACATAAGGTAAAAATCAGATTAGGAGCAAAATCCTTACATTTCAGATCTAGTCAGCCACCATTTCAAGAAAAATTGAAACTAGAATTTGACTAGTAGGAATATTCTATATTTGGACTTATGTTCATCTTTTTGTTTGGTGGTTCGTCATTTATTGTGACTTTAGTTGCATCTTTTTGGCATTTTGTGATGCAGTCTGCTGTACCTGAACGGATACAGATCTTGTGTTGCCAGCAGTTGTCTAAATCATTCTTCACTGAAGGTAAAACCTGTGGCATTCCATACTGTATATCTAAAATGCCTTTCTTCCTTATAACAGCATGCTATAGTTGTGTGGTTTGGAGCTGGTGCCTATTTCCTAATGAGCCTCTGAAGAGACTGGCTTAGGGATTATCTCTACAAAAGATTCTCTTGGTTTTCGTTGTTACTGTTCCTGGTCTGCTGATGTAGTAAATTGTTAAAGATCCAAGGGAGATGCCTAGGGGAGAAAGAGGCGTAGCATGAGTAGTCAGGGATAAGCAAAAGGAAGATTACATGTTTCAAAAATATGCTGATAAAATATCACCTTTGGAAAAAAAACAACACCCCAAACTGCAGCAGATTCTGAGTTTTGAAAAAGAGCAGGTAAATTTCTGAAGAGGGTAGAAATGTCTTTAAATAGTAACAGGTGGAGCTGAACTGGGGGAAGCTGGATGTGCTTCATCTCATGCTCTGCAGCACCACGTAGTCAGTGGCGTCGAGAGAAGATTCCTAAAATACCTCAAAATTGAACATGAATATTTACCATAGAAGCTGAAAATTACCTGCTCATTGTAACAAAAAGCTTCATCTTAAAAGCTTATGACTGAAGGATCAAAGAAATCTCTTTTCTTTTTTTTTTTTTCTTTTTACCCATAATATTCTGCTAGTTTTGTTGATCTGTATAACCTATCCATGTACAGTCACAACTCGGGGGCTAGTTTTAAAGCACGTTTTTAGGAGTATGTTTCTAGTTTTATGGTGCAGCCAGTATTCTTGTCGTACCTAGAGGTTTCCAGCAACAGAGAAATATAAAATTATTAAGTATGTTTTGAGCAATTTTTCTTTTTCTGATGAAAGGAGTAACAAATAACGAACTGTTGCATAACAAATTTCTTCTGAAAAATCACCTTTTAATCTTGCTGGCTTCCACCTTATAAAACAAGGTAGGATCTGCAGCTTCTGTCTTACAGTCATACAGATATTTTCAAGGAAACTACTTTAGGAGGAACCAATTTTTCTGCCCCTAAATGATATATGGTATTTAATGAAATGTGATGCTTTCTTTGTCCCTTCCTATCCCTAAAACAATAAGATGGATCAGTACTGCAGCAGGGGGCTCACTGTCATTCCCGACCACCATGTCATCACTGACACATCTTGAACCGTGCACTTGCTGTGACTAGTCCCCAGGAGTAATTAGCATTTCTTTTTGAAGCATCTTGGCATAAGAATGGGTGTGGGCTTGGTATAAAATCAGTATAACCTCTGTGTAAATACGTACTGCATTATGCATTATAAATGCCACCACTGAAGTAGTTCTTTTTCCAAGCAGAAGCCTTATGATCTCACCGTGTTCAGTAGACACTGGGTTTGCTTTGTAGGAAGGAGGATTTTCCTCCTGCTGTGTGTCAGTAGGCCTGGAAGTCCTCTGTTAACGTGGCATCAGGGATCTCGCCACCCATAGACTCCGTATTTTGTTTTTGTCTGCTCCACGAGAGATGTATAAATGCAGTTCTCTAAAGTACTCTCTGTCGTGGTTTCAGCCAAAAATTACCAAAACCTGACAAAGACTGATAGATGGCCCTTCCTCCCCCCAGAAAGAAGGGAGAGGAAGAAGATAAGGAGACTTACAAGTTTAGAATGAATTAAACTACTTTTAATGAGGTATTAATAGTAAAATTAAAGCAAACAAGGGGAAGAAAATAATGAAATAGATGATACAATATGTATACAAAACCATATCAAGCTCCCAGGGTGACAATCACATCACCAGCAGGCATCAGGAAAAGTCACAGACTGGACTCGGTGACCGACCGGAGCTGGATTCCAGATCTGGAGTCAGGAACACTCGGATTGGTATCAAAGGCAGATGAACAGACAGGGTCCTCCTCGGACATCGTCCCTGGAAGGAAGAGAGTTGACCCTTTGATCCCTCAGTTTTTATACTGAGCATGATGCGGATGGGATGGATATGACCCTGTTGGTCAGTTTGGGGTCCCCTGTCCTGTCCGCTCCTCCCCACAGGGGTGACCCCTCAACGCTTTTCCGCTTCTGACCCTCCAACGGGGAAAATAACACAATTCCCTGCCCTTGGTGGTTCTAGCAATAAGTATCAGCAAGGGCCTCTCTGCACCATCCCTTGGGGTGATCAGGTCTGATCCCTGTGAGAGTGAACAGTTTCTGAACAATCTGCTGTTAATTTCAGAGTTGTTAGTTAGAAGAGGCCCAGCTAAGAAAAGTAAAGAGACAATTGGTTTGTTTTACTTCAAACCAGGATACTCTCCCACTCCCCTTTTTGAAAGCCCAATTCTAGACACTGTATGCAACAGGGACACAAATAATCATTGTGTTTTTCAAGTGGTTTGCCTTCTATTGCTGAAGTTAAATATGTTTAAATAGTGAAAGTTATCAACTTGAAACCTCCTAACTGTTGCTGTAATGAAGGCCGGGGGGAATTTAACCCTAATCATATTCTTTTTTCCTGGAAGCAAGTGAACTTGCTATCAGGGAGGGTGTACTGGTCCTTACCAGTAAGAATGAACTTCAGAAAATTGCCACTTGACATTGGAGAGCATTGTGCAGATTCTACCAGTGCAACCAGAAATTGAAATAGAGGCCCCAAGAGCAAAAGGTTTAATAATGCAGCAAGTCTGTCAAGCAATTGAATTTAAATAATGCTATAATGCAAAACACCAGTTGCTAATTACTACAAGGAAGGAATAGCAACAGAAACTTTCAACACTTTTTTATTATGCTGGGGCAATATTATGATATTGGCTTGGTCTTGCAATATAAAATCCTGATTTCAAATTGATTTTAACAAAGCAAATTAAATGAGCAGAAAGCCTATTTAGAGTGGACGCTTGAAAATAGGAATTCAGTGCTTAGTGAAAATACAAACTGTCCAGCTACCTAAGAATAAATACAAGAAAAATGGGGAATAGTTTTTGTGACACAAGTAGGCTGTATTTGTAATTAATGCTGAGCTCAGATTGTGACCCATGTCCCAGGCGTTCGGCTCTCTCGCTTAAAGTTGAGTTTGTGAAGCAGAGGGATATGATCAGTTTTATTGAGGGGAAAAAAAAAAAAAAATCCCATAAAGTTGTTGAGCTGCGAGATTGTCTATAAGAAAATTAATAATGGAAAAGTGAAAGCTTGACATTATTATAGTAAACCTGGGTTTCAAAGGAAAAGCGAGCATGAAAAGATATAAACTCAAAAAAAACCCCAACCCAAAACAAAACAAAAAAACCCCCAAGGTCAGAAAGATGCAGGTCTGCAAGGCAGAGGATTGGTGTGATGTAGGATCTGCTGTGTCTGACACAGCCAGCCTTGGCTGATAACTGCCTGGCCAGCACCAGCAGGGACCCGTTGGGTGCCACCATAGGGTGAGGCGACTGCTGGTGTTCAGCCTTGTAGCATGTAAACCCGGGCTGTCTCCTGTAGCTATTGACCAAAATTTATTGTTTGCTTTTAAATTGTATTGGATCCTGCTTGCACGGTGTCTGTGTATGAGAAAAAGACACCCAAGTAAACATGACACAGGGGCACGGTAAAATGGAAAGACTGAATGAATACTTTGTCCTCCTGAGAGTTACTTTGTGCTCCCTAACTGCTAGAGTTACAGTTAAACAAAAATTAACTCAAAGTAAAGCAACTAGTTACTTTCAGTGTCTCCTGTAAGCAAGACTGGTTGTGTTGAATTTGTGCCAACCAGTTGCATTTAAAGAGCTCTTTTCAGCTAACATAACTCAGTATTTCTCCTGCGCTTTGGTTAGTTGAAGTATTTGTTGTGCTAAAAGTTTGAAAGAATAACGGTAGGAAAAATAGATGGGCGTAACACTGAGACACAGCGTCAGCAGATTCTTCCAGTGAGAAGGAACGGGTGGAAATAGGACACAGTTTAAGAGGTAGATTAGCATCAGCAAACAAAAATAAAGGGTATTCAGTGCAGCAGGAAGACTGAGGTTGGAAAGCTGGGAGGTCAGATTATGTTGCGTTCCTCAGAGAAAGAAGATGTAGCAATACTACAGGTGAGCATAGTAGCGGAGGCCTCACTGTGCTGTTACTGCTGCTAAGGAAAGGAAAGATAAAAAGAATGAACTAGAACAATAAAATGTGAAAAAAGGAGGGCTTGTCACTTGTGTTATCTACATAACTCCTGAGCATTAATTTGTAAGAGTAATTTCAATTCTTTAAGCGCGTTTTGAGTTGACGGAGTAAGAAAATTTAATCCTGTTGGTGTAGGGCTGAAACAGATAAAATGTGAGAGGAACAGGCACTCTAAGGAAGCACAGATTTGCAATTTTCATTTTCCCACCCCTCTACAAAATAGTCCCATCTTTTTGTTTTCAGAGAGCACCACCTGTGCTCGATGGTTTGGGTTTTTTTAAGTGATCCCAGGCCGATCTGCCATGAGATGGCAATTTCCTCTCATTTCCAGCTGTACTCTCTTATTAAGATGTTACTGGTTTTGCCACAAAAGAACTGCTGACAATACCAACTGGGAGATGTGGAGCACAGATGTCATTTAAGCCTTCTCTCTTGTCCTTTTGGCGTGGGGTAATTTGCCCAGTGCAGTAATTTACAACAAAGTAAGACACAGTTTTCAGTCAATAGGGTGGGTTCTGAAGCTTCAAGCAACATTTTTTCTTCTGTTCTTCAGCAAATTGTCGGCTCTATCTGGGGACTTCATTAGGGCAGCAACAGGATTCTTTCTGCCAGTTCTTTAGCAAAAAGGAAACCTCATTACCAGTTTTTAATATGAAAAAGTAAGGGGCAAGTTTGACTAACAAAAAAATTGAAGGGCCATGTGACAGCACAGTGGTCCTTCATGGTGCATTGCCTCATGAAAGATATGGCTGAGTGGGTACAGTAGTGTCTGGATTAACAACAAAAAGTCTCTGCTGATTGATTAGGGTGGTATAAATATGATGTCGATGTATTGATATGCACTGTGAATTATATATGCATGCATCTATGCCTATACATAGTCTTGATGACCTTAAATTAACTGTTTTAACAAATATGGAGTTAATTGTATATTATAAAAGTTACAAAAGTCTCTTTCACTGTCAGGAGGAGTAATAGTGGAATAAATTGTCACAGATACTGGTTGTGTATCTCCTTGCATGGGGGTAACTCTCTGCTCTGGAAGAACCTTTGTCTTTTAGTTAGGAAAAAGAACTTCCCACTGCTATATTTGAAAAGCAGTTAGCACATCCTGGTAATTGAGGTAATGTAAAAATCAATGTACTAATTGGGGGTGGGGGGGGTGGGGGGTTATCTATTGCTGCATATACTAATAATGAAATTCAGACTAAACAGGTTACTAATTCAATTAGTTGGTTTTGGCACATCCGTGTGCGTATTAGCTGAATGTTTTCCAGAGGTTTGAATCTAGTGGGAGCTACTTGAACGAATGAAAAAAATAAAATAAAATTTAGTGAAACAGGTATAGGAATAGGGATGATTCCTGGCAATACAGGGTTACTCTGTCTAGATGAGAATCAAGTGACTGAAGACCATTGAGTCTGAGAAAATGGTCGTGCCAGTAAACATTTGCTGCTTATACAAGATCTTCTGCAGTAATTTTTTTTTTTGTTAATGTTTTCTACTGTGAGATCTTATAGTTAATTTTCAAGAAAGAGCCTTGCAGAAAAGGGCATTTCTTTGTGTTAACTCGGATTCAGTAACAGCCGTGTTTTTTCAAGACTTAAGCATGTTATTTTCACTTCTGCAAGAGAAGCTAAAGGCATCAGCCAAACAGGAGAATTAAACCAATAAACAAACAAACAAAAGAAGGCAAAATTTTAAAATAGCTTCACAGTAATGAAGTCACTCTAATTAAAAAATATTTTGAAAAATATTTTAACTTCTCCACCTTTCACAGAATTGTAAAATAATTGAGGTAAGAAGAGACCTTTGCAGGTCTCTCTTTCCAGCATCGCGGACAAACACAGGGCTACCATCAGACCTGGGGCTGCTCAGGCTCTTCTCTGGATGCTTGTGAAAATGTCCAAGAATGAGGTTCCTACAAACTTCCTCAGGGAGCCTTTAATATCAGAAAGCTTTAGAGAAGTTATGTTACACGATGTGTGCAATGTTAATGCTAAATTGAATTATTAGGCCAAGTAACTGCATTTTTCCATAAGATAATTTTGTGCAGGTTTTAATGTTAATTATTTTCATTGCTAATTAATTTACAAAGAAGAAAAGATAATGTATATCTTGCTACTCGGTATCAGGTGCAGCAGATGCTGGTTTCCAGTTTGCTCTCGTGTTTTTTAGATCGAACTCCAGCTTTCTTCTCCGTGAAGGTTTGGGCCTTATTTCTCCACACACGTGCATAATTTACTCTTCTCTGGAGTGTCCTTCAACATCTCCTTTCCCTCAGAACTTCTACACATCATCTTCCCTTCCACTCATACAAAAGAAATAAAAGTATTTACATCTGAATTTCCTGTAATTAAACCACAACCTGAACTTGTAAAGTCTTGTGGGTGTATTCATTTGTATATATCACTTAAAAATAACATTCCTCTGATCAAGCTTCTTCTGCTAAGACAACTTATTAGAATGTTACCATTGCGAACAGCAATATGCTTGAGACATAGGGAAGTCTTGGCTTCAGTAAAATAAAGATCTTATTTGTCCTCCTATATATGAATCTGATCAAATTAGTAAGAAACGAGCTTCCAATGTATTTCAGAAATGTCAGGGAATGTTTTGGTGGTTTTTGTGGTGTGGGGTTTTATTAATATATAAACTGCATTAAACCAGACTTATTGTTTTCTATTATCATACATTAAGCTTCATTATTTGCTGATTGATGGTTTGAGTTGTTCCTGTTCTCCTCCTGCTTAATTACATACAGACATTTTGTTATTCTCCTATAATTTCATGACCATGCTAATGAAACTATTGGGACTATGAATTGATTTCCGTGGAGTCTTATCTTTTTGTAGTTTAGGACCTGTTAGCAATGAAAAGCAAACCTCCAAGAATTTACAGTTTAAGATCAATTTAAATCTAATTAATTAAAAGAGAAGGAAGTCTTGGTACTTCCATTACAACAAAGCTCAGATGTTTCGAGAGCACTTTTGATTCCCCACTTGACGTCTTAGTGTTGTGTAGTTGCAGACCAGGCAGTATTCTATAAAACGTGTGTCCAAGGGTCTTGCTGAATAGGGGTGCACAACTGGGGGCTATGAACTATATTTTTAAAATGCAAGGAAAGAGAAATGCATTCTTCCAAATATGGAAAAGTACATGTAAAAGTTTCAGAAAGTGAACAGAGGCATCTGTCTATGACTACTTTATACAGTACGCACAAACCTCCGGCTGTCGAAGTGGCATATGGAAAGTCTAGCTGCAGTCTAAAATAAAATCCTAGATTTCTCCCTTAAAAGCCCAACGTATAGCAGACATTTTAGCAAGAAACTTAAGGAATATTGTGCAAGGGAGTGGTAATTCACAGTGAACTTCCTTAGTCTGTTGGGGTTTTTTGGTTGGTTTGGGGTTTTTGGTTGGTTGGGGTTTTTTTCCTGTTGTGGAAGGAATTATGTCCTCCATGTCTTGCTGCCTCTATGTCCTCTGCTGATGTACCTCCACTGAATGCAGTGAAGTTGTGTCCAATTTATAGAACTGCAAGATCGAGATCAAGCCTTGAACTTGGATTTCTATTAGTGGCTATGTCAGGCATTACGTTGAAATTTACTACTTCGTAAAATAATTTTTTCACATACATATTCCAGTCTTCATACTATATATTTGTATGTAAATAGCAAATTAACCACATCTACAGAATATATGACCGAAGAGGGAAATGAGGAGGAAAAAAAAAAAAAAAATCATGAAAAGTCATCCATTAATTGCTTGTAAGCACCAGCCTAAGTCAAGATATTTGTCAGCTATAAATTCCTGGGGGCTGGGCGACTATTTTTGGACAGTATGAAAAAGTACAGCTTTGGGGTTTTGTCCTTGGCCAGACTTGGAGACGAGACCTGTTATGGGAATTTTTTGGTTTTGAAGTGCCTAAGAATGAACGTTTAAGGTGTGTGGTTTTCAAAGACTATTTCATGAGTGGTAGAACTTGCAGCATGTTGGTTTGGGGTTTGTGTTTTTTCGCCCCCAGTTTTCTAAGATCCTGGGCAATATGCCAATACTAACACAATACCAATATCAGGGATTCAGTTTGACTCCTGAATGCCTTCATTTTAATAATAATTACATATCTAAAACCATATACATAGTCTTCCATTTGCAGATTGCTATGTGTCCAAGGATTTCAGAGATCTTTGCCTACAGCAATCTCTGTACGACTCCATGGATGAGAACTAAATTTTATACAATTTTTATATGTGAGCAAGTGGAAATATAAGATTACGTGATACGGCCAGGAGCAGGGAGCGGTGCCAGTGACAATTCAGGGAGTAAAATATAAGGTGTTTAACCCAATTGATTGTTCAGCAGGCTGAGGGAGGTGATTCTTCCCCTCTGCTCTGGTGAGACGCCATCTGGAGTACTTGCATCCAGCTCAGGGGTCCTCAGCGCAAGAAAGACACGGACCTGTTGGAGCGCCAGAGGAGGGCTGTGGAAATGGTCAAAGGGCTGCAACACCTCTCCTGGGAGAGCCGGGGTTGTTCAGCCATGGATAAGAGAAGGCTCTATGGAGACCTTATTGCAGCCTTTCCATGTATAAAGGGAGCTTGTAAGAAATATGGGCAGAGATTATTACTTTTATTTTTTTTTTACCAAGACCTGTAGTGACACCACAAGAGGCAGCGGTTTTAAGCACAAAGAGGTAAGATTTAGGCTGGATGTGAGGAAGAATTTTTTTTACAGTGAACGTGGTGAGACACTGAAACAGGTTTCCCAGAGAAGTTGTGGATCCCCTTCGTTGAAAGTGTTCTGTGACTCCATGTTCACTGTAACTGTAGTAGCATATAATGAGATAAGGGTTAGTTTGGGTCCAAATTCTCCTCACAAGTTAGCTGTACAGTTGTACAGCTGACTGTGCTGGCTTCAATGTGTTACTACGAATTTCACCGTGGTGAGACAAGAACTGGCATGTAAAGTACATGTAGGTATCTCTGTAGGCATGGACCTACACACAGTGAGTGGAAGTACTCTAGACATTATAAACTGAACATCAAAATGATAGAAGTGAAGGAGTACGCCATCACCTAGTAGGTAACTTAAATGTGATTCCATGGGTTAGTTAGTTCATATGCATGAAGTAGGTAAGGTAATATTAAATACTCAGTTGGAACATTGTACAATGCATCACCAGTAACTGGGATGCAATAAGTGCATACATGCAGGGACTTAACATAAACCAGTGCTGAATAACATGTTGTACACCCTCCATGCTCAGAGAAAGGGGCTTTGCATTTATATAGCATTCTCAATACAAGAAACTGAAATGCTTTAAAAACAGCTTTGAGCGTTGGTATCCCCACATCCCAGCTAGAAATTCACAGAACAGAGATTGAGCTGTTTTAACAAAAAGTTGGTGATTATTTGGGATAGAATCCATCATCTGGTATTCATTTGACTGCTGTGACATTAAAAAGATTTCTAATGCGCTACTGGGATGAATGTTGCTAACACTTTAGCATATTTATTTTTTTTTTAAGATCTAATAATCTTTATTTATGGAAAAAATACTGTTATTTTCCTGAGTTTCCTACATGAATCATTTTATTCATTTGGCTGCTGAGAGCTTAAGACACCAACTTGTTTCTTAAAACATTTTATTGGGAGCAGATAGGTGTTTTACGACATGGTCACTTCTTTATGAATTAGTAGCTGTTGGCCCTCAATCTAAATCCTAAGGTTTTGTTCCCCACTGGGCTGTCTGTTTCTTTAAATGCAAACTCATTGCCTGTTCAGGAGGTGTTGGAGAAGTTCTCGCTGGGGATGTGCTGTGACCTTGGTGTTGTGTGCCATTTGTGCATCATTAAAAGGTTGTAATGAAGTTCTGCCGCACACAGATTGTAAAAGGTCAAGCAGAAAGTTGGGAGCCAATGAGGTTGGGAAGAAAAATTGTGCTAGCAGCAGAGGTTGAGGGATTCATTATATTGATGCTATGGGGTTTTCAGCAGAGTAATAACTGAGTTAGCAATAGAATGTAAATCTTCTCAGCCACTTAGTCTGAGCCTGCTTCCTCTTGATTTGTGGGGATATATTTTTACTAGAGTACAGGAAAAGTCATTATGCTTTCAGGAAAGCCACTGGAACTAGTTAATGCATTGTAGGTAGAAAGACAGAAGATAAACAGAGCTCTATGTGGCTCATCTGTAAAAGCAGGGCATTGGCGACATTGTACCAAATGGAAACGTTTATGTAAATAATTGGAGCTGCTACACCACATAATTGTGTGTTTGCAGGTTTTGTCTGGCAGGTTATGTCGTATGTATGTAGAATGCTGGGATAATATGAGGGCTGCCTTTATGGCTCACAGTACAGAAAATGGTACTGGCCTTCCAGCAGCATACCTACATGGGAAGGTATCCTTCAGTCCCATGGGCATCATCATTTTCCCCTATTTCTTTGAAAAACAGCTCTTGTAATTGCAGAAACGTAGGTGTTCAGATAGAGCAACATTTAACAGACCCTGTACCTTCTTTGCATTACAATTGAAATGAAATTAATTTAAGCTATTGTGCATTATAAAAAAACCCCAGAAGAATAAATCTAAACTCCAACTGCCATGCCCTTAAAAAACATTAGAAGTAACTCAAACATATGGAACAATTTTACCTTTAGTTCTCTGGATAGCCTAAGTTATGTTCTGGTGTAATTTGTCAAAATCTGCACATCGACACCAAGTCATAGGAAAGGCTGTGGGTTTGTTGTACTTCTATAGTCTTGCATCCAGAACTTTCCTCAATTGCTCTGTGAAATTAGAACTTTTTTGATACATGTGGAAAAGTTGGCAATTTTCAGACATTCTCCGTGTTAGCAACTCGATTTCCAAGGAAGCGCTTCCCTTAATGTGGAAAAAGCATCATCCTGGCATGACTGACCTAAGACTTTTTTGTTAATTCTTAAATATGCAGATACTCAGTTGGGGGAAATAAAAACCCAGATATCTCTAGTTCTCATCTAATGCGGATGGAAGTCATTAAGTTTTTCCATTTCTTTCAGTCATAAGAGCCTGCAATATTCCCACGTGGTCCTCCGAAGTTTTTGCACTTCATCGCTAAATTTATCAATTAATTTATCTTCCTTAGGGAATTATACCCAAAAAGAGGAAAACTGCCCAAAAGCTGGTATCAACTTCACTCTTATCCACATGGAGTCTCATCTATTAGAGATGACAGGAGCCTATTTCTTTCTCTGATTCATCACTTACTGTATTTGAGAGGTATAGGAAGGATGAAGCCCATTACTCCTAAATTGTCCTGAAAAACCTAAATGTCAGTGTTTATCCCTTTTCTTTCCTGGCAGGTGATCTTGTAACTAATCTAATGTGTCAATTACAGCCAGCTTTGAAAAAGGATGCTCAAAGTATCAGGAGGGAAAAAAACCCCCAAACCTGTGACTACACCAGGTTATTTGGCATCCAGTCAGCTTCCATCAGATCACTGTAAATTACCTGTCACATTATTCCATCTCTGAACACGCTTTGTTTCAATGTCCTCGGCTAAACAGTTACATATTTTGTACCTTTATTCTGTCACGCTTTCACACTTGCTACCCGGTCCTCTTTTGTTCTAGAAAATACCATCTCTCAACAGGCTGTGATAAAAGAGCTCAGGGAGGTTTTCAAAGAAAGCTTTAATCAATATCGGGGGCATATTCTTTTGTGCATTGATTATGCTAAGGTGTTTAATTAATCAGCAGACAGTATTTTAATAGAGAAAAACACTACTGAAGGGAATTGGAATTGAAAATTACAGAAATTTCTTGTTAATACCAGCTTGAAGATTTTGCTTAAGGCACGCACCCTCCAATGCTGGGAAGTTGAGACAACCCTGCTAATCCAAACCTGTTCCTTTTGAAGGCTTTTATAGTCATCTGGTCCCAAGCTCCATCATCTGTTTTTATCTCTGCAACTGAAAACTTCAACCCCAGATTTACATAAAAAATTGAAGGGTCTTATGTCCTGGTATCGCCCCTCTTCCTTAAGTATGTGACAGAATTGAGTCCCTGTGGTCTGTTGCAGTGTTTGTGAGACATTATATCCTTTTTTTAGGTGCTAATTCAAGGAGATTCAGTTTGTAGGTATTTCAAATACAGTCTTAAGAGTCAGGCTCCCAGCGTTTGTTTTATGCATTCCTCTGCCCGAAACGGAATCCACCAGTCTTCTGCCATCTTCATAAACTGCCAGAGAGGACATGGCTCTATTTAACTGTCCTTATCATTAGATATTTTTTCCTAATTATTAACCAAAATGTCTCTTGCTTCACTCTTATTCCTGATGTTATCTACCATAAAGGAGGAATGAACTGCAGGACTCATTTACATATTGGCAGACTGTTATCAAATCTCTTTCTATATGTTCTTCCTCAGCTTGAACATTTTACTTCACGTTCGTTTTTGCCATTGCTGCTGTTCCCTGAACAATTCTCTCTCCTTTTAGTTCCTGGCTGCGAAGGTAATGTCCCAAAGCAGAGGCAGTACTCTAGATGAAGTCTTTCCAATGCTTATTAGAGCAGAAAGGATCATTCTGCTTGTCCTAGAGGTGATGCTTCTGTTTGTACATCTTGTTTTATGAAAAGGCTTCTGCAGAACATGTGAGCTTTGGATAAAGACCAAAAAGCAGATCCATTCTGGGCAGTAAGGGCACAGACGCCACTGTATAACTTCACGCCCGCTGCTTCCCTGTCATTGCCCTCGCAAATACATTCGGTTCAAAAGCTAAGGATTCTTAAACTCTGCCTTGCAGCTGAAATGCATTAAGTAATTTACCTTTTCCTTAATCCAAATGAGGTACAAACATTCTTATTTAACTACGGACCCTTTCTTTGAAACTTCCAATATTGCGTTTTACCTCCCAGCTGGGCTTCCAAGGGTCAAAAGTCTGGATTACACCAATATAACCAGCACGTTCAGGTACAGGCTTCGTTATCTTCACCCCACCTGCTCTGACTTCGGTGTTTAGGATCCATAAGGATGAAAGGAGCAGAAGGCTGCAGAGAAGTGAAATGAAGGAGTTAACTAAAGCAACCGGCTGTCTCTCTGTGCATGCACATAAGGCAAAGCTCTGTTGAGTAAGTAACAACTTCTCGCCTAATTATTTCTAAACCAGACTGATACTTGGTTAAAGCATGAGGTTTGGTGTCATGGTGTGTCTGGAAAACTTACTTGCATTGGGTAATGTTTATGGCACAGTGATTAGAATATTTGCTGTTTATATTCATGTCTCAAGATGTACTTTGCATCGGGTAATAGGCTTTCACTTATATTTATCAGTTCTCTTTTTGCTAGTACGTTATAAATGTTTTTCTAATTATACTTGATTAAGATACATGAGATGTTATGTCATGATTCCCATTACAGCATCATTCTTCCAGTAAGTTATCTTTGTTGGCGACAGGGCAATTGTTTCACTGCTGGAGAGTGCAAACACCTATTCAAAATAAGTTAAGTTGCCAAAAATAGAACAAAAATTAATAATAAACACTTGTGCCCGAAACGGTTTAGACTGTAACACATATAATCTGTTTTCAGCTGGTCTCGTACAGTCACCCACAATCACTGAAAAATAGAGATTGCCTTTTGATTCTTTTTTATTCAGGTATTAAAAATGTGACTCGTACTTGGCGTGGGTGTTTGGGGCTATGGGGAAACCAGGTGTATAAACACTTGTTTGTAAGACAAATACATTTGCTTGGGTTCAATGATCAGAAGACGGGTCTGAAATTGGAGATCATTAATTTTCCTGATGTTTGTATTAGACAGAAATTTCCAGTACCTTTGGTTTAGAAAATGCACTTTATTAATGCAACTTGTTTACCATGTAGGATGCAGAATTATTGTTCTCATAGTAAACATATACTCTTAAATTTGGTTCAATAATTTGGTACAGACAAACACAGAGTATGGTGGGGCACGTAACCAAATGTCATCTACTACTTTAGTGATTATATTTCTTAGTACGTCCGTGGTTTCCAGTTTGTTGTACAGATTTACTGGTTACTTCAGGAAAGAAAAGGTGAAGAATGTGCTATAGCATTAGTGTACATCTGATGTAGGATAACGATAATGATGCTGCAGAGAAATCATGTTGTATGTGACTATATCGTCTGAAGACGCTGTTTAACATAGATTGGGGGGGGAAATAAATCCTGAGTGTGATACTCAAAAAGAAAACCGCAGCTGAATACTGTTACACCAGTTGAAATCTGTGGAAGCTGTGGCTGACCTGACATGGCAAAATACGGACTCTTTTCTCAGCCCATTTTTCTGTAAATCACTAATGGCAATGAGCTTGTAGTGCTATGGCTAGTGTTTAATTCAGCGTAGTGGCCCAAAAGGAATACTATTCTGATGACTTATATTTTAAAGTTCTCAGCTGTGCTGAGTTCTCCATTTTGAATCATACCCAATGTTTTGTAATCCTGCTTTTGATTCTCAAAAATGCATCTTATTTTCAGCAACAAGTAGTGCTAGAGACTGTGAGTCTTGGAAAATGACTGAGCTTCTGTTGAGGCCAATTTTTGGAACAGTATGTTAATGAAGCTTGAAAAAAATCTCCGTTTTCATGTTGAACCATATAATAGAGTTAGCACTTCAGTGCCCAAATTATGTAAGTGACAGAGAAAAGGAGAAATCAAGAGCCCTACTCCCAAAGCGGTGGAATTAAACAGGCTTCAGATCATATTGAGAATCTGTGCTTGTGCTTCTATTATTAGATAGAAAATTCTTTCCTGTAGGGTATTGTTAATGAGCCAATAACTTTTGGAGTTACTCATTAGATTCCCCATCACACTCGTGCTCCTCAGGATACCCGCCTTCTGTGCCCAGCCCCGTCCGTACTGCTGTTCCTCCTGTATTTCTGCTGAGAGATTCAAAAGGCAAAGGTGTTATATTTAATGTAATTTAACAGCTTTAACTTCGTTATCTCTAGTGGTGGCCTTCACGATATTACTGAGCTTTGAGAACATCCCCTTCTGGACTGTGCAGACTGTCTTTCCCTGTCTTGTTGGAGCTGTCACGGTGTGGAAGGATAAGACTTGGAAGTTCTTCTGCTAACAGAATGCCTTAGGGTAGCCCTTGTTTTGTGGGAACCTATTGCAAATGGATGTTTTTATTTATGAAGGCTTGTCATCATTCCTATTGAAATGTAACGGTGTATTGCAGTGAGATGGGGTCATCAGGCCGCTTATTAGCTTGGCCAAAAGAAAAATAAAAATGCCTTTTGGGACCCATTGGCAATATTTCTTGAGTACCTGCTATTTAATCACCTTCCTGCTATGTTCAGGATGTCAGTTATCTGTATTACATGCTTTATTTAAGTCTATAGAATGAGGTGTGGTAATGATTTCTACATTCCTAGTAATGAAGTACCAGCTTCCCTACGGTATCTGAAATTACTGTGGCTCAACAGCCACGGAGATACTTATGACACCAAAACCCAAGCTGCTGTATTTTATACCTTTGCTGCTGGCAGTGAATGTCTACATGGTTACTTAACCAATTAAAACTGCTTTATTACTTTTAATTACCTGTCTAGTTTAGTTTGGTTTCTGATTTATCAAATCAGGCTAGAATAATTTATACGTGCTTACTTTGCTGCTAACGGACAGGGCAGATACAGGCCATGTCGTGTACATGCACTTAACGCTGTTTCTGAGAATGGCATTATGAGAATTGGGAGGAATGTTTTTTAAATATCGTTCCAAGGGTCCTCGACCCAAACTGTGACATGTTTTGTAGTTTCAAGTACATCCCAGGCTGTAACGAGCAATATTCGCAAACCCCTATATTGATATCTGAGAAACTGCATTCTTTTTCTAGAAGCTATTATAGAGGAATCATTTTGCTCTTATTTGGTGAATTTACAGCATAAATAGCACAGTGAGAGGCTGCTTTTCTCAGAGCCATGTACTTCTGACAGCCTCGCTGATTGAAAGAGGCGCGTGAACACCAAGCAAATACAGACCAGGTGGAATCTGCAGGGGACAGACATGTGCTAAGTTACTTCTCGCTGTTACCCCACCTTCCTCCTCTTTTTGTCTTGAGCTCATGGACAGTGTGTTTCCAAATGTTAGCTAGGACTTCTCGAGCTCTGGACTTAATCTCAGTTCTGTATTTCCTTTGTGTTAATGAGATAATTTCCTAGGCAAAACTCGGGATTAGTTCTTGGTTTTTACCCAGGACCCAGGTTTTTACCCAGGTTTTTGGTTAGAGTTGTTCTCTTTCTCTTGTTGTTCCTTTAGGCTGCTTCTTAGGAAAGTCCTTCTCTGATGCCATCCTACTTTCTGTGAGGGTTCCTTACAGCTATGCCCTGGTAGATTTCTCTTCTCCTACCGAGCCTCATCTTTGTTTGGTTTCATTTGAAACTAACTTAAATAACTGATTGTGTGATGCTGAATCAAAATGCTATCCGTCATCCTGTCATCTCTCTGAACTACCACCCCAGCAGCTCCAGAGATCCTATGTGACTGATGAATTTAGCTTAAAACTAAACCTATCTAAAATAGAATGCATCCTCCTTTTCCCTCCCACATTTCTTTCTGTCGTCTTCCCTGGTTGCTGCTCTCTGATGAAGATGGATAGCCTAATATTCTGACTCTAAAAGCTTATTTAAAGTTACTTATAAAACTTGTAAATAATAACCCTGCAAGTGGGAGATCAGCACTTAGCTTTATGGACAAGTGTCTAGAATATTTTGGTTTGGTTTGTTTCTCTTGGTTCTTCTTTGGTTTATTTCCTCATTTTCTTGATTATAACCAAGCTTTCAAATTATTTGGGGAAAATCTGGCTGTGCAGCACCTGCTATTAAGCTAACCTGACTGAGACTTAAAAATGATGTTGTAGTAAGAGGAAGTCAGAATATACTAACAGACTGCATGGAATTATAAGGAACGATTAATCTTTGGAGAGTTATTGAAATGAAAGCCTTATCTCATAGGATTTCAGTGACAAACTGAAGCTGAAAGTCAAATGAAAATAGTCCTCTTATCTGCATGTGTGTGCCCTCTAAGACAAAGAGGCACCACGTGTTCCTCCTTAATGCCTGAAAAGCCTTCAAATCCTGCAGGTCAGTGTAAACCTTGCTCCCAAACCTAGTGAAGCTCTTCACTACGGGCTGAATTTGAACTAAAAGGGATTTAATCCTTCAAGAGTTCTTATTTAGCATGTTCTTTCCTAGTTTTCAGTAAGAACCTCTCAGCAAGTGCAGCCTCAGTGGCTTAAGAGAGCATATTTCACACAATTGCTTGTGGAACACTCAAGGGAAACAGTCAGTGAGTCTACAGTGTTAAGTTTCCACACAGACATATTAGACACTGTTAAAGTGGGTTTCCCTTGTTCAGGTGCACCCTTTAATCATAGAATCATAGAATGGTTAGAGTTGGAAGGGACCTTCAAGATCATTGAGTTCTGATCCCCCTGCCCTGGGCAGGGACACCTCCCACCAGACCAGGTTGCTCAAAGCCCCATCCAGCCTGGCCTTGAACCCCTCCAGGGATGGGGAACAGCATAATACACAGCACTGTGGTGATCACACAGAGGAGTCACGTTTATGGCCAAACTTCAGTACATCACAGGATCTGTTTAGAAAAGGGAAAGGAGGGGGAAGTGATTTGCAATCCTTGCGGCACTCGAGTATAAATTGCACTCACTCCTGCAACTGACAGAGCTCAAGAAGATAAGATGCTTTTATGGAAAACTTATAAACAGAAGGTTTTATGCCTGTTCACTTCCATACAGCTGGTTATTCAGTGCTGTGTGACAGAAAGTCACAAAGAATGTACAAACATGGTGGTGCAGTGACCTCTAACAGTAAGAAGTCCTAGAGCTGGCAGCTGTCAGCCTTCAGAAAACTCTAAACGGGCGGCTGCAACTTTTAGGCAGCAAATTTCCCAGAAAATAGACCATTAATCAATTTAGACAGCGGGAGAGGTAACTGATCAAAGACTGGCATCTTGATCAAAATACGCATTTTATTTACTTGCATTCACAGGTGATGTGGGCTGCTTTTGAGCTGAGGTAGAGCCTCCTAATTTGAAATGTTTTGAGTACAGAGTTCATAGAAGCCAAAGAAATTTCTGTTTACTGGCTCTTCTTGAACTACTTAAGGTGACTGGGGAAAAAACCCCCACCGATTTATTTGTTTATTAGTCATTCAGAGAACTGCAGTCTGCTTAAGGCTGTGGGTGTATTGGTCTTTTCCAAACAGAAACACTCTCATTTTGGTGTTGGGTTTTTTTTATTGTTTTTGGTTTTTAGATCACAAAGACCTTAATAAAGACATTTTTGGCTACGCTTCTAGTGTTTTACCTGAAAAATAAACCTTCAGGATTATTAGCCTAGCATCATTAGGAAAAAAACATTCCCTTTAGAAAGCAAATTGAAATGTACTTTGCAGGAATAAGCAGGATTCAGCTGTAGTTGGTGGGTGATAGATACCATTTCTTTTATTGTGCTTTATTAGCAGCAAGATGTGAAATGTATAATGTTTAGAAAGTACTGTTAGGTGAATGAGGTGGATGGAGGAAGGGGGCAGAGAGTTTTGGGAGAAGGTGTGTGATCTGCTGTAGGGACATGTGGTTAGAAGCAGCAGTTGCCCGTGGTTTATCAGGATCTATTGGTTGACTGCCTGTTAAAAACCCTTCCTTGGAGCCCAGCACAGCAGAGGGAAAAGAATGCCACTTAAACCACGCCAAAGTACAGGGCAAGGAAGCCTGAGATAATGCATGTGGTCGGCAACCTTGGCTTATTATCTGGTTAGTTCCCTCTCAGTGGAGTGTCCAGACGCTACTGTGTAGACCTGTGGGGCAGGTTCTGGTTGCAGAAGCGTGGGTGCAAAGCCCTCTTCAAGATACCCCTAGGTACCCAAGACACCAAATACAACAGAGGAGTTAGGGAAAACTCCCAACCCTTTGGATCAGCAGCTGAAGGTGGAGCAGGGTAATCTGCAGAGCCTAAAAAAAAAAAAAAAGGCTAGACATCCCCATCCTGCTCTTCAGGTGATTAGTAGGATATGTATTTAAGAAGTTAGGATTTCTGTTTTAATAAGTAAATATCCTAATTTCTAAAAGGGTTACAATTACATCATAAACCTTACTTGATAGGATTTAGGCAGCTTGAGCATATCCAATTTCTTTTCCTTAAATAACAGTCCCAGCATCCAAGTTTATGGCAACTGTAGAAGGACCTTATCCCACAGTTTTTTCCGCTACTGTAAACATGCACTAATTGAGCTTTGTGTTCTATACAGACATTCCACTGTATGCAATATAATTTAGTAGGAAGAGGAGAGATGAAGCCAATTCCTCCTACCACTTATTGCTTAATTCATATGTTTTCTATGGTGGCACGTGAGTTCTCAAAACTCTTCTGGAAAAGCAGGTCTGTCTGCTGGAGAATGAAGAAGTCAACTGGGACATTAATATTTTGACATAATTACTAATTCCTTCTGCCACCTCCAGGAATGATTTGTCTCATGGCTGTGCCAAAGCAAACTTACTTCAGATTTCTTTTGCACACTAAGCATGAATGTTTTTTCTTGTATCAATGATTAATACAATTTTTTATTTTTTTCCTGTCTCCTGGCTTACAACTGTCCTCATGTCTCTTTCAAACTTCTCAGTTCTAGATGCTAGGAATGAGATAATCAGTTGCTTTAAAAATCATTATTTGAATGATAAATTATGTGAATGATAAAATAATGAAGGAATAAGACAGGTGATAAAATACAGTTTTAATTGGGTCTGGCCACATGTTCCTTCTCTCTGTAAAGCGCATGCAGAGTTTTTCCATTCCTTATTTGCAGTCTCTAGTGAATCTTTACTACTTTTGTTCAGTGTTTATGATTTTAGCAAGTGCCTCTGGTAAATAACCTGGCACACGATTCCTCTGTGTGCTAGGGGTTTTATGGTTTTTATTGTTCCAGTTCTAGCAGTCTACCTTTATTTCCAATGAGTCTGAAAGAACGTTCATCTCAACTTTGTCTTTACTCTCTTGAAAGCTGAAATCGTTGGGAGCAGCCTTGCATTTGTGGGTGAATTCTTTTATGGATTTTCTTGTCACTGAGGACACTTGGTGTTGCTGTAGAAATATTATGTCCGTTGAGGCTCGTCTCCTTGAAATATTTTCTCATTTTCTAAATATTGAAGACAGGGTAAACAGCCCTGCCTTAAAAGAAAGCACTACAGCATTTCAAGCTTATTGCTTTAGTTATCATTAGGGAGCCTCTTGTGAGTTCATGTTTGGATTTTTTTAATGAAAATCAATGAGAGACTTTAAAGCTTTTTCAAAACTTATTAGCTGTAATACAACCTCAGTGAAAACTGGGATGATGTCAATATAAGTAGAATAAGCGTAATTCAGCTGTGAAAAAAACAAACAGCGAATTCACTCTTTTTAGTTCAACAATGCCAATCAATTAGCTGTCACCTTGCAGTCACGTGCAGGAAGAATCTGGGGTAAACTAGCACTGTTTGCCCCCTTCTCGCATCTAAAAGAGGTTGCCTAAAAAAGTGAGGTCATTTCTTTCTGTTCCTGTGGCAAGATATTCCAATGGCGACAACTCTTCCTCACTCAGGAGGAGTGCAGAGGCAGCCTTGCAGCCAGAGAAGTGGGGTGGGGAAAGAAGAAATAAATATACATTTTTATTTTAGTGGCACATACTAGCCTGCCATATGTAAATACTTAGATGTTAACCAGTTATTGTAATGCTGTGATGACGACACGTCAATACAGAAGGAGTATCGCCAGGTAGATGCTTTCTGTGCACTTTTCTGCTCTTCTCTTTATTGTTGTGATTGGGTTTTTCTGCACCCAGATAACCTCACAGATTTCACAGGACTGCCTCTTAATTTAAGTGAGATCGTGATCAGTGATCTCCCACTTTGGGAACAATTTTGCTGGTTCATCTGCTGAGTTGTGCTTTGCTGACTTCACCAAATCACTTTAATTCCAGTTAAACTATTTTGTCTTATCAGTGACCTCAAAATGTGCTACCCTGGTTATACAGCATAAGGTTAAGACTTTTCTCTCCCAACTACCTCATTGAATTAGGGGGCAGATTGTGAGCCACTGTGAAGTGGCATAAGAAAAATTGATCTTAGGGGAGCTATACACTACTTTGCAACGAGTGAGAACACAGCCCTTTGTAAGCCTTAATTCTTATTTTTTTTCATTGGCTGTATTATTATAAGGTAACAATTAATCCATTACATGCATCTAGCTACTAGAGCAATGGAAAGCCTACAGCGTAGTACAAACCAGAAGCTCGCAGAGGCATTAATTTAGTCAGAGACAAGCTTTGAAGGCAGTCAAAGAGCCAGTGATGGAGTTCAAATGCTCTTTGTTCAGCAAAAATAAAGAGCCCATTTGTTCTGCCTTTCTGCATTAGCATCTTCTACCTTGCTGGAAGAAAAGGAGGAAGAACTGTAATCCCAAGCTTTTGCTTTTAACAAAAAAAACCCCAAACATAGAACTCATTGCTCTTACCAAAACTTTCGCTATATGGCATAAAAGATGCAGTTTGTAACAGCGTTTGAGAAGTCTTACAGTCTGGATAGTTTACACACTAGAAGTACCGGGTAGTAAAATACATATTTCTACTTTCTCCTTTCCTTTTTTATTTCTCCCAGCACCCCATGACCCATGCAGTGCTGTGACAGATGTTGCCAGCAAAAGACTGGGGTTTGAGAGCCGCCAGGTACCTGGCAGCTTCCACCAGAGCTGGAACACTCAGGATCTTATGTTCACAGGGCTCGGACACAAGACTCTCAACACTCAGCAGGGACTTCTTGACTGTCAAAAAATCCTTTGAAAGTGTTATGATTTGGATACCTGATTGTGGTGCACCCACAGTGGGCTAGTTTGCTTCTCAAACAATAGAAAAGCATTTTAAATTTTTAACGGGTTAGGGCATTAGTCCTTGCTTTGTTCCTTTTGGATGAAGTCATTCATGAGTGCCAGTAAGAGTCTTCCTTTGCTAAACAGAAGGCACTCTTTTCTATTCCATGTCCTTCTTCTGTATCTAATAAAACCTAATATCAGCTAAGCATCTTCTCACGCCCAGCAACTGAGTCAGTAATTGGAAGAGTGAACTGGAGTCAAAGAATCCCTTCCCTTTTGCACTGTTTACAGAAAATAGCTTGTGTAGTCCACTTGCTCTCTGCAGCACCTTCTGCTAGCAGTTTGTCCTAAGGACATCGACCCATTCTTTTTGCCAATTACACTTTTATTTCCAGCAGGTTCAAAGACTGCTTTTCCTAGTGAATAGATGCAATTTCATCTCTTCATTATCCAGTAGAAGACAATGCTTTTATCATTAGCTTTACCTTTACCCCATGGAATAGTATTAGAGCCATTTAGTGTTCAGTGCTTTTGAAGAGTCCTGTTTGAGCTGGTTATACCTGTGCAAGGCTCAAGTGGCAAATTAAGTTCAATTATTTTCTGTCTGCTTGCCTTATCTACCTATTTCCAGAGACAGTTGTTTTCTCAGTTTTATCTCTGGATTCTATCACAAAAATGGCACCTTCTATTTTTTTGTAACTCTGAATCTTCATAGTGTGCCCATAAAAAGGGGCTATCTAATTATATTTATTATGGAAACAGATATCTTTTAAAGTCTGAAAGTTTGCAGCTTGCCTACATGCCTTTAGGGGCAAAACAATAGTGTGAGTGTCTTCACAAAGAAGCATTAGATCAAATGAGGTTCTATTACCATGGTTCACAGCAAAATCCAAATTATTTTTAAATTTTCTTATTTGGACACTGTACTAAAGAAGCCCATTATAAGTTTTTACCCCTCTTTCGTAAGTCTGGCTAGGTCTGTGGTCGTTTGCCAACCTGTTCTTGATCACAACTTCCCAGCATGTATCACATGTGTAAGTCTGCCTTGATTCCAATATGCGGTTGCTCGATGGAAGAAGGTAGCGCATATTGAATGGGGGAAAAAAGTCAGTATTTGTACTTAAACACTGGTGTCACAGGGATTCCTTTTAATGGGAATATGTAAGAATTACAATATGCTTATAATGCGTTCTTAGTCTATAGCTGTCATTAAAATCACTGTATTTTCTAAATTGTTAGTAAGTTTGTCAAAATAGAATGAAGGATGCGTGTGAATGTCTACATAAGTGTGTGTACACATGTGTGTATCTATATGTTTTCAAGTGTTGTGTAATAAACTAGAAATACCTGATAGACCTCAGAGGGGCATATAAGATCATAGGAAGTGGGGCTGTAAAACTTCTAGGTAAAGACACAACCACTAGTCTGAAATTTGCCTTGTGGAATAAAATAGACCGTAGAAGAGAGATGGCTTTATTAGAGGGTGAACTTATTAGTTATGCTACATGACTTTGGAGCTTTTGGGCTTATTGTCTCTGGTGTAAAGCATGGTTATATCATCCACACACACTGAGTGACTCTGCTATTTTGCTTCAGGATCTGATTTTTTTAGGGACTGCCTAGACTGATTAACAAAAATCCATTGTCCTAGATTTAATTTTATGTATTTGATGTGCAGATAAGTGTGTTGTTTTAATAAGAGATGTATTTTGAAACTTTCAAAGTATTTAATCAATGTATGCTGCATTCACTAATGCTGAATCTGAAAATGAAAAAGAAATTAATTTTAAAATTCCCTTAATTCATAAAGAAGAATCACTGCGGCTAAAATTAAGATAGCAATATATCATCCCCTACTCTTAAGGGCTGTTGGTGGCCCATTCCATGGTATCAGTTCTTCCCAGCATTTTAATTTTTCCCAGCATCTGATAAAGCAGTAAAGCAGGATATTGTCATCATGTACTTCAGTCCGGAAGGAACTGAATATATGTTAGAGTGTCTTGATTACTTGAATTGTCAAATTATCCAAAATTTATTCAGTTCTACAGTTCTTTGGCATAAAAAAATTCTTGCTGACTTCAACAGCAATTCCCTGTATTAGACAAAATACACTTACTCTGTAACTGCAAGAAGGCTTTTATTTTTTCTTTAAATGCGAGCCCATTTGGAAAAAAAGCATAACTTATTCTCAAAGGCTACTCAGCACATTTATCTGAGTTTGTACCTCGTATGGAAGACAACCGCTGTAATGGCCAAAGGTCTAATATATGCTAAAAAGGATACCTTTTTATTTCCAAGAAGAAAACGGGATACCAAACTCCTATGTACTTCCTGGGAATTCTAGTTTCTTTCTGGAAGTTGAATCGCGGTTGATCATCTATAATGTTTGCAGAATGTGCAAAACTGAACAAATGTAGTAAACCATGACAATATTTGAGCTATAGTGTATACCGTAAATAAAAGAGGTTAAGAACTGGAATATAATTCAGGGCATGCTCTAGTGGCCAAGATTGTAGGGGCAGGGGGGGTTGTGTGTGTATGGTTGGACTCGACGATCTCAGAGGTTCTTTCCAACCATGAATATTTGGTGACTCTGTGATTATAAATAGATTACAATAACTGATTTTATACCTTCAGTGCAAGTAATGGTGCAAGAAAGTTAAAGCACCTTCCTGGAAAATAAGTTGGTTGAACTCATTCTATTCGCAACATTCACCCCCAAAGTTATTGCAAACAAATTTATTAAATGGGGAGCTGCCAACTTAATAATTTATTGTCTTCTGGTATAATAGCAGAATATTCTTTTATCCTAAAAAGTGTTCTTCCAATTTGCCGGCTTTACACTAAGACACAATAGTTTTGTATCATATTGCGTTGAATGAGATTCTTGCAATTAAACTTTTGAAACCACCTTCATCTTTTTAAAAGAAAACTTAAAATTCAAGCCTAAAAAAAAATCACCAAAGTGATTGTTTTAAATGCTTGTTTGCTTATCAAATTTCAATGGTAAATCATAAAGAGTTTGAACTGGCTTTTATTCTATTGGTTGTATCTGCTCTATGTTTCATTTTGTGCATGTCACTTGCAGGATTTAAGTCTCAGAACTTTGCTATTGAAGTTGCTTCTTTTATTTCCAACATGACTTAATAACTGAAAGATGCCAAGTGAAATCTTGTTCAGTGTTGCTATTAACCTGCTACATACAAACTATTAAGCTTTCACGGGAGCTGAGGTTCAGCAGCAAGTGCCTAGTCCTGTAGAGTGATTTTTATTTTATATCCAAGTAGTAAGACCAAGTTGATAAGCCCATCGGTGCCACCTGAATGTAAAGCTGCAAAACTGAGAGTTCCTTGATAAAATTTTGGCTTTCTACCAATACAGGCATTTAGTCCAGCCAAATACAAGATATTCAAACTATCAACATTTGCCACAAAACCAATTGAACAGGTATTTTTTCGTATTTCGGTGTCTTCACCACTCTACATCAATATTAATGGTTTTAAATTCAAGCATCACACGCTGTATAAAATCCTCTCTTTGAGTAATATAGGCTAATATTGGGCCCTTGTTCATGGCAATAGGAGTTGCATAGGAGCTTTCATGTTAATCAGCTGAATAAGTCATGTTTGAAATGGATGCAAAAACAAGGACAGAAGGAGGTCAGGGGCACATCAGAAAGCCAGGGGTCTTTGAAATGGTTGTAAGGCCTTGATTGTCTGTCTCCTGACCCTCAACAGTTAACAGACAGGAAAAGCAGATATCCACTGTAAAAATATTGCCCTGTTGATGCTGCAAAATAGGGAAATGTTTGTAAATCTGAATCTAAATGATGATAGTTGAGGAGTTAATACGCCACCTGAGAAAAAACAAGTGCAAATCCTATATGGATACCATACCTTATAAAAATTACCTCCTTCCACAATACGTACAGGTTTATCTGGTATTTTGCTTCAGAAAGGAGCAGACCAAATCATATCAGGGCTGATTGTAACATAAGTATTTCTTGTGTGTACTCATAGGTCTGAAAAAAAAAAAAAACCAACCAAAAACCAACCCCAAGCAAACATTGCTGTAGATAATAAAAATCCCAGTGACCTCACTAGGGTCAGAATTTCAGCTCTGGGATTAAGACGCCAAAATGACTGCTCTTTCTACAGAGCTCAGAGGGATGTTTCTTAAGCCTTTCTCTAGATCACGCATTCAGCTCTGCAGAGACTATCACCTTCAGTATCTAATAATCAATTTTCATGTGAGAATAATGAGACAAAGAAGCATCTTACAATGTGATTGCCGACCTGCCAAGAAGGGTTTTTTTAAAAATTGAAAACGTTATAATTCATTTTCAAGCTTTTCAATGAAGAGACTTTAAACACATCAGTGATCGGTAAACGTTGTTTAAGTTGTCCTGTAATTTGAGGTTCCTTTTTATGACAGATCTGAAATAGATCTCAAGTAGGCCATAGAAAAAGAATACCATCTCTTTAAAAAAATCAATAGCTCTCAAGGCCTAGGATGGCCTCTGTGCTGAGATTAATAAAGCTTGACAATACATTCTGAATGCAAGCAATGACTTCTATTACAAGGGGAAAAATGAAAAAGCTGCTATTACTGACATAGTCAATAGATTGCACCTCAGTGTATACTGTACTTTCTACATTTTTAATATAAATGTGTTCAGTTTCAGAGATGGGAGCATTATCAGCATTCATTTTACTTGAGGCAATAACGTGAGAAGTTGCGTCTTGTGTAATAAATAAATAACCTGTCTTTAAAACCATTTACTTAGATTGCTTTTCCCAAATGCTTATTTAGAGGTGCTCTGTAAGGTGTCATATAGCAAGACAGCCAGGTTATAAGGATTCTATAAAACAGACTTTATTTATTTTATACACAATATAATTGATTTGGGGGTATTTTTGTTCTGCTGGTTTTAGAAGTGGTATGATGGCAGTCTTGTGCAATGGTGGGATGGTGTGATTTAACGTGATCGGTTGTAAAATGTGGCCTGAGGCCCCTCTTTTTCTCAGGGGCTCTCGGTGTTCGTGATGATCTTCCAGTAGAGGTCAAAAGCTTTCCACCATGGCTGGAAATTGCCCCCTTTTCAATTTGAGACTTACCTTTTTCTTCCATCGTTTTCCTGAACTTGAAAGAGTGGAAGAAATTATCTCTGTAAATTATATCTCCACATAGTACAAGTGGGTGCTACAAACAACGGAATTATCAGCTCTGTGTAAATGGATCACTTTAAATGGATGGTGCTGAATTATAAAACAAGACATGGTTTGTGTGGTCACTTCTTTGTATCTGTCTTGGCAAATACGCTCATGTGAACAAACCCTTTTCAGTCTGTTCAGAAGGATGGAGAAGGAAGTATATATCATATAGGTAGCTTGTGGGAACATAAAAATGAGAAATAATCAGCAAACTTTGAATAACTTCTAACAGTATCTGATAGTGAAGAAAGTGTTTTGTACTCATCTGATGTCTGCCCATAACAAATTTTTCTTTTAACATAATCAGAACAATGGGCCTGATATATCTCTAATGTCTCTTTTACATCAGCACAAATGTGCTGATTCCATTGGAGTGACCCTTGATTTACACTGCTGTAAAGAATGAAGAATCAGGCTGTAAATATGTAAGGGAGGGGAAGCATAACTGTCTTAGGCTTCTGGAGGCTCTAAGTACAAAATAGAGGAAGATTTATTTAGAGTGGCTGAGGGGTTGTAGCCAGCATAATAGGCTATAACAGAGCGCAGGAAATTTAGGCTGACTGGAAACACCATGGTTTACTGTTCCGTGGGTTGTCTCTCCGTGACTCAAGGTGAAAACTCCATTGGTTAACAAATGGATGTGTTCCTGACTAGTGTAAAGAAACAGGTGGAAGTGAAGATATACCATTTATGCATTCCAAATTCCATACTCTTCTAGTGCTGGACGTGGTTTGTAACTCAAAAATCCTCCCCTTGTGAGACCTTCCACTTCAAGTAACAGATTTTGGAGTTCACCTAAAAGTTTATTCTTTCTCTATCCAGTAAAGAATATCTCTTTTCGCTAGTAAGAGTGCTCTGTATAAAGTCTTCTGCAATACTTTCTTTAGGTCATACAAGGAAACCTAATTTAGAAATATTGCAGAAGGCAAAACTTACCATTTTCTGTCCTAGAACTCAGCGCTGATCTGATTATTTTTGACTGTGATTCCAGGTTATCTACCTAATTTGTCTACAGTGTTATTACCAACATGTGTTTTCCCATGAGGTACGTGTTAATTTGGTCGTTGCCCTGGGGAAATCTAAACAAAACCAAAAAAAGAAAAGAAGATTAAGTACAAGAATTCTTTTTCATAAAAAGGAACAGCATATACAGAAGAAATGATAGGCTTGTATTTTGAAGTGTTGAAATCAAAGTATTTTCAGTCTGCACTTTCCAATATAAATTGCTCATTTCAAACCATAATG
Organism: Nycticryphes semicollaris; assembly: GCA_013400055.1. Lineage (NCBI taxonomy): Eukaryota > Metazoa > Chordata > Aves > Charadriiformes > Rostratulidae > Nycticryphes > Nycticryphes semicollaris. The sequence continues at coordinate 636,532 of VXBJ01005843.1, forward strand.
CTCTGCATAATTAGATCACACAGTTCCAGCATCTGGGCTGTGTATCAGTCTGTTAAGTGATGTAGTAAAAGCTATGGGTAGCAGGAACAATGAAAGAAAATGACTCCTACCTACAGAGCTTCTGACAAACTCTGTCCTACATTTCCTCTTTTCTGTTGGTCAGAGATGCTGTTTTCCCTGGTTTCTTCATCCCGCCTCTCCTCTCTGAGGCTCTTCCATGGGCGCAAAATCACCAGCACCAGAGCAGTGGTGACAGTTTTGATGGTGACATCGTTTCCATCTCTGCTTCCCATACAGCAGGGTGGCTGCGAGAAAATTTAGCCTTGAGCTTCAATTAGTGATTGCCCACTCATTTCATCCAAAGCGCAGTCATCTAATGACAGCATTTCTTCATCTGGAGATAACATGACAGATAAAATGGAGTTCTGTGAATCACACCATGTATGTGCATGCAAAGATGATTTTAATTTCTAATTAAGTGAGTATGTCAGACCAGCAGACCCAAGTCCCCTTCCAGCATGGAAGCACAATGTAAGAAATTTCCTTACAAAATGCTCTTGTGCTGCCCTCCCTACTGTTCCTTACTCCTTTCCCTTTCCTTTAGATTTAATGAGTAAGCAGCCAGAAGCTTAATTGTGATAGTTGGTAATTAGTACAGCAGGAACTTAAATATTATAAAAGAACATTGAGACATTGACTGTTAGCACGCTTTCCAAGTAATTTATATGGGTTCAGAAGATGTTATGGAAAATCATGATTTACATGGATAAAAAATAAATCTATAGTTTCTTCAGTAGATGTATCCTCTATTAGGTCATGGCTTATGGTTGTTTTAATATAAAGAGAACTGTATGAAACCACCCATGGACTGGTTATGTTGAAAAACTAGTCTTGAAACGTGACTTTTGTTGAAGAACGATGTAATATTATTCCTAGTTACTGCTTTAATACAATTCCTTTAGTTTGTAAGTGTAGTTTTGTTACCAATGATTGAACTCCAATAAAAGTCAGGTGAGAGTTTTGAATATTTACTACAAGTGTGTATGGAGACCCTGGATAGCTTCTAGTGTACCAGAGAACCAGATAATAAAAGATACCAAACTTCTTAAACTATAGATCAATTTCTTTATATTTTTAAAGAAGCTCTTTTAAAACCACATTTTTATATAAAAGTTAAATACTTTTTATGCAAAAAAAATGGGTGAGGCTTTGTACTGGATTCCACTAGCATGCAGGCTCAGAGAAAATTGTTGCTTATCTAATTTTACATACCCTGAAAGCAATTTTGAAAAATAGGAGTCAATGAGTAATATCTTTACCAGTGCCATAAATCAGAGACCTATTTGCATACAAATGAAAATTCAAACCAAAGAGCACTGTGAAGCAACAGTGCCCTAAGTTAGGGATCAACATTAAAATACGACCCCAAGTCTCCACCCTGAAGTAAACCAGAAATCAAAAGAGATCTTCCCTTGGGAGATATCTTCTGTGTATTTGTCATTGGGTTTTTGGTTTGTTTGTTATTTTGACTCTGAACACATTCCCAAAAGGATGAAATTATTCACTGGTCTTTGAAATAATGCCTGTAAACAATTCATTAATATCTTATCGCTGATAGTATCAAAACTACATGAAATATTCAGAAGATAAATCATAGCAACAGGTTGTGGTTGTAACCTGTAGCAATGCTAATTCAGAATCGCGTACTGAGATGTGTGAAGTAGCACGTTGTGGAAGATGGAAGCAAATTCTCTGTACTTTCTGGGAAACTCTGGTTTGTTTTTTTTTGTTTTTGTTTTTTTTTTTTACCCGGTGTTGATCAAAAGAGCGGTGGTGAATTCTGAGACAATAAAATCAAGGTTTATCAAAGAACGGTGTTGGAAAAAAAACCACCAAAGTGAACTCTGGAACAAGGTGGGAAAATAACGCCAAACACTTCTAAAGACCGTAACAAATTCTGAAACCAATTTATAGGGTCAATATTGGAGCACAAATACACAAGTGGCCCTTTTAGAGTTAGAATACTAAACTAAATCTAAGCTACAGTGGCTGAAGCAACACCACCTAATTAAAGGTCTAAAGAAGGAGTTCCACCTACAGGGAATAAGCAAAAGAGCTTCCAGATGAAACGGATTTGAAGGCTGCAAATGAGATATGTAATTTTTATTAAAAGAGCTACAACGATTTTCCCAATGGTAAGGTCAGCAGATGAAAAAAAAAAAATATGTGTGCAAAGTTTTTAGAAATAGAATGTATTATTTAGAACAGTTCCTCCTTTTAATTTTTTTAGTCTCTGAATGAGAATGTAACTTTAATTACACGTTTGCTTCTTTCAGTGAAGGCTTCTCTCTTGCCTGTTGGCTTTTTTTTTTTTTTTCCAACCCTACCTCATTTTGGTAGTCCTTAAGAACCCCTGTAGTTCTCTTGATTTTGTGCCTACTTATGCAGATTAAGTAGTACTTACTTAAAGATTATTAAATCTGGCTGAAGGCTGATTATAAATTTATAGTAAAACCTGTATAAATGTACAGAATGGCTATTTTTACATAAATCAAGCAGTGACTTTTAAAATTATTTGAATGAGTTGCATATTGAGTAGATTTGTTGGCAAGCTAATATCGTAACTGCTTGAAATTACATCTCCGTTACAAAATCTGTTCCCATATGTGTAGGTTGTCGTGGCAGTTGTGTAGAAATTGTTTATCCAGTCCCATTTAATGTGACTCAGATAAGACGGTGCCTTGGTGGCACCATCCTCTGTCCTGATTGAAGACTGAGAAGAGGTGATGTCAGTAGACCTAAAGGTCACAAGGTTACTAAGGAAGGATTAGTCAGAGATCTGGTCAGCAGATTTTCTTTGGCTGGCTGCCACAGCCTTTCTCTGGAGCTGAGATAGGTGCCCCTAGAAAAAATGATGTAGGTCTGTGAGCTCTTTATATTCAGCGATCTGGTTGGAATTTAATGAGGAAAAAAAAAAGTGATACTGGTGCTAATGGCATCTTTTCCCTTTCTTTTTTTCTTCTTTTTTATTTTTTTTTTTTTCTGCTTATTCGTTTAAATATCTTGGTCTTTAGTGAAAGCAAACCAAGGCTTTCTCCACCTTGCCCCAAGGTCCTTTGCTGCCAATGCATCCTCTGTCTTTCTTGCTTGAAACTCTGAACTCATGCCCCATTGCAAAGGAGGAGAGTTTAAAGTCCTGTTTGAGATGTCCAATTAGAAGTGCCTCGACTAGGAAGATTATCACAGGCAACTTGTGAGAGAGGGTGTAATGCTGGCAGGGAGCCTACTGGTTGCTTAAAAGAAAAGCTTGTTTTGGAGAGGTACAGCAGTCCAAAGAGATTCGTCTTCAGTCTGCTTTCTGGTTGAAGTTAATTTCTGTACGCAAAATTTCTTCTCTCTTGCTTCTCTGTCTGATCGCTAATATTTTAATTTAATTTGTTTCTGAGCCCACTTTATTAACTCAGGCATAATTCCTCGGCAGCTTTTCCCCAGAAGTAGGGTATCACTTCTCGGAGACTATCTAAACTGGCTGGCTACGCCTAACAAAGAGTCAAACTCAGTGAATCGGGCAAATTTGCTGCACTGAAGGGAATAATCAGCCATTATGGAGCCTGCTGGGTTGACTAACCTTAGATTTCAGCAGAGAACCACCCTAAAAATTGCATGAGACATTCAGGTCAGAGGCTCAACCTGCAGTTGTGGAAGGAGCTGGAGGTCTGGGTGGGAAAATGCTTAACATCAGTTACTCCCTGGGAAGTTTAAGTCCTCTCAAACTGTAACTGTCTCTTGAATGAAGAAGAATCTATACAGAAAATAATGAAATAGGGACTTTGTTAGGATTCTGGAGAGATCATGCTAGTGTATGTTATATATTTTCAATATATTATACAGTCAAACTTTGCATCATTCACTAGGGACATCACAGCAACGTTTTAGAGGCTGAAATCTTCTCAGGAGTAAACAGGCACAGTGTCATCAAGGGTGACACATCGTGCCCGTTTCTTGCCTGGTTGCACAATGAAGAAGGAAATCCCGCTTAACACAGATTCTACCCTTCTATAATGGCCATGAATGAGAATACACTGCTGGATTGGACATCAAATTAGCAATATCTGCAAGGGCTGGGTTTTAATTTAAGAATATATCTCCTGCAGGACCTACTTCGCCTCTCATCCTTTGAGATCTGTGGGAATGTGAGTAGATTAAGATGTTATTAAAATGAAATAGCCTCAGTTTACCCTCAGCTAGGCTGTGAGGTGTGAAAGATATGCCAAAGTTTGAGAGTAAAAAAGCCGAATTTCCACCATTTGGCATATAATCTTTGAATTTTGCCAGCTGTATGGAGTACCCCCACATGATTATCTTAAATTCAGTCTGCTCTGAGGGGCGTTTAAGGGAGCTGCTAAATTATTATTAGTATCTCAGTGGACCTGCTGTGCAATTTAGGGATCACAGTAATTTTGTAGTTGGTCAAATGTTTAACATAGGGTTTGGGTATTGTGTAAATTAGTGTTCTATGCCTTGATAAAATCAATTTATTAGAATATGAATAGGTTTATTGTGACAGTATCATTCTTCCCAGTTCACATTTTTCTGCATCACAGTACAGAAATGTGCTTTGCCAGGTAAAGAATTCTTTTCTGAAGAATCCTAGGGGGAAATTAATAGAGGACAGGAACTCTGTCCATTGAGGTATATTAATTTGGCCAGATTAAAAGACCTAGTGAGTATTTGATCGTAGAATGCATGAGGTGTAATATAACCCGTGGCGTTAGTTACCTCCCTGATCTCTAGGATGGAAAAAAAAACCTGCTTACAGAACTAGTTAATTCAATATGCACTGTAAAAACTTTTCAGATTTCTTATGAACAATATTACTATTGTTAGTATTTTATTGTTAGTAATTATTAGTAAATAAATGAAAGTGCATTTATTGCTTAAAATAGAATGTTCCTTTAAAAAAAAAAAATCTGTATTCAAAATGAGGTATGTAAAACCAGCCCTTTGTTCATTAAAGCTGAATGATAATTCACATTGAAAAAACTACCCATCCCCCCCACCAAAGAACCAAAATATTTCCACACTTCTTATGTGTGTTACCCAAAGTGATCACTGTTGCTTGACTGCATGCCCTAGGACACGCAGTGAGAATGCCGTGCCTTGTAATCATCAAGTAATGAAAGGCAGCGTTATATAGAATTGGGTACCTCTTAGACTTCAGATGTAGCGTGGCAGGCAGAACTTGAGTGAACACCAAAATGCCCTGTTTCTCAGAAAATCTCGTAAGCAAAAAGCTTTCAAGAATAGCACGTGAGTCTCCTTCCATTGTGATTAGAGATGAAACCAAGGAGAACTGATGGATTTGGGCAATCTATTAGTCTAAAACAAGAAAGAGAAAGGAAAAAAAAGTATTTAAGCTGCATTCCCATAGATGAGACTATCACGAGCGGTGACTTTTCTGTGCACACTTTGTCTATATAAAGATGTTCTCCTAAGCCACAAGTGTTTTCTTTGTGTTTGTGCCAAATTGCATGGCAGCGCTTAACAAACTGAGGTCTTTCATGCCACAGTTGTTACAAGCTATTAAAACCCAGAGTGAAATACTTAGGGCGTTCGTTTTGCAATTGGCAGAAATACCGTGGGCTGATAAGCACTGGTGATTGTCAGCAGCTAAAAAAAGAAAAAAAAAAAAAAAAAAAGGAAAACTTTAAAAAAAAAAAAAAACAAACCCCAAAAAAAAAAAAAAGAAAATAAAAAGCTTTGGGCTTTAATGTGTGTAAAGAAGGGGTATATCAGTAATGTAGAGTCAATTTAGCTAGATGCATATTTTAATACCAAAATATTAAAGGGGAGAACAGGTGTCAAAGAATTCTTAACCATTCCCTGTACTTTCATAAAATGAACTGGCTAAAAAGTAAAGGAGAACCATAAAATTATCACCCTTCTTTTCTTTTTACCAAATACCGAGTGGATCTCTTTAATGGACTAATCATTCCAAACTGTGATTTTTTTGAAATGGCAGGATAAATTGCACAGCTGAAGTTAATGAAGAGCTATGAGATTTGACAAATTTATTTCCTCTGACAAATACCAAGTGTTTATAGCGCTTGCTTTAGTTTCAAGCCATTACAGGTGCAGCAGAGATGGAGGAATGACTTCACTTAAAAATGATCATTTTGCCAGGGAATAACACAATCATCTTGTCAATCAGCAATACGTTTCCTTTCAAGCACAGTAATTAAATAAGCAATAGTATTATTAAGTTGACAAATACGAAATACAGAAATAGGAATGGAAACTTCTCGGGAAGGGAGGGAAAGCGGAAGGTTAAGAGCTGGGCTACGGGCTAGAAGAGGTTTGTAATTGCGTTGTTGTCTGGGTGTTGACTGCCTGATTGAGCAGCCTTGGAGGTGTCCACAAGCTGTCAGGCCAGGGAATTGGAGTTAATGGACAGCTAATATCGTGACTGAATGGTAAAAGTGGAGCCTGATCTCTTTGAGGATGGAAAAATCAATAGTCTATTAGATTTGTCAAGATGACAGGGGGAGAAAAAAGCCAAAGTCTGCTGTATTTGCTTGCATTACCAGGGCTGCTCTAATTAAGCACCCACCTCGAGATGGAGGGGAACCTGGAGAATTGAAGAAGTAATGAGATTCAGGCTTGAAGTAAATGAAGTAACTGCAGCATAAGGCATGCTGACAGACAATTAAACCTCTTTATCAATGCCGCTTCTTTCCAGAAATACAATCTCATATGGCAGCTATAGAATAAGCCTGAGCCCAGTATGATCATAAATCTTCCTGCGGCTTGTCGTTGTGCCCATTATTGTTTGAGTTGTTTGGGAGCAGTTTTCACAAAAATTGTAGATGCCTTGGCTGATGCTGAGCTTTACTAAGTGAAAGTCTCTGCTCCTTACGAGTACCTGTCCTGCCTAGAATTATTCTGCATCGGACCCGTCCTCTTTCACTGTTAACTACTGATACCTGACATGACACTCCCGGCGCGCTGATAGCACGGCGTATCTGGGTACCTGCCAGCCTGTTTGCTGGCATGAGGTAGCTCTCATTCCTCTTCTCTTTTTCCTTCTTGCCATCAGGAGGTAACCAATCTGCCTAATTCAATCAACATGCACGTATCTCATCCGAACCCAATAGCAGATGTGATGCTTCTGACACTGGGCACGTTCAGAACGAGCCCGCGTTTTGCCAGAGCTGGGCACTGCATGAAATTGCTGATTTGGATTAAACCTGAAATTCCCCAGGGCTTCAGGTGGCCTGCACACATACACAAGTACAGCATTCTTATTTCTGTTGGTTTTTTCCTACTTGGCGAGTCTGAGCAAGTGAAGGGTTTGGGGCTCAAGATTTCTCGGGAGAGAATGTTTTCCTTTTGCAGCAAGCAGTGGCAGCGAAGGTTCACCTTTCTTCTCCTAGCGTTTAAGCTGGCCACTGCTGGATGATCACACCAAATGCATTGCTTTGTGTCATTAGTCAGCCAGCAGCTTTTGGGGGGAAGAAATTACTTCTCCTTGCAGCCCCGCTTTGCTCTGTACCTGAAGTGATTGCTATTCACTATAGCAATTCGAAGCCAATCTGTTGTGTGCTCTGTTTGTCAGAGTCGGAAGGCAGTAGGTATTTTACAGAATTAACTGAAATATGAAATTGAGAATATATAATTTGGGTTCTTAATACTTTTGGCCTGCCATTTTGATTAGGGTAGTCAGAGTATTAGCTGCTGTATGCGCCAAGTGACAAAATCAAGAAAGGGTTCTGCGTACGCGTATCCATGACTGTGAATTGACTTCAGATCTGTGAGAGGATTTACAAACGCTTTACCAAACTTCTGTGATCAAGGAGAGTGGTTTTATATTGAGTGATTGCTTTGTCAGGACTCCTCTAAGTGATCATCTACACTCAGTTCCTCGGTAGACTCGGAGGCAAGACGGCACCGTTACTGCACTTTGTTGTTCCACGGGTAAATGTTTCTATTAGATGTGCAGAACCAGAGAAACTTTTCTATGTATAAGGTCACCAGTGCCTTTGTTTGGGCTATTTCACTTCTTCAGCCTCTTAAAATGAAAGGCAATTTACTCTAACACATTCCTTGTTTCTTTTAGTGTGTCTTCAGTATAATATATACTAGAATGTGAATTTTAATAATTTTGTGTATCTAAAGAGGTATGGGAAGCATTTTGTAAGCGGTAGAGCTATACATACGAGCCAGCTGTTTCTTTCACACGTATATATGTATTCTTTGTAGCCGAATCTTGCTTTGCTTGGCTTCCCTTCATTATGGATTCAGCTTGATCGGAAGTTTTAAAATTCATTTTGGCTGTTTACTCTACCTTATTTGACTCTATCTCCATTAAAAATCTACTGGTTGCTCTTCATTTCATCTCAAAATCCCTTCTGCTTTGATCATATTTATTTGTTTTCATTTATTTCCATTACTACATCGGTTATACCAGGCTTGATATAAAGAAATTAAGTTTAAGGCTATAGTTCCCTTCAGTCTGCACTCACTACAGTTACAGGGGTAGTTGAAAGACCTTCGTATTTTCTTCACAGGAAGATACTTTGTGGTTTGATTTCTTTATAAAAGGATTTTATTACAGATTGTGGTGCTTATGCTTTAAAATTGATTACATACGTACACATCTTATATGAAGAAAACTATCTAACGTTTCAAATACACATTGAGGATGTTTTTTGCACTATTCTGTTAGTCTGTTTGGGTATGTAGATTAAATAAATGACAAGTGACAGAGTGGTTTAAACCAATTGCTGAGTACAACCTGCCTTCACAGCTGCTGTGGTTCAGAATAAAAGCAGATATGAGTACAATGACCTTGATTTAATCTTTGGAGAATGTTTGTAGAGCATTAAAAGTTCACAAGTTGTCATTCATGATGATGAACTAATCGACTTGTAGGAGGATCCAGATCAAGTGCTGGAGTCTGAAAGTGTTTGGCATTTGCTGGTGTGCCTTGAAATGTCTCACCTAGGGGGCTGGACCTGTTAGGGACGGAATGCTCTAATACACACTTTGGCACTGCTCACCATTTCATTAAGTCAGGGGTTAAAGTAGCTCAGATTTAAGTTCAGGTGTTACTGCAAAGTTTTTTAATTTGGGTTGCAAACTGCCAACTTGTGTTCTCTCTTGACAGGAATTGGTCGATACTTGTTGCCACGTCATTTGAAACATAAAATTAGAATTTGGCATAATATAGGTTTAGATTGTTTTTTGGTTACAAAATCAAGGTTCATTGTCAGTCTAAGTCTGATGCCTTCTCTAAAGAAATAGATGTGGAGCCTGCAGTGGCATCAACTCCGCTTGGTACATAGCCTGAGGTCTCTCAAGGTGAAAAAAATTAACAACTATCAAACAGAATGTTGAGCAGTAGAATAGCAAGTGTGATGCCTCTTAAAACATAGGGCTAACACACAGTTGTGTATTCTTCAGTCTAAATGCGCAGAAATACAAAACAAACAAAGGTCCTTACCCAAATACAACAGTTCACTGAAATTACTACGCTGAAGTTATTACAATGTATAAATGTGATATAAATAAACAGACATTCTAAGAATTAAACAGATTCTCTTTCCCTAGAGGTGGCAAGACTTGGGGTTATTTATTTATTTTTAAATAGTGGATAGAGTTAACACAAAAGCCAGAGCCCCTCACTGACAGCAGCACCGATAGCCTGGCAGCAGCTACCTCATATTTATAGCGAGAGGACGGCAGCTTTGGTTTCTTTGCTTACCTTAGGTTGGCACTTAAGAACTTGATGGGGGAGAGAAGGTTCCCTGATACATTCTTGCTGAGGTTGGTGAAATACATCTATTTCAAATGGAAAACTGATTTTTGACAGTCTGGCTGAAGTCTGATCCATTGAAATACGTATATCATTATAGGCTAGTGTGAACGTGGCTTTATAAATCATTCCTTTGACGTACTGGCACTTCAGTGATATTTCTTAACATTCTAGTTTTCCATGTGTGCCGTTCAGCATTCCGTACTGCTGCAGCAGAGTAACTCTATTATTGCCTAACTGGAAGGCAGGAAAGCAGACTTTCCATCGCACTGGTAACGTAAAGTAGCTAATAGTCTTTATTTAGGTTACACCTTAAATATAAAAAGAATTCAGAAAATATTGCAGAACGTCTAACTTCTGCTTTTAAAATAGTTTAAGAATAATTTTGGCTTTTATCAACCAGAATTCCTTTGACAGTCTTCAGTAAGATACTTTTGATTTTGTCTACACTTGGGATTAACTTCTCAGAAAAGAGTTTTACAATCTAATATTCCAACAGTGATAAATGTGAACAAATTTGAAAAAGGTGGCAATTACGTGATTTTTTTTAATTGTTGGAAATGCACTGCAGCTGAAGGTGATCTTTCTATAATTTTACAAATCAGAACAGATATGAAATAGGTTTTTCATTTCAAGTACTTGTCAGTTCAGAATTGGTTTCTACTTTAGATTTTATACTGGCTTTCCCTTAAATCTTAAAGAAGCCATTCCTAAGGCTGACCAGCACCATGTGAAGTTATGATACAGTCTAAACCAAAGCCCATTTAAGCAGGCAAAAACCTTTCCACTCGTTTTTTTAATTTTCCTCTCTGTTCTTCCTCATACCTGGGAATATGTTTCTTTATGTGCTTGTAATTTATTCCCCAAATCCTGCGTCATTAGGTTCAACTGACATTTCAAAAGTCTTAATTCTAGATTTAAATCCCAGAACTACTGATGAGCGCAAATCAGTTTTGATTGTAAATAATGCCAAGAGTTTCCATTGCCAGTACTTGAAAGAACTGAAGTAGTAAAAAAGATCAGACTGTGAATGACAACTTAAAATCTTAGTCACTAGTCTGAAAAGGTTATAAAGTTACAGTTTAATGTGTATATACTCCAGAATTTTGAAGCAGTACATGGATAATTCTGGTAGCTCTATAAATACTTAACTGAGCTCTTCAGGCCTATTTCTCTGATGCCCCATTCATCCCATCCCGTAAATTTAAACCAAACTGTGTCAAAGGAACAATTACAGTTAGTCACAAAAAGGAAAATTTAAACCCATGTCCTTTTCTTTATAAATTATTAGACGTATAAAATGTGTTATTTTCCCCTTAAATTTTAACTTCATTTAATGTCAAGTTCACTGCTATCTGGATACACGGTTTTATGCACTTCTCAAGGAGGACTTACTCAGCTAATTTTTCCTTCAGTTCAAGCGAATAATCTTTTTAAAACAAGTTCTCACTGTTTGCAGAGGGAGGCATCTTGAGCACGCTGACCAATTTGTGTTTAGGATCATAAATCACATTCCATTAGGCATATTAGAAAACAAATTGTTCTTTTCAGACTATACTTTATGGAATATTAGACATGATGCAGCATAATGGAGCTAAATCTTCAGTGAATATATTTTGAGTAAAAGGGATCCAATTTGTGTTTCAGGAAGAAAGTTAACATTCTCTTTACACAGCGCCTACTGCAATGCAATTTATTAGCATTTTATTTGTAGAGACTGGAATTTTTCCAGCCCCATTCAGTTGAGACTATCTGACCTTGGATTTGGGTTCAGACAGTACGTTCTCCCCCGGTTTTTGAGTGTTATTTATGTGTCTATACATTTTAAATGCGGAATATTGATTTGTATAGGTTTTGAAAAGAATATCTAGAAGCAGTCTACCACATATGCTAAATAAATGGAAATAGATCATTTCGCTGCTTTCCCAAAGACCCAGCTTCTTTTGATATTGCAAATGCTCATGTTATCTTTAGTGTGTAGCCTTAATGAATGCTTTATCTCTGGCAGTAATGTGCAGAGCATAAGTGGTATTGGCCTTGGAGGCCTTTTTGACTTAATTTGCTGGATGTGGAGCCTCTGTTTCCAATAATTTATTATGTTTCAAAACCAACTCTGGGAATATAAAATGTCCACCCGAGGCTAGCTTTTATTTATTTCCAATCAATTTGTGAAGCCTCACTATTTTCTGGCATGAAAAAGTAGGTATCAGTCCACCTTTTTTTTCTTTTTCTGCCCCCACTTTATCCCTAATATTTAGAGCATGAATAAAATCCGTATGAGCGCATGTTGATTTGTATAACACCTTCTATATGCTTCAAAGTGCATAGCCGAATTAGAAATCTCGTTAAACTCCAAAAATAATTTGATGGAAGATTATGCTATGTATTTAATCACTCCAAAAAAAACCCAAAAACCAAAACAACCAAACCCAACCCCAACAAACGCCTCGGCTGAATCGTTCATACCAAAATTGATTCTCTTACGCTGGATTTCAGACTTTGTAAAGTATTGAAGAGCTTAATAATAAATTAGAAGACAACTGCAATGTGGATAAATTAACATTGCTTATGTAATTTTAACCAGATTTTTGCCTAATTATTTATTCTCTGCTGTGAATGAGCAAAACCAACTCTGTGGCAATACGGGATTTGGAACAGTTTGGTTTTGTATAACTGGGAGCAAAGGGTGTGTATCTGCATTTATTTGTAACTCTTATTTCAGTTGCAAGGTATTTTGGCAGCGTTTGTCGTTGGTTAGGCATTTCTTCACTGCTCGGTCGAAGAGGATCGTTATCTTGGTTGGGACGTTAAAATGAAAGTAAAGGAGGATGAAATCTCTGCAAATATGAAACCTTCAAGTAGTTTTGACTTTGTTCATACTCCTGTGCAGTGAAAGCCTGTTCTCAGGCTTTCAGGAAAGCTCACCATAGTTACTGGCTAGCTGTGGTCATTTTTCTCCCCAGCTGGACAAATGGGGTAAAAACCCAGGTGAAAAAGCAATGCTGTAAATCTCCTTTATCACTTCCTATGAAAGCTAAACCTACAGCCCGCAAAATGTATGTGCTTTACTTCACGGGCCTAAGTCATCCTCTTGAAATCGATGGGACTTCTGAGGGGCATAGATTTAAACGAGGGCATCACTCCTTACGGGTCCCGGATCAAGATTTATGGATGTGCTGCGTGCGCTTCACCGAGAGATTTTGGCCACCAAAGCATCTGAGGATTCCTGGATTTAGGCCTCCTGGCAGCTTGTGTAACTTGTTTGTTCAGTTTGTGCCACAGGGTCCTCCGTGGAGAGGGTTGAGCAGTGGGGAGACAGGGGATGCCACCACTCTGGAGCCCTTGGGGGGGGCCCGGTGAGGCTCTGGGGAGACAGCAGAGGAGGAGGGGAGTCTGAAGACTCTGAGCGAGAGAGAGCCTACAGCACAGGAAAACCAGGAGATGCTGAGTGGGGCTGGGAAGATACACCCCCTACCAGGGCTCTGGGGGACAGAAAGACCACAAGTCCCGAGTGATGTGCTCTGGGCAATTCCTGCTTTACCCGGGGAGTTGGACTAGCTGGTTCCTAGAGGTGCCTTCCAACTTGGACAATGCCCTGATTCCATGATATTTTCTTGGGAGCTTAGGGGCAGAGCAGGACATGACACGATCCAGAGATACACAGGGACTGAGGGAGAAGAACAGGCAGAGGAAGAAGAGCGAAATCTTTCCTAAACCCACTTTTCATGCATTTTCCGTCTTATTTAATCACTTTGAATTTTCTCTGTCTTAAAGAGTTAATTATTCTGGTTCTTATTCTAATGATATTTGGCCTTTTTAATATTAAGAGACTGTCTGTCTTGTCTGTGAACTCACTGTAAGGGAAAGATCTAGGCAGATTTACCTCAGAGCTTTAGCCGAGTTAAAGTTCTATTACAAGCCATTGAGGTGATTTAATTTTATTACTTCAGGACACTTTTTTTATGAGGAAAGTTAGTACATGCTGCAGTGCTTTGCTGAATCCGGGTTTCCTATTCCTTCATTCCAATCTGAGCGCTTGGTAGGCAAACACCATGGATGCAGCTGTAATACATGCTGGTATTTTTAAATTGCAATGTAAGGATATAAGATTAATTTTTTATTTTTTGTGTTTTAATATTGATTTGGCTTCATCTGCTTAGGTGACCCCTGGCATGAATACTGTATTTAGCTCTGAACTTTTGCTTTGACCTTTTCCTTTTTTTTTTTTTTTAATACATAAAGAGCCCAAACTATCTGTGTGTGTGTGTGTGTGTGTAGCATAAGCCTCATCTGGCAGCACTTGGTACAAAAAAGCTCAACATCAGAGAACCAAAGTATGTTTTTTCCTTCCAACTACTATCAGAACGAATGCTGGGACCAAAGGCTCTTGTTGAAAATAATTCCTTAAATAATCACTTACCTTGAAGGCATTTGATCTGAATGATCTGAATGAAACTGCTGATAACTTCAGAGAAATAGAAAACTGTGTTAAAAATCCACTTTCTCCTGGGGACCGAAGTCCTGTCGGTCACATGGTGGATTAAAGGCTTGGCAGCAGGCCAGCCCATCAGACAGCATGGAAGTTCTTTGATGACGGTTGCATTAGCTTTCCTCTACTAATGTGCTACATAGCTTGGAAAATAAGAGAATGAAGGTCAACATACCAGCGTGTACCCTGGTGTAGGCGAGGGCTGCTCATAACATGCAGGAGAATGAAAATACTTCAGAGCTCAAGCTGCAGGCTGGGTGACTTTCTCCGATGGCCAAGGTCCCCAGATTTTTGGCCTCAAGTCCCGAGTGCAACGAGTACTTGTCAGAGCCCTGTCCCAAGATGCAGTTTGCTCTGAAATTCCCAAAGGGACACAGTTTGCCTTCAACCATTATGGTCTGTTATTTATGTGCAGATGCTGTGGGCGATGAACTTTCTGCCGAGTGTAACCACTGCTGAACTCTACTCTCTCCTGGTTTTGTTCACCATGAGGGCCATCATGCCTAGGAAATCAGCCTTAGCTCATGAGTAAAAACAAAAACGGCTGGACTTTGACTGATTTGAATGCCTTCAGACAGAAAATCTGCTTTACGTACATATTCTCCCACAGGCATCTTGCTATAGAGATGTGTTACAGAGATGGATGACAGACCCACGTGTCTGCTGACTTACGATAACCGTCACACAGGAGAGGCACCACACAGGTGATAGATGACCAGAGATGATTGTGTGTTTGCAAGATAATTAATTGCTACATCCTCCTTCATCCCTCAGAAACAGGGAGGAAGAACCAAACTGCTCCCAAAAGCATCTGAGGTATGATACTTGCTGGGAGGTGAAGTGTTTTTTGAAGTTTGAACATACATATCAAAAAAATCTGAATTATTGTAATTGTTTAACGAATTTATTAAAGAGTTACACTGTAGAAATATTAAATCTCATTCTTTCTGTATATCTACAAGGCTATCTTCTCCCTCCAACTCCTGCACCCATTTATCTGCCTAATCTAATGTGAGGCATTTTATCCCATTTAAACTTATCAAATACAGTTTATTTTCTGCAGGTGTGACCTGTTTCAGTTGTAGACACTTATTGCAACTTCATCTTTGGCACAAGTTAGGATTTCAAGACAAGAAGAACTGGCTTCAAGTTGTGCCAGGGGAGGTTTAGGATGGATATTAGGAAAAATTTCATCGTTGAAAGTGTTATCAAACATTGGAACGGGTTGCCCAGGGTAGTGGTGGAGTCGCCACCCCGGAAGTATTTAAAGATGGGTAGATGTGGTGCTGAGGAATGTGGTTAAGTGTTGGTTTTGGCAGTGTTAGGTTGATGGCTAAGTCTAAGAAATCAGCAAAATACAGCAAGGTGACTGTACCCTGAGCATATCTAGTCCGCACAAACAATTGGGTTTTACGGAGAGAGGTGTGAATCCAGACTTGGAGCCACCCCAGCCTGACTTCCATCCTGGCCAGGGTGTACCCAAGAGATTTCCACATCTTTTCTTCTTCAGCTTGTGTTCTTCCTGCTGTGTGTGCTACTTTGGAAAGCTGGGGGGAATTCTGTCCCCCTGCTGTGACAACAGTGCCACAGCCCTTTAATTCACGCTTCGCTTCGGAGAAGGAGTAAACTGTAACTCCCTGGGTAGCAGTTGGCACAGGGTTTGGCATCAATCGGCTTGTAAAACTGATAGATCAACACTGAAATCTACCTTGTGACTAGTAAAAGAGCCGGAGGAGTATAAAATTGTGGAAAAGAAGCTTTTTCATATGGAATGACAAACATCACCCAGGTTATTTTGGTGTTAAGCTGTTTTCGTCCCAAAGGGGGAAGGGGTTTATTTTAACCTCTGATTTTTCACTTTTACAGTGTAATAACCTCATTGAGGAGATGGGCTGTAAAGCAGGGAACAATTTGTAATATTCACCCGTGACTGTTAAGTGCTAAATTTGCCCTTCAAGCTTGAAGTGACTTTGTTTTTAAGTCATTATTGGGGGATAGACCTCCCAAAGCAAGGGAACTCTGCTGTACTTCTCTTCCCTCATACTGATAATTAATGCTCATAAAACAGAAGCAAGGGCAACACTGTTACAACTGCCCTTGATAAGCTTGCAACCCTATAAGAAATATCCCATCTCTTGCCAAAACCAGGGTTTGGTTAAACAACATTACCCGACATGGAGTGAAAAAGAGCTATATTATTTTGCTAGGTTAAAAGTGGTACCAACAAGAATATGTAAACAACGAAGGAAGAACACACTTTGTCATTACATGAACAAGAGGGATGATGGATGATGAGGAGATTAAAGTGCAGGAAATGTTGGAGTCACTTTTAATTGCTTAATTCCGTCCCTGTTAGATGAATAAACATATCTCCCAGTGGTGGCAAAAGGTGAATTATGTAAAAAAAAAAACCCACCAGATTTGGCATGAGATTAAATTCTTTATTTAGGTCTCTGCAAATCTGGATGTCCATTTTGCAGCTGAGCAATAGCAAACAATAATAGCAAGAGAGGAAAAAAAACCCTATTTCCTCTCTTGGTCTTGGACATTCAGTGGAAGACGAGTCGTGCAGCTTTGGATGGCGGATTTTGCTTTGCACATACTGCTCGGGTCTTCCATAACCATCCAAATGTTCTGCTCATTTACGGGGCCTCTCACTTCACAAGGTTTGTGCTGAAAAAATAATACAGAGCACGTCCAGCCATAACCTTGAACATGTTAGAGGATAATTGCAGAATCTTGTTCATATGATTCACAAGAAAATTTTTTAGGATTAATACAGGGCGTCCCGATACATAACACTCATTTATCTTCTCCATTCTCTTCACCTCAAGTCTTCAAAGTACTCCAGTAACAATATTACTCTTCTTAAGCAACTACAGTCTAAAGATTTGCAGCATTTATCTGGTTGGGTTTTTTTTAATGTTAATATTATTTTGGGGAATACTTACCGGTTACTGCAGGATATGTGTATGTTTGTACAGTATAGACAAAGAAATTATGTAGGCTATAATTAGGGTTTTCTGATACTTCTGATGGTAAAATGCATTTTGGAGTTGCTTTTACAACTTTTGTGCTGTATTTGTGATGAAACCCATAGCAGAACTTTGTCTCAGTCTGTGTTAAATGGAAAATTGGAGTGATTATTTTATGAAAATATGAATCCAGAGGAGAAAAGTTGTTTGGCTTATATCATCTTGAAAATTCTGTCTGTGAAAAAAGTGTTTCACCCACATATTTAGACATGACTATTTGAAACACTGTGTGATGGAGAGGTAGCTTTTCTTTGGCAATGTCTGTTTCATAATCCTTGTTCAAGTCCCTTTTATTTAACCTTTCACACAAGTCCAGTAGATACTTATGAGAAATCTAGTTTTCTATTTTCGGGTTTTGTATTCTTTCTATTTTTGTGGTCTAGTTTTTTATTGTGCTTCACTGGGTAAGGTGGAGGGAGAAGCCATACTACCCCTAAGTAGTTTTGTTGATTTTCATTCATGTTATAATAGCAATCATCTCCTGAAAATTAAGTATAATTTTACTTTTTTTATTACACTGCTTTTTTTCTCTCCTTTATTTCATGCTTTCTCACTCAGACTGCAGCCACCTAATTAGTTATTTCTAAAGCGGCATAAGTGAAGGGATGGAAACCTTCACAGAGACAGCAGGAGGAGAAGTAGGAAAGTTAGGATTTTCTAACTAGTTTTGCCATTATCAGAGTTTCTTTCTGATCCAGCTTAGGAGATTCTTCTCTCCACTCCCAGCCCCCACACCACACCTCATTGCTAAAGATACATCTCACAAACTCCTTCATTTTAACAATTTCTTGTTCAGTTCTTAGTGAAGGGGTAAAATCTTTTAGAAGAAGGAGTGGAAGTAAGTAACTGGGGGCAGGATCCCTCTACTATTTGGGAGGTAAATGAATTTATCTCTCCTAAAGTAATGATCAGTAAATCTGTCTCAGTTTAACTGCCTTGTGGCTAAGGTGATAAAATTACAGTTTATCCAAAACCAGAAATACGCCATTAAATGTGATCCTCATAGTGACACTGAAGTCATTAGGAGCCTTTTTTTTTCTATAGGAAAGGAGAACATAGCTGAGTTAAAAATACTGTGAACATACAATAGCACTTGAAATATTTATAAAGTTACAGAGTCAAGTCAACTGAAATAGCATTCTCTTTTACACATAAACAGTTAAAGGATGTGTTAAAGAAAACCACGAGCAATAAAACAGTTTAAGCTAAGTTGGAGGCATTAGTAATGGGGAATATGAGATGGCCAGAGAACAGAAAGGTGGGAAGAGAGACGCTCTGAAGCTACAGTGAGAAGGGGGAGTTGAAATGGAGATGGGAAGATGATGGATGGAGGTCAGGACCTGAGCCTGCTGGAGCATTGGGGTTCCTTGCACAGGGTGACTTGAAATGAGGGCACCCAGGGAAGGGAAGTAAGAAGATGAATAAGAGAGCAGACTGTTTAGGTGACAAGATTTGAGGCAGTGACAAGAAGAGAAACAGGAGAGGATCTAGATGGAGTGCAGCAGAAGGCAGAAAACACAGGGAAGCACAAAGAGGGTTTCCCTGGTAGAGCAAATGCTGTTTCAGAGGCTGGAAGGAGTCCCCTGAGAGCGCCCTTTCTTTTGCTGCCGCTGAACGTCTCTAAAGCTCCTGTCAGATTGTCCTCTTCTTCTGCCAACCGTGAAAATTTCCTTGCTAGCTTCATAAAGGAGGTGTTACATGGATATGCACGGTGCGTATGTGGTGTGTGTAATATATAGTGGGTTTCAGCTATCACCTGCATCCTTTACAACATGTTCCTCAACTTTTCTATCCTCCTTGCTGCTGTTTTTCACACCATAACCTGATCTAGCTAGCTAGAGGTCCACTTTGTGAAAGGAAGGGGTTTGAGCTTTTTATCTTTTTTTTTTTTTTTTTTTAAATTCTTTTTTGGTTTTGGTTTTTGAGGGTTTTTTTGAGGGAGGAGGGGTAGCTTTATGGGGGAGAAGAGGACCATCGTGAATCACTCATAGAAAAAAAGATTGCACAAGCAGCACCAGTTCCAGGCATCTTAGATTAAGTGCCTCGCTTTATATTTAGACAAGTATTATTGCCACTGACTTGACTGCAAACTTTATCTGCAGCCTAGCATTTCTGTGAAAAAAAGCCTGTCTCTTAGAGCTTGAAAATGCGTATGGATTTTATAGTTTGGAACCTGAGTTTATAGATTTGCTCAAGAACACAAACCTATTCACTATAAGAATCACAATTAGAATTTCTTTTTTTCTTCAAGGGCTCAATCTTACAGGAGGCTGAACATTATTGACATTAAACTCCTAGAGTTAAGGTGTATATAATCAAAGTACACAACACTCTGAAGAACTGAGCCGTAAGCATAGAATTCACCAGACTAATGCATTTGGAAACACTTTGCTTTGCATATAGAGGGAATGATCACACATCAGACACCTGGCAATTTTGATGATCCTGGTTTCATAAGAATAACATTGCATACTCTATTACCAGAAGGGTAATAAATGAGAATGCTGAACAGAAGTGCCAAAAGGAACCCTTAATATCATTTTTATGAACATCTGTCATTTTGTTTAAGTGTAAAGAAAAACGAGCTTATGCAGAATGAAAAATCAGTTCTAAAATGGAGACTATTAGTACCTTTGGCAAAATGTTCTTATTTTTATTGAGCATTTTGCTGTATGCATGAGAATCTGCAGCATTATTTTTATGGCTCTGCACAACTTCCCTTGTGCGTTCGGCCTTGGTATGGAACTGAGAGGAGCTGGCTTACGCGTAGAGACAAAAAGAGGTGTAATGAATCATGAAACAAGCCTGTTTTATTCAATAAGACATTGTCTGAGCTTTCTTTCCACATGAAGAACTGGGCATTCAAACAGAAATTACCTGCAGAATTTTTGCATAGAAAGGAAGCTAAATGCATTGGGGCATATGCGGTAATAACTGTTGTTCCATGATACTAGGAGATTAAATTAAACAAAACTTCCACTTGGAAACTTCCCTAGTGCAAAGGACAATGAAGTATTTTCTCCTGAAAATGTCATCGATTCCTTTCTCCAGTAATTTTTCAAAACTTTTGTAATTGCAAGACCTTTGTTTCCAGGCTCAATGCAGGCAGGGATGTCTGGCACAACAGAGAATAAAAGATGGAAAGACTTTCTCAGGAAAGCAAGTGCCAACATTATATATGCTTTACAAAAAAACCCTCCCAAATACCATGCTGCACATACACAGGAGGTAAAAGATGTCACCAGTATACAATGTAGTATCTGATGTGAGTTTTTA
Organism: Nycticryphes semicollaris; assembly: GCA_013400055.1. Lineage (NCBI taxonomy): Eukaryota > Metazoa > Chordata > Aves > Charadriiformes > Rostratulidae > Nycticryphes > Nycticryphes semicollaris. The sequence goes on from VXBJ01005843.1 coordinate 657,146, forward strand.
AAATGGTATTTGCATAGTTTAGATATTACCTTCAAGAGATAAAAGAAAGCTTGTTGTACTTAATAACGTTTCAAGACGTCAGCTATGTCTTTGCTGTGTAAAGCACTGAGTCACAGCCTGCCCCACCACTGGTGTGAAGAAGCATTATTTTAGAGGTTGGTGCATAGAGTAATGACACTTTTTTCTTTCTTTCTTTTTTTTTTTTTTTTTTTTTCTGAAATAACTTTGTGTGGAATAGATCTTACTAGGAAGAAGGGAGTGTTTCCACTGTGGGATTTGAAAATCTTCTGCCACATAGAGGTTACTCTTTTTTTTTTTTTTAAGTCTTTTTTGAGCAATAGTATGGAACTCTGAAGCACTTACAAAAAGGTTCTCTTTTTTCATATCTGTGCAGCATTCTAGTTTTAGTGGGATGTACAGATTTTTTCCATTTAGCCATTCCACACAACAGGTTTGGTAGTTCAATGCATAGCTTTTTCTTTTTTCTCTCTGTACTCACTGGTTGATTAATTTTAGAATAAAGCATTCCTAGAAGAGCTCTTCCAGAGAGGGTTTTCTGTAGGCATCTGTTCTTTACATCTAGGGCAAGATGGTCCCTGCATGGTCAGGCAGGCTGTGAAGTTCAGTATATAGAAACTTTGATTTTTACAGTCTTTTAACTTTTGGATGTGACATCTTCACATAGGAAACACCCGTTCCAAGTCAAAGTGCAACAAGCTATCAAGTCAAAATAAAACTAGAAATAAAAAGGGAAAATGAAAGAATTCTTTATCCACCCCAGAGTAGAACACTGGTCTAGCGCACATCAAGGTCTGACCTTAAAGCTTGCACTGATGGGATTCTTTAATAAAGCAAGAAAATGAGTAACTGAGGAAGGTAGGGAAAAAAGGAGAGAGCCACAGTCCACAACAGTCCTTTGACTCATGGTTACTGTTAGAGAAGTCAGTGCTGGACATGCTGCTGCCTCTTTTCCTCAGTTTTACAAGCTTTAACGTATTTGATCTATTTGATCTTCTTTTCTTTTTTTTTTTTTTTTTTTTTTTTTTTTTAAATACCTGGTTAGCCATTTTCATTATGAAAGGTCAGTCTACTTTTCTGCTGGAATTTGAATGTTGTCCACGTTTTTTTTTTCCCAAGTATCATTACATTAGCTAACATTTTTATCACCTATAATGACAAGAATTTGTAGCATTTCTAGCACATACCTTTAGAATACATCCTGTCTGAAGAGTTCTTCTTTTGGTACTTAAAAATGACCTGGCTACATATTAAATGCTAAAATATTGTGAAATGCTAATGGCCATCTTCAAGGTTTGAGAACCTTCTGTTCCCAGTAAATTGTGCAAAATGTGAGTTTGGATCTTTGAAAAATGTCTTCCTGTGCTCACGTCCATAAATTTCAGTTAATTTCCATGGGTAAGGTCACTGAGTTTGTCTAGAAGACCTTTTAAGATTAACCCTTCCTGAAAATATAGTTTCTTAAGCTGCCATTCTCATGCTCTGTATAACTCCCAAGCGCATTGCTGCGTAGACTCGCTTTTCTCGCCCGTGCCTGCATTTCTATCCAAAGAGTATTTTTCTACTTATAGAAGCAGTTACTAGCTTAGGGGGGGCAAAAAACCCAACAGACACATGACCTGTAGCTGGGCTGGGGATGAAGCTGTAGCTGCCCTTCGGACACGGTTGCTGTCTCTGAAGCTGACCTGCAGGTTGCCCTTTATTTTCCCTTTGTGCAGCTGGGTTTTGTTATCTGCAGATGGAGTTAATGCCACGTGGATCCTCTTGGAGCACTTGGCACCTACAGGTGGAAAACGCTTGTTCCTTGTTACCTGCGACTTTTAGCAGTTCTTAATTCATACCCATTTAAGCCACCTTGAAAACTGTTTATTGCATTTCTGCTCTTCCACGCCTCCTCCTCCTCCCATCTGCTGCCGTTTTCTCCCACCTTTCCTATCACCTCTTCTGCTGCTGCTGAAGGTGGATCTCAGTTGTTCCTGCCCAATGGCCCAACTCCGTTATTTGGCTGATTGCCTGTGCCTCTGTGCTTCCCTGGTGCCTGGCTCTGGGCATCTCTTTAGCTACCAAAGTTCTCACCTGAACCTTGTTTCTCTCCCTTTCTCTGCCATGGAATATTCTTATTTTCATTTTATTGGTAGTTTTTACTCTTAAAGGCAATTGCTCAAGCGAGTGGAATAGAGAAGCTGGACCCTCTGTGGTCTCCACTGGGTTTCTGGAGCCAGGATGCGGGTACCCACAGGTGGGTGCAACCCAGTGGGATGGTCCCACTCAACAGTAAAATCAGGAATTGAGAAATAGATGAAAAACTCTTGCCTTTAACAGTTTTTTATATAAGAGCATGTCAAAATTTGTGCTGGGTATTCTAAGGACATGAGAAGTAATCAGAAGTTTAATGTAATAGATTATACAGAAATGTCATGGTTTCAGCCAAAATTACCAAAACCAGACTGACAAATGGCCCTTCCTCCCCCCAAAAAGAAAGGAGAGGAAGGGGATAAGGAGACTTATGAGTTTAGAATGAACTAAACTACTTTAATGAAGTATTAATACTAAAATTAAAGCAAACAAAAGGAAGAAAATACTGAAATAGATACAATATGTATACAAAACCATATCAGGCTCCCAGGATGACGATCACGTCACCAGCAAGCATCAGGAAAAGTCCCAGACTGGACTCAATGACCGACAGGAGATGGATTCCGGCTCTGGATTCAGGAATGCTCAGATTGGAATCAGAGGCAGATGAACAGACAGGGTTCTCCTCAGACGTCGGCCATCAAAGAAAGAACTGACCCTTTGATTCCTCAGCTTTTATGCTGAGCATGATGTGGACAGAATACCCCAGTTGGTCAGTTTGGGGTCCCCTGTCCTGTCCGCTCCTCCCCACAGGGGTGACCCCTCGACACTTTTCCACTTCTGACCCTCCACCAAGGCAAATAATGGAATTCCCTGCCTTTGGTTGTTCTAGCAACAAGTAAAAGCAAGGGCCTCTGCACCATTCCTTGGTGTGATCGGGTCTGATCACTGTGAGAGTGAACAGTTTCTCAACAATCTGCTGTTAATTTCAGAGTTTAGTGATTTAGAAGAGGCCCAGCTGAAAAAGTAAAACTCTAAAAGAGAAAATTGGTTCTGTTTTACCTCAAACCAGGACAAGAAATTATATGTATTTCCTGAGGGAAATAATGAAAAATTTCCATTTATTTTAACGGAAAATTTTCCATTTATTTTAATGGCAGGTACAGATAACTTTTTCTCCAAGCTCATTGGGACTTTTATTTATTATTAGAAACCAAGTTAGGTCCCTGGTTTGTAGAGCACTGGCAGGTTGTGAGGACACTTAGAGTTGGTAAGTGCATATAATGGAAAGAAATGAGAGAGAAGAGCTAGTCAGGAATTTTCCAGGAGACTGCTTTTTCCTGGAAAATGATGTTTCAAGGAAACTCAGATGTTTCATGGAAATTCTTTGGGTGGTTGTTATGAACTTGTTGGAAAAGACAGGCTGTGGTGTAAGAGAAGGCCATACTTTTCACTGCTCCTCTATTTGACATAACATGGAGCAGTATAATTGAAAGACTTGGGTTTACCTTTAAAGTCATTTTAATGGCTCCTGTTATTTATTATTGATTGCCAAATTGTCAGAATGCTCCATCGTAAACTAAACAGGATATGTTTCAGTCCAGAAAAAGTAACATGTTTTAATCAGTGCTGGGTGCCAGGTGTGTCTTCGATTTAAAAGTAAAGTATTTCAAATGTTATGCTGTAGTTCAATGCATCACTAATTGCAGTGCACAACTGTTGACATGGAGCATGATAATATAAATAAAGAAAACAAAAGACTGTCAAAGTATATTTTAAAAAGAAAATTAATTTCAGTTCTGAAATTTATCAAAGCACATCTCTACGTGGAATTTTTTGTAAATATGTTGTTGAAAATACTAAGATTTTGCAAAACAACTCTTTTTCATTTAAAAAAAGAAAAAAAAAAGTTGATGGATAATTTCCAAGGAAGATTTTGTGCTCTGTAGCGAGGCCACTGGTGGAAGAGGAGACTGGCCAGGGTGGCTTTATGTTTCCAACCCAGTTCATAGCTGGAGATTTAGTTCCGACTCCACCGCTCTGATTCAGGCAGCATTTAGGAACTCAAACTCTTTCATGTTAATGGCTTCCCTCTTTAACTCCTGACACTTGTCTATGAAAGATGGCTGCACAATTTGCCATATGCAATTTTTAAACCTAATTTAAGTTAATTTTGTACAACTTCTCATCAAGGCACTTTGAATTTAATTTTGGGGTTTTTTAGGGCTGGTTTAATTAAATTTAACATAAGTCAATTCACATTGATTGAAATTACCTTGAATGTGTTTGGCATAAGCCCAAATAACAGAGTCTTTTGCACCTGTTTTAAGTTAAATTGGTTTAAATTTATACCAACAGTTATACTTTAGCCAACTGTCAGTGGTAGTCAGTGCACAGAAAGCTCACACTTCTAGGCTGTTATGCAGTACCAAGTAGAGAAATAATCTAAGAAAGATGACTTGTGTGCACTTGGCTCTCAACAGTATCATTTGTAGACTAAAATATCATTTAATTAGCATAAGCTTCTGAGAAACTTATCAATACCGGGTGTTTGATCTTTCATTCCTTCAGTCCCGATTTCCCAATACATATTATAAAATCAAATAAATGGTGATTTTTGTGTATTCTGAGTGTTTCAAATATCAGCCTTTATTGTGGCTTTTACCAGAACTCACACTTCTGCTTTAGTGTTCTGACACGCTTTCCTTTCTTCCTGTAGTTTTAATGGGAAATGCCAAATTCCTGCTAAACAGGCTGAACTCAAAGCAGGGAATAACAGGAGAATTCTCTGTGTTCTGGACAGGCAGCAGCACAAGCAAAAACCCCCTGTGCGAAAATTGTCTTCATATTTCCAAAGGTCACTGTTCTCCGAAGCAAATGGAAACTGCCACTTGATTTCATCTGGACTTTCCCCTTATGGCCCTTTAAAAATGTTGTTTAGGAGAAAGTAAAACTCTGATTGGGACTAGGAGGTTGGGCTTTTTTTTTGTTAAGTTGATCCTGAATTCACTAAGTCTGTAAGTAAATGTTGGAGCTAGTTCTCGGTTCACATCACTATAAACGAGAAGAAGGGAAATTAAATGAAAAAGAACGACTTGGTTTTTGCCACGTACCCTCTGTGCCTGTGATGAGTTTGTTGCTATAGGAGAAAAAAGCTGAAGGTCCCCTTATGCTTATAAGCTGAGGAGATGAGTAGAGCTAAAATGAAGTGTATGAATAGCCACAGAGGATAGTGGAATGTGCATTTTTACCTTATATATGAGTAGGCAGATGTTTTTACATGACTCTGTGAGGCAGTCTCATCAGAGGGCTTTATTAAGACCACAGAAGAATGCACACGTCTAAAAGTGCTCACATCTACAAGCTTAGGGATTTCCAATGAGAAATATATTTTTAATGTATTTTGTGGGAGCAAAGACAGTTGTTTATTTTATTTCTGCCTATTTTTTTTTTTTTCCCCCTCTCAGTCTCTCTCGTTCCTACAGAAATAATTTGCTGGTGCAGGCTGTTGACGGGTGTAACCTGGTGTGTATGAGCCATATAAATTAACAGAAACAGAAACTAATGGGCTGCCACGGTTTGATATAACATTTAATACCGCTGCGCTAATATCCATTGCAATGTAAATATTGCTGCTTAGAAAATGTTTGACCCTTTCTAATATAGGAGGCTACACTACATGATATCAGACTGTGCTCTGTCATGTTGCAATGCGAAATGAAGTAACAAGAAGTGACATGAACCTTTGTAAAATACCACAGTGCAGTAACCCATTTTTAATGCTGTCAGTATAAACTATGGCAGCAGGTAGAAACAAATCAAATGTAACATCTGAACGGGAAAAATATTGTTAAAATTACCTACAGCCTTCAGTTAATATCTGACTGTCAGGACATCTCTAGCTGGAGTATCAATTCACACTAATAAATCGTGTGGTTTTGTGATGAGAATGATTGTGAATCTCATTACAGAGACTGTCACTTTGGTGTTATTTATTGGTACCTCACTCAGCATTGCGGTATGGTTAACCATATGAGTTTCCTCTTGGAAATTGTCTTGACTAACGATCCCACAGGCCCACCTCGCCTCTCTTCCCAGCTCTAAAAGAGTAAATACTGCAATGGTTTGGTGAAGCATCCCAGAAGCTTATTTGCCATTTCACCATGCAGTATTTTTGGTCCATTTACTCGCAAACTTTTCTCCTCCTAAGGTGCATGAGAAGGCCAGCAAGGTGCTTGCTTGCTTTCCTTCACAGTATTTCCCTAAAGACTAACAGCATCTGGCTTTTGTGGTCCTGACATGTCAGCAGTCTTAGGGCCTTTTCCGCACATGAATCTCATCCTTGATGCCTAACTATATCCAAAAAGCAAAAGCGGTGCAAAACTCATTCAATTTATTGAACACTGTGGAATTAACTGGGCAACCAACTTGAGAGTGTGGAGACTGATTCACCAGTACTGCTGTTGAGTAGCAGATTCATTAGAGCTGGTATTTTTGGACATGTTTAAGGCAACTAATGGTTTTTGGGCTTGTCCTTTGACTTTTTCGAACTGCAGTTCCACAGAACAAATGAGGCTCGTATATTCACGTAGGTAAATAAAAATCCCAGTTCTACAATGGGGTTCTTTGGCATATGTTATGCAGCAAGTAGGTCTTGAGCACATTGCTCAAGATATATGAATAAGCACTAAAATAATAGAAGTGATTCTTCTGTTTACACTGGTAAGGGCTTCAGCATATTAGGGCTTTCTCTTTCATGCGACCTTTCTGCGGTGCTTTCTTTCTTCTCCTTATGTTCTCTACTCCCCACTGAAAGGAGAATTTCACTGGAGGATATTCCTTAACAACAAAGAGGTGGATGTTGCAATTTGACCCAGTGCAAGAGATTTGGTATTGTTCCAATTTAAGGGATTTTCCAAACCCCAATACAGGTAGAGAAAATTCCCACAGCTCTCAGTTTTCTAAGTGGTGCCGTTCTGGCATTGCTGAAGCAGTGATGTGACAGCACAATAGAGGCTTTTCTGTTGGTAAACAATACAAGAAACTGCAACAAGGGAAACTATGAATAGAAATGAGGAAAAGAATTCATAATGAGGATGGCTAATCACTGGAACAAGTTTCTCGGACATCTTTTGTAGTCTCCATCCTTGGAGGTATGAAAAACATGGCTAGATAAAGCCCCAAGCAACCTGATCCAACTTCAAAGTTAGATTCAACTTCAAAGTTGGCTCTGCTTTGAAAGGTCATCTTTCCCAGGTGGCGTGCAGAGGGCCCATTCTGCCCTAAATTATTCTATGATTCTTTGACAGCCATTTCACACTGAATAGTACTTGGTGACCTTCTCATCTCTATTGATTTGCTGTGAAGACTGACTTCAAAGAGTTAAATTGATTTTGTTTAGGCTTATAGGGTGAAAGTGAACTGTAGTCTTAGAAGAATCACGTGCTACTGGCTCATCCTCTAGACTTCTAATGTTATGAGTGCTTCTAAATGTACCATGAAGATATTCTAAACTGTATTCATTTTTCATGTTATCTTAAAAACTGATCTAAAGCCTGAAAGACCTGTTCTTTTTAGCTCATTATTATTTTTTCACTTGTACGCTATGAAAGAATTAAGGACTAACCCAGCTTGCTGCAGGCCATCAGATTTCCTCTTTGACCTTGTCTGATATAATCTCATCTGTTTGTGTTCAAGACTGCTTAAAAAGCTAAACCTATCCTGCACAAAATAAATATAGGAGGAAAAACTCTTAAGAAATGCTCTTTATTCTAAGCCCAATGGGCTATCTTTATTCGATAGAGCTTATTTGACTAGTATCTGGTTTTGCAATAAACAGAAGCTGAAATGTAATTTACCAGCTCTTCATGAATTGTTTATTCATATCCACCCTCGGGATACTCCAGTGCTATTGAATTACTCAGTATGATGTTGACAACTAGTTGTTTGGTTTTTTTTCCTCCTAATTTCTTGAAATGTGCTGTTATCCAGTATTTAGGTCTGAGAATTAATTATTGAGGATGTGTCGAGAATTTTGCAAAAAAAGTGTGGACAAGTTAAATATAATGGGCCAAATTCTGCCCTGAATTAAACCGGTGCAGCCTAACTCAGGACAGAAGAAAGACAGAATGTAGGCAATTAAATATTGCTGCAAGATTGTTTTTTCATGTGTGACATTGCTTTCTAGATCTCCTAAAAATACTCTAGTGAGTGTGTGTGGGGGGGGTTGGTTTGTTTTTCCTCCCCTGTCGACGAAGTGATACAGTAAACTTCTGTAATAAGAAAGGAAAAAGCAAGCATAAAAATTCCCTTGACGTCAAATTATTTTTCATGAAGTTAATGGGGAGTGCTATTTACTTTCTCCAGGAAATTCACAAGTGAAGGTAGGGTTGTATTCCTAACCAGTAATACAGGACAGAAAAAAAACTCGAATGTTTTCACCAAGGCTTCAGAATGATGAGGTAGAACTTGTTTAAGATCCTGAGAACTGATTTGTGCCTGGTCCCGTGGTCTGATGGGTTTCAGTGGGGAAAAAAAAAAACCAGTCTGCCCAACTTACAGGGACTGGAAAAAAAACAACCCAACAACCAAGACCTAAGAAAATTAAGAAAAAATAGATTAAAAAGAGGGTACTAATTAATTGAAATTCATAGCAGCTTTGGTGTTTAACCTGGAAGGATGTGGTAGTTAACTTTACAGTAGGCAGGACTTGCTTGCAGCAACATAAGATATGAAGATGAGTAGAGGTATAAAATATGAAGAAGAGAGAAGACTGCCATGCATATTTTCAGTTAATGTTGAGACAGCTGGTGCTGAGAGATTTCACAGTTAAAAATAACATTCTTATTTTGTTATTTCTTATTTTGTTACAATTTTAAATTGCAGCATTCCTTTTACAAACAGAATTACAGCACTAATTAGTTAATATCCTTGAGTATTTATTGTCTGGACTAGTGCAATACTTTAATATGTGGTTAAAATTAAGGATTATTTTGTGCAATTTTCTACAGATACACAAATAACACTTAAAGGTAATTTATATTGTGAATATCCTCCAAGCTTCAAAGCCTCTGTGTTGCCTGCAACCTACATGCTGCAATACTAAATTAAAAATAGCCACCCTCATTTTATTTATCAGGAATCCAATACCAAGGGATGTATCGTGCCATATACTTCCCTTAGTGGCAAATGTATTATTGGAATTATCCCTGACCCTTCTTTTCCTCCCCTATCAGAGTAAACTTAAATATCCAACTGACCCACAGTTCACAGAGGGCTCTGCAAGAACTCAGACAACATCTGTCGTTCACTGGAGGTATTTTAGAAATTATAATCCTTTAAATTAAAAATCCTTCAATTGATAAACATATTTGGTGGGGGGAAAGGATGGGATACAGTTCCTAAAGCTTCCCACTTAAATACACTCCCCAGTGATGCTGGCTTGAGCCCCTCCTTGGCTCTCCCTGGCCCCTCGCTGGGCTCGGGAGATGGCTCTTGGCATCCAGGGAGTGCAGGGTTAACAGGATGGATTTTTATTTAGGAGAAATGCAGTCGTTGTGGCATTACGTAGGCAGACCCTCATCAGAGTGCCCTGTCAAAGCCGGTCTCCTCGATGCCTGACCTGTCAATCTCTGCATCTCGTGACAAGTCCCGTATCACCAGGGCTCTTGTCACAGCTGCTTCTGTGCCCTGCTCGCTGGTGACGGTAATCCCTGCAGTGCTCAGCTCTGGGGATGGAGGGAACAGCAGTCGGAATCCCAGCTGAGACCTTACCCACCCAGGTGATCTGGAGCCTTTTTCCTTCCTCTCCCTTTGCCCGAAGTGCTGTTGCTCAGTCACTCGGACGTCACTGGCCGTGGCACTGCTGGGAATTACCCGTCCCCTGGCCGGGCTGGCTATAGGTTGTGTCAGTGCCCTTGTGTCATCGCAGCCCTGCAGCTTTTCCGTTTTCTGTGTTCGTGCCCATCCCATACAGCTTATTGCACATTTAGCTGTTCGAACAACAGGCAATTTTCCTGGTGGTTACTCTAATTTTTAATTAATTGACATGTATTTTCTTGAGTCTTAGCCTTTTTCCATAAGCAAGAAATGACTCTCTATATACTTATTAGACTTCCAGCTTTCCTACCCACTTCATGCAATTACGTCTGAAGACTCTGTGACTAACACACTATAATAAGCAGCCTTTCTTATTTCTCATATGTGAAATCATTCTCATATTGGATATGCTGCTGTAGTAGTTGAATCCCCAGGTTTACAGAAATCGCATTTCCTTTTTTAACCTTCTGGTGACACTGCTTAGAGCTTCTGTTTATCCCCGGTGCTTTCAGCAGCACAGTAACTCCATCATAAATGTCCTGCTTCATTGCATTCCTGCTGCAGTGATTAGATGGCACTTCTGCTCAGATTCTTAGTCCCAGCCATTTATTATGGCCATGTGGCAAAGTGTGAAGGTTTCTCCTCCGGAGCTTTGGGTTGGTAGCTTTGAAGGGCAGTGCTCTGCCTCCGAATTTCAAGTTTAACACAGGCCAGAGAGTTTTACATATGAATTACAGAGTGTGAGAACAAGCAAAGCGGCCACAAGTTCTGGTAGCCACGACTCTCTTGTCCATTCCTTATGAAGCATGAGTAATAATACTGTATTCACCCATAACTTCAAAGCATGAGGGCAGCCTAACATAAAACACTTGTAACAGACTAAGTACTTTTCTGAGCTCTGCTATCTAGCCATGATTGCCCACTAAGGAATAGTGGTGTTCCTTTTGGGACATCATCCTGGGATTCAGCAAGTCTCTCGACACTCCAGAAGCCGGGAACCTCTCCCTGGTCATCAGCAGGTGTCAGCAGTGAAGTCTCTACCTCTTCCTTATTTCAGATGCCAAACTACATAGCTCTGTAGTTCAAGTCTTTGCACCACGGAGCTGCAGAGTAATGCAGGTCTGGCAGAAAGGGAAACATCAGATTCATCATTCCAGCTTTAGAAGTCGTCTTACCCTTTCTAGCTGTTGTCCTCTGCTCTATGAAATGCAAAGTGCCTTTGAGAAAGCATCATTTATTAATAAGATATATTCTTTTAGATTTTGGCAGGTTACATTCCAAAAAAAGACCTGGTGTGTCCTTATGTAATGAAACGCCGCACAATTCACGTCTCACCTCCTGCCACTGCTTTCAGAAATGGGTGGAAATGAGTAATTACCCATAAATGGTAGGCATCTCTCCATTACTTACAGAGAGTATTTGGCAGCGATCATTTAGGCTTTAAATGCTTTTTAAAAAGCTAATACCATTCACAGACCTGCCAGTTTCAGAACTTTCACAAGTGTCCCCTAAACTCCTCAACCAATTCATTACAAAATTACTCCATCTTTTAACTTTAGCTCTATTTACCTCTGTCTCCCTGTCCGCTTCATCTTTAAACCATTATTGTGGAGTTCGGTGTATCTGCTAGAGTATGAGAACGTGAAATTAAAGAGTGCTCTGAGGATCGTAATTTAAAAGAAGAAAAATTGGTGTCACCTGTAATTCAGGCAAGAGTTGAAGAAACCATCGTCATGACCTGCTTAGGTCAGGCTTCTCAGCATAATGAATGGGACAAGAAGGCGTCTCACCGATTTCCCAGCAGCCCCTCACCACAAGCGTGACAAAGCCCAAATTACTAGCACAGTGCAAACATTATTGCATTAAATGACAGTTCATTTAGTTCTGCAGGCTTAAGTTTGTTCAGACAGAGGGGGCTTCCCTGTCCACATTTACATCTTCCACGATATACACTTGCCAGTTTGGGAAACGAGGTTCTCGCCCAGTGGGTTCTGGAAACCCTAAGAGTACCTTCCTTAATTTCTGTGGGCGCTGAACCAAGAGACTGTAATGAAATGTATTGCAAAACTGCCACAGGGAACCTTTTTGTTAAAAAATATATAATGAGACCATAGGTGTTTTAGTAGAGTTTTGAGTCTTCTAATCTTAGCGTGGTGTGGGTGGAAGTAAGGGGGTTTTGAGCTTCCTGTCATAATGCATAGGAAAAGTATTTGAAATTGGAGTAGTTTGAACTCTGTTCTGCAGTTAGTACTCAAAATAAATAATTTTTCCTAACTTGGTAGAAATGATTGATTATTCCCTAAGTACCACTTTGTAGCTGGAACATGGAGACTTGCTGGTGTGCTTGAAACAGCATAAACAACCCATTGCTTTGTAACTTCAGCTAAGCATTAATTACTCAAGAGTTTTACCACTAAGTGTTATGGTGTTGATTAATAGGTAGGAATCTGAAATTTTTAAAACTCTGTCTCGGTGCCCACATAGTGCATGTCTGAGAGTGTGGGGAATGCTCAGAGCTCAGGTTTCAGTACATCTCCCATTAGTTCTCATTACATAGCCCCCATTCATTCTTCATCGCTTCCAGGATCTAAAGGGGTTGCAACAGATTTCATGGATTTCACATTCAAAAATAACTTTGACAGGCACGATAAAGAGGTATCTTTATTTAGCATAGGTTAGATGTGAACATAAAAGACATCCATAATTAAAGACGTGGGTTTGGGGGCTGGAGAGGAATGCCATTCATGGTTTAGGTCTAAACAATGACTATTTGCGCTCTGACTGATGAGTTCTAGTGGTGGCAATAATCTACATTGCTCCTGAAAGATAAGTTCACTATCCCTCTCCTCCACCGAGATGGCAGAACAAGATGTTCCCAACTGTGTGTGTGACCTTAAACCACCAGGGGGATGCATTTATGCACAGATGCTGGACTGTAAATTCACCCAGCTGTGGTCCAGGAAAACGCTGTCTTGACTTTCCTCTGGCCATCAAACGTGAATCAGTTTTCCCTCGTAGAGGAGACTATGGGGGAATTAGCTTTCTGACCATATGGTGACAAAGAGCATTACTGAAAGGTCCTAAAAAACTCTGTGGTAAGGCTTAATTAGAAGGAAATAAACAAAATCGGAAGTGTCCTGAACTACACGGAACTTTGCTTTTTCGTAAGGGCCAGGAGGAAAGCCCAGATGAAGGTTGGCTGTTGTGCTGGGCTGACGAGGCTGAGCACAGATAGCAGGGGATGGCTGTGTGTGTGACAGAAACGTGTACACAATGCCCAAGAAAGAGCCACAAAAGCAGTGGATATTTAAAAATGCCAGGAGAAAGATAACTCACTTGTGCTTTTTTGTTACAAACGGGATCCTAACATTTAAAATAAGGATTCCTGCTATAGTCTTCAACAGAAGATCAAAACACTATCATTTTAACATCAAAATGCATATTCTGATATCTTTTTTCAGCAAGAAACACCCTTGCTGTGTCTTTTTTTTTTTTTCTTTTTTCCTTTTCCTAAAGACTAAGGCATTCAGACTCTGGGGTGGAAGAGGTGGAGGCTGTTTATGTCTCTTCTTTTCGAAAGATGTTTGACAGCTGATCCCGGGAGAGGGTCTCTCAGTCTTTAAAATTTTATCAAGCTGCAATATTTGGAATTTTGAGGCTAGATTTTAGCCTTTGAGGGAAAGCATTCAATGGCATGAATCTTTCAAGCTGCAGTGCTGCAAGAGATGATTTCAGCAATTTGCCACAGATCATTTGTCAAAGGGACAATGAGGCATTTGTGAGCAATATATGGTGGGAATAAGTTTCATTTTTTTTCATATACCAACGTTGGAAGAAACACTGTTATGTCTATGCTGTTTACATGGTAGTTAAAATAGCTCAGGTAGCCTTCAAGGGAGTATAAAGTCAATTTTTAAAATACAAATCCCAATTTCAGGTCAAGCTGGACAAAGAAAACAAAGCAATTTAGGAAAACCTTTCACATATTTTTTATATTTGAATTTGTAAGCTTATAAGTGTAGGTGAAAGCCAGGCTCAATTTTTGGGAAATCCTCCGAACCTATCTGGTATACGAATGTAGGCATTTAGTGTCTTCAGTGTTTTCCATAAGGCCAGGTTTTATAACTAAAATAGAAAGACTTTTAAATGTAAATTTTCACTGTAAATTCTATATGAAAAAGCAAAACAGGAGAGAGAAAAGAATCCAAACTAGTTATTGTAAACTATCCGTATGACTGTGAAACCTGCCTGAATTTTACCATCATGGGACAGACCAAAATATCTTTTACTGAATAGAGATTTCTATAGTATAAAGTAGAATGAGACATATCTGGGTTAGGAGAAGTTGGGTGGAAAAGAGTCTAATAGATTATTGTAAAATTTGAGATTTTTTGCAGGTTTACTGACAGATAAACTACTATGCAGATGCTTCGTGGCAATCCCAAAGCTTAATTTATATTCCGGTGAAACAGGTTTGTTCGCTATGATTTTCAAGATCTGAGCTGTAATGAGCATTTTGACAATGTAAATGATTCCCAGATCTATTCTATTCCATTCTCTTCTGGTCTGTTCTAAAATTCTGCAAATAAGGAAAACGGATCCAAGAAAAATAGTTTAAATTGCTCTGTGTTCTCATTCTGTTCACCAGCGAAGTAAACAGAAGTAAACAGCGCAGCATCAGCATAGACTGCAGGTGAAAGAGTGGGGGGAAAAAAGTTAACAGCGGTGTTTTTCCCTTCTTTGCAGAAGATCTGTAGTGGTAAATATAGTGTCAATAGAGGAAAAAGCACAATGGTAACGTATCTCATAATAAGGACTTTCTCATTCATCACTGCAGTAAGCCAACTGTTCTCCCCCTCGGTGTCACAGCAGTAGGGAAATCTCAGCTGCAAGGATCCGCAACATCTTTATCTACTTTCTGTCTTTGAACAGACCCAAATGACATAATGATAGTGCCTGGGAAAGTTTTGGCATCCATCTGCCCTACCTCCTTCAGCAGGCTCTGTCAGGACCAGGTTCTCTGTTTACAGGTATAGACTAAACAATTTCTTGTTAAGGCTTATGTGAAGTTCTGAAAAAGAAATTACGGGAGAATTAGAGTAAATGCATTTTCTTTACAGCTAAGTATTTAAAAATTAAGCTATTGCAAGACAGGTGGTATGATTGCTCGAGGGTACTTGGAAGGTGGAGGAAGTGCACAAGCATGTCTTTACGTCTTAAAGCTGTCCAGAAAGCCCAGTTATTCTGTGCTGCAGAACATCAGAGTGAAGTGGTACACGTTCATCACTGCAGAGATTAGCCTGTCTTGAACTATTTTAATTCCACTATATTTCCAGCTCCCTTAAGTGTTACAAATACACATACATCCTCTTGCAAGCTGAATTTCCTTTGCAGGTTTTTTTCCTAGTGCTTTTTTTGAATTATGGCAGCGACAGTGAAGGGGTTTGTAATTTCTTTATCAACATGCCCCATACGATACTTGCATGAAAAATCTGCTGAATTTGTGCTTTACTCGACTGTTTTGATTCTTTGCTCTGCCTGCAGAGTCTATGTAGAAGGTGCATGGGCAATATCTTCAGGTTAGGAGTAAATACTCCATAGAAAGGAGGACAAATACTAACTCCTATCAGCTTCTAATTGGAAATGTCACTCTTGTATTTTAAGAACTAGAATGAAGCATGTTGCCAGAGCAGACACCCAAACATTTCAGGTCACATTTCAGAACTGTTTATTATGTTCATCTGTTTCAGCTTTTGAATACTCAACGTAAAGAAACTGATTTTCCAGATGTGTTTAGCAGTGTCCGCTCCACTCAGAGTTACTAATTAAGTTGTCATTAACTTCAAAAATCTAACAGAACTCCTTCAATGATGGACAAAGAGAAATCAAAACATTCAAGGCAAGTGTAACTTTTGAAAAATTAGGCCCATAAAAATAAATGAAATAGATTATTAAGTTTTCAGCTTTCTGTTATTATTATGCTGCTGAATTCCTAAAAATGTGCCAGCTGAGCTGCCGACCCTGCTCCCGGCTGAGCAGAACGTGCATCCATTCCCCTGAACCACTTGCCCTTTACAATGGGCATGGTGAGGAGTAATCACAAATGCAACGGTCCAACCCTAGACTTGGAGGCCCTACGTGCAGGACACAGGCTTGGTGCTTTTGCCTAACGCTAATTGAATTCTCAGCGGGAATTCTCTGCTGTACCGACCCCTGGGAAGGTTCTTGGGATGCTGAGCTGGTGCTAACGTGGAATGGGAGCTCCAGCTGTCTGCTGCCAAGCATCACCATGGGAGGGTGGTGGATTTGTGCCTCACGTGAAAATCAGCTTCACGACTGAAGCCAAGTGACTAAACAGAGAGGAAAGCTAGCGACAGACTATCAAACCACGTGAAATCTCGGTGATTGTGTTTGTTTTTAATAAAAAGAGAGAGCAGCAGGAGAGAGATGACCTGTCGGTGTAAAATGACCTTTAATCTGTGTAAAACCAGGGCTGGTGTTTATAAAGACCTGCACCATTTATAAGTTCAGATGAAGCCGTTTTCAGTGAGCCCTGCACTCTGCTCACAACGCAGAAGTGAGGATCAGCTCAGGCTCTTTGAGGTCCTTTCAGTATGTTCCCAAGGAAGAGTGAGTGGCTTTATGTCCCTTCCCCCAGATTTGTGGATAAAACTGGAATCGGAACATGTCAGTAAGTCTTGAATTATATCTGATGTGTTCCTACTGAACTTCCCTGCTCCCATTTGTGTGAGACAGACAACTGAGACCAATAGGACTTTCAGAAATCTGGAATTTGCTCATTTTGACACGAATGTGAGCTTTCCTCACGTTTTGGAAAAGTGAGAAAAATAATATTCCGCAGACATTGTGTTTTGTGCCATATCAATCCCTTGTGCCTAATTATTGAAGGCATTTTATGCCAGGGTGGGACCTTTCACTTTATTGGAGTTCATCTGCTTGTGTGGCTTTTTCAATGTGTGAAATCAGTCTCTAGCAGCAAAAAACATACCCGTTATTTTCCTCACATGTTTTTGAACACTTGGATATTTGTCCATGCTTTTGGTATCTCTACAGGATCTATACCATTTCACTTGTTTTCCCTTTGGAATGATTGAACCTTGTTATTCCAGTTCCAGGTGGGTCTATTATTCAGTAACCAAAGTAACGAAAACTGTAGAAACACCTTGATCACATTATTCTCTTCTGTCACCTCTGATATGTCTCATTCCTATTAATCCACCCGTCACAGTGTCAGTGCCCTGTTTGCACCATCTCGTTTCTTCTCAAGTCCCTCATTCCAGCTGCTTCTTAAACACCTTCCTTTCTACTATTTGAAGACATTTGGGTGCAGTCCCATAATATAGAGGTTCTTTGCTCTGCTGCTTCTGTCTGCAGGACAAGGGGTAATGGCTTTAAATTGGAAGAAGGGAGATTTAGATTAGGTATTAGGAAGAAATTCTTCATTGAGAGGGTGGTGAGACCTTGGAAGATGTTGCCCAGAGAAACTGTGGCTGCCCCATCCCTGGAGGGGTTCAAGGCCAGGCTGAATGGTGCTTGGAGCAACCTGGTCTGGTGGAAGGTGTCCCTGCTCATGGCAGGGGGATCCGAACTTGATGCTCTTTAAGGTCCCTTCCAACTCTAACCATTTTATGATTCTTTGAGATAGCAGCTGTTTAAATGGGATGTCCTTTTGAATGAAGAGCTTTCTCTTGCACTTGCTGGATGCCGGTAACATGAAATATTGGCTCCTAATAGCCTGTTTTCCAGACCTGTGCCTCAAATTACTTCTT
Organism: Nycticryphes semicollaris; assembly: GCA_013400055.1. Lineage (NCBI taxonomy): Eukaryota > Metazoa > Chordata > Aves > Charadriiformes > Rostratulidae > Nycticryphes > Nycticryphes semicollaris. Next base: position 674,848 of record VXBJ01005843.1, read on the forward strand.
GGCAAAATACGTATTGTCATAAAGTTCAAACCTTACCAAAGAGATCTGTGTCCCAGACTCCACGTTTCTAAAAGTGCTCTCGTGATGAATCAAATAATCATCTATCATAAAGGAGTGCTCTTACAGCATGCTGTAATACTATATCACTGCAGCCTCATTGCTTAGTTGGTGCAATACATCATCCCAGGAGTGTCAGACAAGACACAATATGCTTTAAGCAGCCTTCTATCATACGTGTTGTTAAAATGAGATTTTTGAGGTGGTAGTGATATGATGGAGAATATTCATGGTGAGTGCTCTGTATATCACTGAAATCATTATTAATGCTGATGGTGATGTCATTTATTGTAACCTAAGAAACAATAATTCAGGTTCCAGTCCAGTTTGTTGAAAGACGTTCTGTTTTTCCCAGGTCATTTTGGTTTTTATTTTTTTAGTGCTACTATTGTATTTTATTTTTTTTCAGCCAAATCTTACAAGCAAAATGTAAAAATAAGAGGGTTTTTTTTATATATTTATGACTGAATATTAGAGTTCTGGGTTTCTCCAAGCTTGAGATGAAAATGGTGTCATCAGAAACTTTTAGTCTGGATTCCTAAAGAAACAAGGCTTAAGTGGTAATGCCGTCTCCTGTTTCTGTAGTACCTCCTCCTGTTTGGTTTCCCATGCTGGTAGCTTATTAATCTGTTGGCCAAATATGACTGTAAGTTAGAGATCCAAAAATGTGTTAGGTACTTACTTGTTTCATGAGAGTGAGAAGAGCAAGAAGGGGAAGATACGGCTTAATGCACTGACTGAAGGAAAAATTGCCATGTGAATCGAACCCCTTTACTAGAGGGCAAATGTCATAGGAAAGCAGGTTTCACAACTCCTGCAGGTTGTGGAAATACTTTTGAAATAGAAAGAGAAGAGAAGAGTTCCTCAGTTGGTGTTCCCTGAGTGAACTGTCCCCAGCTATTAGTTTTATAGCTTTTAGTTTCCTGGTTCCTTGGAAACATATTGATTACCAAAACACCAATACGTGGAGTTCATGGAACATTCTGTCTGTCACAATAAATCACTAAATGACACTTTTGAAAAAGCTTTATGTAGTTGTCATTACTGAACATGCTATCTCCTTTTAATATTTTGATCAGTTTAAAGATAATATTTCTCATCATTTACACCATCAATGTGAGTGGGTTTGATCTTCCCAGTGGAATAATATGTTATGTTTGTGACAATAAATTTGGACATAGATTTCATTTGGATCTGATGATCAAAGTTTCATAATCCAAGGAGGTTTTTATAATTATTATCATCATCCTGTTATCTTTAATAAGTTCGTGTCTGAGAGATGTGGAAAAGCAATTTTCAAACACTTCCAGAATAAAAGCTGAAGGAAGGAGTAAATGCACTTTTTTTTGCTGTTCTATTAGAAGTGGAGACAAATGGAAGAAAATGTTTTAGTTCTGAAAGATGGCAAGTGGAAAGGACAGTGCCATCTCTGGACTGTTCATGCAATGACCTGGATGGTCTCATCTCCATGGGATGTAGCAGATTTTATAGATTGGTGTTCAGCACTGTTTGGGTACCTGCAGTAAATTACATCATATCTAATAGTCCAATATTATGTATCCTGGTTTCGTGATGTGTTCTACTCTTAAAAAGGAATTTATTTGAGTTTTAGTAGTTTATTTTAGTTAAAGCATTAGAAAGAACATTAATAAAAGTCCAAACAATCCACCAGCCTCTTAATTGCACTCAATAAATGACTCATTCATCCAGCATTAGTTCATACATACTATATCAATCTCTAATTTCTGTTTGATTTTACTTATAATACTCCTTGGGCTTATTTCCACGTAATTTATAAGTGACAGTTGCATTAACTTAATAACCTTTACAGAATAAATGAGAAAGCAGCAAAGGCTTTAATAAATGTTGTTCATAAAATACAATTGTTACAGGATATTTAATTAGAAATATTGTGTGGTCAAAATAAGAATAGAAACAAATGAGACAGATAATGTTTCCTTGCTGGTAGCAACATCTTGAATGCTTGCAGTAATTGTAATTATTCTTGTTTTAACTACCCAGACATGCTGCATGCTTTATAGCAGTGTTTGCAGTTTGCCTAAATTCAGATATTGGTGAATATGTTGAAAATATAAAGTGTAGTGTTTTATTGTTAGTACTGTATTGACTAGGGGAGCCAAAGGTGTAGCTGTGAACTTTACAGTCCTTTGCCAATATCTCGGCCATTCTGTATGGAAAGGAAATTGCTTTAGAAAGACCATGATCTGCAGATTATTTTCTATTTTTGAGAAACCAATGCAGAAGCCAGGTAATGTCCATGTTTCATAGTGGTTTGGGCATAAAGCATGTACTACTTTCACAAATGGGTGAATAATTCTTAATGATATTTAATGAAGACATTGAATGAGAAGAGAAATGACAAAGATGAAATGGGAAAAGGAAAATAAATGCTGACCAGTGAGGGACTTGATAAATGAGAGCTTGGGTTCAGTGCAACATTTGGCCAGAGAACTGGGAAGGAATCAAAATATAAAGAGTTCTTATTTAGTTGCTGAGGTGCAGAATTTTGAATGTATGTGTCTAGATGAATTTTTTGTCCTCTTTATTTCTGCATGTGTGAATTCGATCATTCAATCAGGTAAATCTCTTTGTATAAAATACATGGTAGATAGTGTCTGTGTTAATTGCTATTAGTGAACTCTGTTGAGGGATAGTACTTAATTATAACAAATTAAATAAAACTGGCGTAAAAGAGAGCAAGCATTTCCAAGTAAATACACTATCCAAAGAAACCTCTTTGGCATTTAAGTGAAGGATCATCTCTACTAGGTGTGGGGTTTAATTGGTTCTTTGGGACGTTTATTTGTACATTTACTATAAATTATAAATGTACTTATATTTAAATACATCCATTCAATGACGAGTTGGCCCAGAACTTGAAGGACAGCAGTGTTGTGTTCTTAGACGTGTCGCTGACTGTGCTAATGATCAGAGTATTTCATGAGCCATCCTCATCTTTATTGCTTTGTAAAATTTCTAATCCAAATATTTAGGTCCCAATGAGCAGTGTAACACTGCTGACTGGTTAATTCAACATCTGTAGTATTCCTTGACTCAACTGTGTGGAAGAAATGTAAAGAGAAATCTCTCAAGTTCAGCATTTTGTTAAGGGCTAATGTCAAAAATAAGAAAAAGATTTGCGCTACTGAATTGAACTGCTCCCCTAGCTTAATGACTACACATAAAATATAAAAAAATAATATAGAGAAGATGGAATTAAACAGTAATAAAATGTATAATTGAATTTCTAGAGAAGCTAGTTTTCACATTGTATGTCTAGCCATGGTTTATATAGAAATTCTGAAACTAAGTCTTGCGAACAAATCCCAATGACTACAAATACGTGAGTATCACATCTGCCTCCTTCCCTCTCCTTTTAATCTGAAAGATTTGAAAAATCAAAGATCCTTCCCTTTTTTTTTTTTTCATTATAGTCTATGATGTGAACCGGGGAAATGTACATACTGCTGCACACAAAGAGCTCCATTCATGCTTTCAGAAGGTGCCTTGTTCTCCAAGACCACAACATAGAAATAAATTTATTTAGCTGAGAGGTTCAAATAGTAGTAAAGTGAATCCAAGCAAAGATAGATTTTGTTCAGAAGTAACTTATGAAAGGACAACCAAACACCTACAGCAAGCAATTCTGAACAAAAGGAAAATATTGATGCCTCAATGTAAGACCAAAAAACCTTAAAATTCAAAGAAAAGACAGCCTAGTGCATTTTTAGGATCTTGGTCTTCTACTCGGGTTGAAGAGGAAGTTCCATTACAAGCTGTGTTGCAGCAATCTCTGATAGCTCAGATCTGTTTCTCATGTATGTGGTCAGAACAAACTGCAGGAAAAAGGTACTTTGATCCAAGATAGGACTTGTAGTTAGAATTCTTTAATCAATGGAAATGTAAAATATTCTAGGAATTTCAACATAAGAAAAAAAAAAAGAAAATAAGGTAGTTGTGGAAAACCAGAAAAGACTTTATTTGCCAAAAGAATAAGTAGTCACAACTTAAGAAGATCAGTTAGTCTTCAGGGAAGATCAGTGATTCTGTTTATGTTCTCCGAGAGTGCCCAGCCTCTGACAGATGAGAAAGAAGAGGGGATTTCTCCACAGAATTTCTCTAGTTAATGTTGTTTAAAAAGAAACTAATAACGAGCAGTGCAGAAGTTCCCATCCAGAGCATTTGCTCTGTACAGCGTTACATAGATGGGGCTAGTCCACTCAAGATTTCTTTTTACATATTCCCTCTGTTTTACTTTAGAAGTTGGTTCAGAGTGTGCAAATGAAATATTTTCACTGGTAAATAAATTGAATACGTTGGGTCTCAGGCCCTAATAGTATATCTTCACATTATAAAGCAAAACTATGCAACTGTAGTGGAAAACCAGGCTAAAGCGCATAGATACTACCTTGTTTGTAATGTCCACTGCGTTTGCACAGCTGGCTAGTGTAGGATAAAACAGCAAAGTGAAAAAGTATTTGGAAAGAAAGTAATTTTCCACGGTTTTCCCACATCTAATATACAAAATATTCCCACCGTATAACTGCCAAAACTAGTCTTTATTGAAACCCCTATTTATATCCAGATGTGGGACCTCATTACGCTAATAGTATACTATTATGTAAATGTATTTTCTATAAATGTCTAGTATCTGTAAGTAGTTAGGTCTCTACATCCCTAATGTAATATATCAAACAATAACTCATTTGTCAAAGAGAGACAGTTCATTAGTATTCTGCAATCATTTGGACAGAATAAAACAGCAACAGTATGAAAATTGATGTTGCGAAACTTAACAAATGAGGGAATAAGGAAAGTGTGATTCAGGAAATTGCAGGCCTGCCCTCAAGGGCCATTTTTAGGTCACTTGTCTGCATTTTAATATTACATTTGTTTTACGGAGAGTCTACAAGTTATTAGGTTGGGAGGGAAGCCAATTTCCAACCATGACATCAATATCCAGGGGGTTCAATAAATGGGAACATAACAACACTTGGGACAGAGTCAGGGTGAGAAGGTGTAACACCACCAACTGTGGTATTGTAACTCAGCTTTGCTATTAAACTGTGGAATGATATAAACCTTAATTTTTAGCATGTTCCAATAGTAGGAAACGTGCTCTTGATATCTTTTACATTTTAAGGTAGGGAAAGAAGTAGGTACATGTCCACGTGCATTAAATTATCATATGACTTGCATTCACTTTAAAATTAAATTACTGTACAGATACATAGAGATGTGTTTTGCCTACCTATGGCCAAGTCTAATGAGATGCCAGCTTCACAATTTTATGTTAGCCACCCTCCACAGGTAATAGACATGTGTAATTCTCACTTTCTTGCTTTGTGTTTTACTTCTCAAAATAGCGTTTCCTTTTCTTCTCAAATGCACGAGTCTGTCTTACAGTGGTGTGCGTTACCTGAACTGTAGAGATGGTGAATTTTTACTGACTTGGTTAAAAGAGAGATTTGGTTACAGAGAGATTTCAAAATATCTGGAAGTACCTCACCTCTCATCACTGCTGTAAGGATTGCTTGAATATGAATCTCTTTTATGTGAAGAGTTTGAAGGACGTTGTATATGGCCTTTAAATACCTCACTATGCAAAGATGGACTTTCTTCTGTGACTCACAGAAAATGTCAGCAGCAGATTTTGTGAATCTGGACACATTTCTGCATATTGCTTAGGTCAGAGAACAGCACTGGTGGAGTCCTCTTGCTTTGCCTCTTCTCGGTTGCCATCACGTTGGACACTGAAAAGAAATGGGTATGTTCTAAAACAATCACTTGTTTTTGACATGCAATTTGTGCACATTTTACTTTTAATTGGGTTCTTGGCCTGAAAACAAATGAAGTGGATAGATAGGTACCAAGGTACTGAGAAGTAGTTTTCCAATATGCTTGATCCAGATGTCTCTTGTCAGGAGGATGTGCCTGTTCATTTGATTCAATACTTTGTTCTCCTGTTATTTTCCCCCTAAAAACACTGTAACCTCCATTCATCAAGTCTAAGATTAGCCGTCTATGGCTTTTCCAAAAATACCAAGAGCTACACAGTTGCTGTTGAATCAGAATTAGAATAAAACCTTCTTATAATGCTTTCTCTTTTATATTCAGCACCCTCATTTCCATCTTTCACAGCTAAATCAGGTTATTTAGATTGCAGCAAGGTCTGAACCAACTCAGATGAACAAAATTGTCTACAGAGCCTATTTACATTTCTTTAATGAAACACTATGTTGGTTTTGTATCAAAAAACCCCCACTTTTTTAAAAAAACAAAATCTTGAATGTGATAAGCATATAACTATTGTGAAGTAAAGGTAAGCTTAAAACTGAAGCTAGTTTTTGTAGAAGAGATAAAGGTTATGCTTTCAGAGCTTGATGTAGATGACAGTTAATTAAAAGACACGTTGCAGCGGTCACTTTATATAAAATTCAGAACAGTCCCACATGGGTATTTGAAATGCTTAATCTGACCACTGCAAATTACCTTCAGCAATTCAACTGCAGCCATGATAAATGTCTGCAAACGTCTGCAATGTGTGCTCCCATAAGGAATCTGTGGTGCAAGCCAGGCCCTTCCCATGGACCACTGGGGTGGCAGGAGCCAACTCTGCCCCTTGAGCATCTCAGGTTGCCAAGAGGAGGGCATCAGATAACTGTCCTTGTGGGAAGTGCCTGGTGATGAAGCCATCTATTTAGGACATATCAGATCACTTTATTGTATTTTCACAGTGCAAAATAAGCCAGTATCAGATTTTTATTTTTTTATTGTTTTGTTTGGGTTTTTTGGTTTTGTTTTGTTTTTTAATTTTTACACAACTGTGGAAACGGAGCCCAAATCTGAATCGACAGTATTTCATTGGCTGGTAGATGGCAGCCAAAATATGTCCCTTTGATTTTGTCTTTAGAGACAATAATTTCCTTTCCATATGTGAAACACCTACAGAATGAATTTAAATGAGGCTGTCACTCTTTTTCATAAGAAATTAATATTATCTGTCTGTGCAAGAAGGAGGAAATCCTACAGCTCAGGCTGTAAGTCTGTGTTTTTCCAACTCTACTTGCATGATGAAAAAGATGTACCTGCCCTGTTAACCTCTAAAACCAGGGAAAAGTTTAATTTGATTTTGTCCATCCTTTTAATTATGCAGTAATTGACAGAGGAGGCGGTTTCTGATATTGTGAAAATGTGATGCGAAAATATTTGATATGTGCAAAAATAACCTGCCATTTACAAGGCAGTTCAAAAACCAGGCAGTTCAGAACAGATGCTCTATGGTGATACTCTTTTCAAAATGTCATCTCTCTGCTGTCACGCTCGCTCTGCTGCTTTGGTGAGCAAACAAGAAATGTTACAAGAGCAGCTGACGAGCAGGCAGAGATCATGCATCGATGAGACTGAAGCGGTATTTATCTTTGGGTTAACAGAATACTGAAAAAATTAAAAGCTAGCCTCATAAATAACTGTTGGAGAGGTAATGAGTCATTCATCACCAGTCTGCTAATGACTGACTGTGCAGCTATCAGGTGTGGATGTACAGAAGGGCCTAGGATAGCCATGCTAATTACAAGGTTTTTATTTATTATAACCTGAAACACCTCTTAGAGGCAGCATCTGATTGAGTTGTCTGTATTATCCCTTGTCACTGTCATTTCCGAACCTCTGGGGTTTTAAGGTTTGGTTGATTTTCCTCTGAGAGGAAAATCTAGGTGTTTTACAACAATCTCAAAGATTGTTATAAACCCATATTATTAATAAATGATATGTATATCATTTTATACCAGTAGACATCAAAATAAACCTCGGAAGAGAAGACTTGTAATCCTCACCTCTTATGTGGGAAAAACAAGGCTGGGAGCCATGATCTGTCTCAAGCTCAGAGGAAGGGATGCTGCTGACAAACCAAGAGAGGTTTGCCACCTACTGCTGCAGAGATGCTTTGTATCTTGACGTACTCAGGCAGTGCTCTCGAATAGCTACTTATTTCTCAGTAATATACAAGAGGAAAACCCCAAATCAGGCAACGTGTAGGTAGGCAGAGAGCTCACACTTGTTATGGTAGGTAAGAATTGAGCCCTACTTTGTCTATCAATTTAAACAAGTTTCAAACTCAGAAATACTTACTGGCCTCCTCTTTGGGGTGTATTTTCTGGCGTTATGGTAAGGGGATTAGTACCTTTTGTTGTTTTCTTGCATTCTATTGTTAAAACTCCTTGTGGGGTCAGGTTATGTGACGGGTTCGGAGTTGCTGTGAAAGCCTTTAACCCAAGGGATTGTTGCATAATCACTCAAAGACTGACTTTTATCTGTACAAAAATATGGTCGGTGTTTTTGTGTCTGTTGCAAAACAAGTCATGTGTTCACTTAAGACTGAAGTCCAAGAGGAACAACCAGGTTACGTCACGGGAGAAATCACTAATTAAAACAGAACTATGACACAGCCTGGAAATATTTTTGACCTTCATCTAATTGGGTCCAACCACTAGTCTGCACTGGGTTCTTCAAAAGTCCAGTGCAGAGATTTTAACAGTCCTCTCTGAAGGCTTACCAGGGCATGAAAACAAGGAGGTCAAAGGAAGTATCCACGTACCAAAACCTTGGTTTGTTGATATTTTGGTGTCATTATTTGTCTGTATGATTATCAAAGAGGTACTTGGTGCATCTTTGGTGCTTTACAGATGTGCAGTGTCATTATGAAGGCAGGCTTTGCCAAACCTTGACTCTTCTGATGTTTCACGTATGAAAACTATCAAATATTTATACCGCAAAATAGCTTAACTTTTTTTTTTTTTAAGAAAAAAAAAATGCTCAGAAAGTGGATTAACAGTCTATGACCTCCAGGAACAATGCCTTTTTGGAGCTACCTAACTGCCCAGCAGATGGCTTGCTGCCAGGCAGACACAGAAAGTGCCTCTCCACCTTGAACAGCAAATGATTCTCTTACTGAGCCAGTGAAGTTCAACTGATTGCTGCTATGGATTTATTTAAAGTGCAAGTAAATGGGAGCTGATGGTCACGCAAATGAAGGCAGAAGCCCCAAAGTGGTGAACTGTACTTCCAGCATGGAAATAATTCCATCACCCTAATCAGGCTTTGTGGGTGCAGAGCTACCCAAGTTCTGCAACATCTCTTCAGCTGAAGTCCATAGGAAACTTGACAGTGAATAAGAGTTCTGAGTTTTACATCTTTATAGACTTTCATCTGATAGAGCTTAGTGTATTACCAACCTCCAGCTTTCCAAATCCTGAATTTCCTGGCTGGTGAACTATTAAAATGCAGATTAACTAAACTTCAAACAGATTTATTGCAGATGGCTCTGCAGAATCCTTTTGGATTACCTGCCTCTGGACATCATTTCCTAGTCTGTAGGGGTTCATTAAGGACAGATTTAAATGTGTTAGCTGGGAAAAGGCCAGCAGGAAGAATATGTTGAAAATTATTCATATTATTATGCTTGATCTAGTGACAAAGACTTACCTTTTCAGAACTCTTAATTTTCTCATTTGCAGTAATGAATAAGCATGCCTCGTGTATCTATCGTGGCTTTGTTTAAGAGTGTGTTTCATAACCTTTGAATTATTTGCAGCGAAGAAAGTAGCCTGTGTTGAGAGTGCAAAGAGAGAAAACAATAGCCGCAATGCATGCCCTGCTCAGTTCTCAGCTGCAGCAGCTCGCAGTTTTCCTCTGAGGAAAGCCCTGAGTTTCAAAACACAGCCGTGAAGCGTTTCGCTTTGCTTCTGCCATCTAACCCGTTTCAAAATACAATTAGCCTGGGGTTAGATCTAAGGTTTGTTTCATCATGCTTATAAAAGCAAAAATAGCGATGTTTAGATTTACACGATTCACTAATTGTACTGCCACTTGGTTTTTTACAAATTGGCTCCAAAGCTCCTAAGTTTTTCTTTGAGATGTATTTAATCTAAATTTATGCAAGAGCACTGTAATGACTTCTTCTTCAGACTACAAGGGGGTTTTAATCACTTTCAGCGTTTAGCCCCTGATTGGGCAAAGCACTTTAAGTTAAGTACTCGGGTGCTCAAACTGCTCGAAGAATCAGGACTGAGGACTGAACGCTGAATTCTCGGTTGCCTCAGGTTTTTAAACAAAGTGGAAGCGCAGCCCCGTGAACAGGCATCATCTCGAGGTTATTTAGCAGATACGCGATAAATTGGAGCCCTCGACGGGGCTGGCAGCACCGTTTGAGCAGAACGAGCTGGGGTCTTTCTTGAGCTCAGCTATCTCCCTGCCCGTGTGCCACTTCAATACTGCGCTCTTGCCTCTGGATTTTATTCTGTACTTACACGGGATAAATACAGAAGTCCTCCTAAGTTTGAAAACGCTTTCCAACTTCACAACTCTAAATGTCTTACTCATTTTCGCAAATGGGGAATTTAAGAATATTTTGACAGTGTCAAGCACGCAGTCCAAAGGCTCTTCATAGGATCCTGATCCAATTTCCTTTGACTTTGGTGAGTAGTGGAGCCAGTTTCGAAGTACACATATTTCCAGGCCGAAGCAGTGTATTTCATTGACGAGGACTTGCCAGAGGAAGCTGCCAAGCGCTGAGGAGCTTTCAGCCCTTTGGACTGTAGACTAAGTTGTCTACAAGCCAGTTTCAAATATTGAAACCTTGGTCTCCCCTGATGAAAATTTAGTACATTAAAGAGTGACACCATTTTGTTCCTCTGACTGGGGCTGACCTTCACACCTGCTTCAACAGTTTTGTATTCAGTCGCTGTGTGCTGGAAACTGAATTTTCACCCGTGTTTCCTTCTGAAATGTGCTCCTCCACTCGCGCGAACAGATGTTTCTGCGGCTCCAGCTCGCGCAGGTTAACAACCACAATGGCAAAGTGCAGGCGGGTTTTAGAGTTTAGCCCCTTGAGCTTTCATAAATGCTCTTTTCAGGCTCTAATAGCAGTGCTGATGTGTGTGCGTGCAGGTGTCGGTTGTGTTGAAGTACGCTCGCAGGCATTCATGGCTGCACAGGATTGATGAACGTGGCAACCGGGGGTTGAAAAGCAGGTGCTGAAAAACTGCCCTTTTTTCCCTTCATTTTTTTTTCCCCTTTTCTAGAGCTCTTTAACTGACTGCAGAACGGTTCAGTTGTATTACAAATCCAGCTGGTTTTCGTAGCGCTATAAGCGTAACTATCACGAGCGCAGTTTTAATCTGCCGTGGGTTTGATCTCACCATCTAACAAAAAAGAAAAATTTTATTACAGGCATTTTCTAATAATGCATTTTTAATCCTAAACGCAGGCAAAGAGGAGTTATTTGCCAAATTCAAACTGGTAAACAGCACTAATGCTTCGTGTGCTTCTGTAGCCACTTTCAAAAGATGCTGCCAAGGTACATAATGCACGAGAATTTGCATAGAAAAAAGAAAATTCAATCAGTTCAGATACTGCTTCAACCTGAAGCTGCTCGTCCTGCTGGGATATTCGCTTGCTTTCTGAAAAGGCTGGAAACCATTTTCTCTCCTGGTTTGGGAAAAAAAATTGCATGACTGAGACCCCTGGAGAGCCCACGGTGTCTGTTATTTTGCTTTCAGTGAATGAAGAAGAGTAGACGTAGAAATGTCAGTGGGAATGGACAAGAGTTACTAATCAGGGTAAAATCTGGTCGCTTGGTCTGGTTACGTAATGGGTTGAGTTAATTTTGTTGTCTGTGGAAATAAAAGGAGGCATGAAGGGGAGGTTTCCCAGCTGGCAGTTCATGACAGAAAATGCAAAATTCTTCAGAAAAGCCTGACACTTGCTTCTGAGGCCTTATTGAAATCACACCAACATCCTTCATAAAAAAATGCCTTTTTCTAGAGAGCGATACAGGAGATGTGAAGCATATTGTGCACTCACATTCCAGGTTCTCTAACCTTCTGCAGTAATTGGCAGCTAGCCTGCTTCAAGGATAAAATTTATAAAGCAGAGAAAGCCTCCCATATGCTGCCCTTTTAAGGAAAGTCTCATTACTGGAAAGCAGGAGCACTGGGATGGTAAAATAATGGAAGGATCATTTATCCATCATGCTATCAGCAAAGCTGCAGAAACACAAAACTAAGAGAAATTATAGAGGGAAAAGCTCTATTTTCCACCAATGCAAAAGTTTCTGATGCTTTATGTCGCTTAGTTTTAAAACTTCAGATGAATGAGGTATGCCATCTTTTCTCTTGGGCAACTTTCCCTTATTTTCAGCACTTCTCATAACCAAGATGTATATTTGTTTCCTATTCTGATGTTGGTGCTATTGTGTCTGGTGATAACCTTATGTGGCAACCTGAATAATTCATGCTGTAATGTACCTGTCATCCCTAGGGTGGTTTTTGACCAAACTATATTCATTTTACCTTGTGTTGTTTAGACACTTTTTAATCTTTCCCAAATGCTTCCCCCTTCAGCATCTTATCATTTTTGTTTCTCTTTTGTAAGCTTACTCCCATTTGTTTTTCCTTTGTATTCCCGATAAGAAAGACACACTGTGACACCCGGGGTTGTTTAGTACCTTTCAACTGCTAAACAAGTGCTGAGCTGCGTTTGCAGAAGCATTGCTTTTGGCTGCCGTGTGGCAATGCAAACCTGTGATGGACTTAACTGGAGTAGAAGTGGAGAGATGTCTAACACCGTTGTCCTATCTTCTCTCATTTCTCCCCAGATTTAGCAGTCTGCATTTTTTCTGAAGCTAATTCTTCTTCCCCGTGTTTTTATATTCTCTGCCTCTATTTTACTGCTCCAGTGCTGCTGTGTTCACAAGCCCCTTTCCCTTTTAGCTGGTCCTTGTTCTTCTTCCCTATTATTTGCCAGGGTTTTAAATGAGGTGATAACCCCCCCTTTTTATTTTTTGTGATGCTGCCTGTGCCCCCAGCATGGTTCCCAAAACCGCTAGATATCAGGGGTTCGGTCCATGTGAATTTATGAAATGTTCAGGTCGTGTAGGAAGCCCCAAGTGTCTGAATGAAAGCAGCAGACAATCATAAGCAAGGAAGAACATTAGATAAATGGCATTCAATAATCTCAAACAAATACAACTGTCAGCTCGATGGTGATGAATCGCAAAAGTCCCTCTCTCTTCCCAGCTTCTTGATTTCCCCTTCCTGGCTCTTGACAGTACTTACTGGGAGAGTGTAAGGTCGGTTACTTTATCTTCCCAGTTTTCACCTGTTTCTAACAAAAGCATAAATACATTCCCAGTCTTCTAATATTTCATTTGTTTTGGAGTTTTCTTCCCAGTAAATAGCTCTGGTATTCTTTCCATTTACCAAAACGGTTTCAGCTTTCTTTCCTGTTTGGTGGGTTGGAAATTAGCAGTGAACAGGAATAGTCCATCACTTTGGTCTGTGGTTTAGGAAATCTGTGAGAAGAAAAGGAAACACTTGTGAAGGCTGTCTGCTGACTCAGGAGCGGTCTTCATTTTGCTTTTGCAATTTTATTTAGAGTACAAGGCTTAGTAAATTAAACCAGATTCTGTTCAGCAGAAGGCAACGCTGTTCAAATGCTATAGCTTTTTATCCTCAGACAAATATTATTTTTCAAAACATAGTATTTAGCATGTGCTTTGTATTTTTCCTCAAATTGGCTTACATTTATGCTTAGCAATCTATAAGGTCTAAGAGGATTTTGTATAAGTTGGGTAACCACACATAGACTTCTGCATTCTGATTCTTTTGTTGCTCATATTATAGTTTAAATGAGACATTTTTGCATGGCTGTTAGTGTTGTGTTGTGTCATATTAATGGATTAGATTGGGGTTATCTAAGTAATATAGAGTGGTCTCTAAAGGGTATTGCAACGGCTCCACAGCACTGTAAGAGTTTGTATGTTTTACAGATAACCCGTTGCATGGTGTCATGCATGTAGGATGGACAGGCAGCACAAGTAGCCTTTATCAGCGTAGGGCCCCGAAGGGTTCTACACAACACAAGAAAATGCAGTTAGAGCCGCGGGGTGTTGGTTTTCTTTTTTTCAATCTCTTAATCGGCGTTGCAGCACTGCAGATGGATATTATTGCCCACTACTTAAACTTTATTACTCCATTTTTCTGTCTGTAGTCCCTTCGCCTTGCCAACCCACCTTGAAGAGAAGGTAGGCAGAACCATATAATACTTTTTATGACCTTGGCATCCGCACTGTTTTGTTGCATGAAGAGAAGTAGGATTGTGGCAACGAAGAGGAAGCTGGCAACCCGTTAGGTTGGTTTTCCCAGTGTGCTTTGCCCCGCATCCTGATCACAAGAGCTCGCTGGTCCTCCTGAACAAGGCTTCACCTGCCCTTAAATGCCTGTAAACAGAATTCGTGAGACTAACTTCTTTTTGGAGGCTAAGGCTTTTAGACGAGGAGGCAGGATGATGCAGGGCAAAGGAGCAGGTTTTGGCTGCATCCGAGCCCCGGTTTGCAGCGAGGCACAGATTCATTGCGTGACCTTGCGTTGAGTCACTTGACTTCCAGTGTTTCAGCCGTGCTATAAAATTGACTAAAAGGGGGACTTAAACCAGACACTGCATCCTGGGTAAATAATATACTCAGAGAAAACATATAGGAAGAAGGGATTATGTTTTTGTATCTTAAAATACCTCTCTTGACGGAGAGGGTGGGTTTGCTATGGATGAATAATCTGTTAGCATAAATTACTGTTATTTTCAGTGATGGCTTACCAGGTATGTGTATCAAAGAGTGATACAGTCTGCTTGATTTTATGGTACATTAACTTTGCCAGAATGCATTTATTATATTTAAAACCTGCTAGATACCTGCAGTGGGAACAAAGATTGTATAATTATTTTTTCTTTAGCTTGTGGGAAACCAAATGCTTTGAATATAAAAGATTTGAGGGGTGAAAAGTTCATTCTGTTCACCCCTCCATGGTGAGAGAATAGGCAAAAGGTAATCTGATTACTAATTTGAAAACAGATGAAAGAAACCAATTTAGTGATGAAATAACTGCTGCTTCCATTTCTGCCCTTTGTATTATTGGAAATAGTAAATAGATGCAATAGCTGAGCTGTGAAGCAAATCTTTCATTATTTTATAATAAGCATCTTCTCCAATCAATTAATCACTTTAGAATAAATAGCTTCAGGGTCTTGATTTTAAAACATATATGCAAGATTTTGCTGCAACAGCAATAAACAGCAGGAAATGTACCAATGCTCAATCCCTGTTTTAAATGAAGAATGCAGACTCTATGAAATTAATGGAAATATCTTCATTAAGTTCACTGGCTTCACTGCCTCAGAAAACAATCATCTGTTCTTGAAAGTATTGCAAAATTCCCATGAGCAAACTCATAGGAAGTGGTTACGGATAAAGGTTTCGATTTTGAATGGCTTTTCCATACAGTCCTTCGGTAAGTTCATTCTTACATCCCAAATCGGTTACTTTATTATCTGATCTCTTCTCATTTATATGGTAATAACTGTGCCTCCATATTTACTCTGTTTTGTACACTAGTCCCTACCTGCTCTGTCTATGTGGGGAAATGATGCCTGTACGGATACAGTGAAATGTAGAAAACTGTCCAATCTTTATTTGTCACCAAAAACGAAACTCATAGATAGATACGTGGTTTGGGTTTTTTTAAAATGCTAAGCTAACCACTACATTTTGAAAGCAGAGAACAATTTTCTAGTTCCACAAATCCTCCTATGCTTGGAACAAGGTAAGGGATGAAAATTCTATGTATTTAAAATGTAAGAAGCCTGAAGCCCCCAAGGAATGGCAAGCCAAAGAAGGCAGTAAGTAAAATCTAAGATCTAGACACGGACATTGTCCTTTGCTCTCTGAAGTGAGATGCAACCCATGATACCTGTCAGCTTATCAGAAATAGCTTTGAAGTCACATTGAGCACTGCAAATGCAAAATTTCCTATTAAAATAATGGCCATATAGTTACAAATAATGATGTATTATGCTGCATAGGGGTCCAAACAAGCTTACTTTTCTTATGTCAAAGTTTTTGACTGTCCAGCTCTAGCGATCTCCTACTCAACTCTTTTTCATACGTAGCACCTTTTTCTCCATGTTTTATATCTGTTTTGACATAGCTCTGGGAAGAAGGACAAAGCTAGAAGGAAGCGTAAACTCTCCTACATGGCCTGTTCGCAATAGCTATCAGGAAGTGATTTATGATTTAAAATAAAGATTGTTGATACCTTGCCCAGCATTATTTGTGTTCAGTTACTTTTAGCGTGGGATATAACACGTCACTGACTGTGATGTATATGTATTGTGAAACAATAGCTGGGGCAGTGCACAGCAGTATTTAAAAATGGTTTAGAGTGAACAGACACCAATATAAGCATTTCAGTTTCTAACTTATATAACTAACGACACAGGAAAACTTTTTACAGATATAAATTTTAAACATTGAATGATACAGAGAATATTGGACAAAAAAAGTTATTAATTCAAGATTTGATCAGAATCTGCCCTTCTATAGACTATGATAGCTGGAGATTGACTTCCTGGCAGCAGAGAGGCACAGTGTTCCAGCCACTTTAATGCTCTTCCATCATGCTGTTCACTAGTCTTCCAAGCTTGGAATTGTAATTCTGGGGAGAAGAAAGAAGGATGCAGTAGAAGTTCTAGTTTCTACCCCAGAATAAATAACACTGCCTTTAAATTTACTGAGTCTAGTTCTAAATATTTAGGAACATATTTTCCTTATTTCTGAAATGATATGTGTTTTTCCCCATGAGAATTAGCAAAAGACTTTCAAAATCAATATTTTTAAATCATGATTCATCATCTCTTTTGACTTTGACTTATGGATGATTGAAGAGCAAAAGCCACAGGGTACATTTTGTTCTAATGGAAGAAAACAGCAATGATAAACTGATAATAAACGAAGCTGTTAGTCACTGAGCCACCCTCTTCCTTTCTGTAGTCCATGTAGTCAACCCATTGCTGCTGTTTTGAGAAGTTAGCAAATTAAAAGAGATGAACTTTCTTTCTTCAGGAACAGTCTCACGAGTAAAGAAGATCATAAATACTTTAACTGTCAAGTGATGTTCTGCACCATTGACTACAAATATAAAGTTATGCACGTTACGTTAGAAGCTGAGAAATCGTATAAAGATTAATCAAGCCGGCACATCAACTCATTGTATCACACTGATCCTCCACTGAAAACAGCTGGTATTTTGCTAGCAGCACATTGCCAGAAATGGGACACGATTCTGTATTGCAGTGTCAGAGATGCCTTTGTTAACTGAAACAATCCTCAGAGTCAGCAGAATTAATGTTGAGTATAAATACATTTTCTGACAAATCTTGAGCATCCCAAGAACGCAATCCGTTGCAATCTAGCAGATGCGCTTTACATTCACTAACTTTGTCAGGATGTTGCTTGAGATCTCATGGTAATTACTGATGTGTCATTTGGGGTGTGTTGTTGAGCAAAGTCTATTAAAACTCAATTTATTTCATCAGTTAGCTTACCAGCTTGCATTGTGGATATGTTAAAAGAATGTTCACACTGGAATTTTAAAGGTGAGCATGTGGTCGAAAAAGTCTTCAAAATACAGTGGCACAGTATTTCTTTAGCTATTTCAGTGCTTAATTCTACCAGATCCTATTTCTGGCCTTGTAGTTCAGAGGCAGGTATAATTCCTCTTCCACCACGGTTTTCCTCTATAATCTCAGGTGCGTCACTCCCCTCTTTGCGCTGTATCTCCTTGTTCCTGTGAACTGAGCGGTACTAGTACCTTATTATTCAGGGTGAGGATAAAAACATAACATACTGTAAACCATCTTGATTCCAGAGTAATTCAGTACAACGTATAAATGTCATAGAAAGGAAGAGCAGTAATAGACCATTTATATTTCGTTCCTTCAACCTGCTCCCTTAAGGATTTATGACGGAAATCAGAGTAGACCTTGGTACTTCGGCTTGCTTAGATGCCATATGGAAATGTCTGACTTAGAGGAGGGAGAGATGGGAGATGTTGAGAAAGGAGGTGCAGCAGCTCCAGGAGAACAGGTTGTCCTCTAACTGGCTACTGCAGGTTTTGCAAAACTTTTTTAGACAAAGATTATGATATGGCAACAGCATGGGCAGAAGGCTGCTCCTCTGAGGATACTGAGAAACTGTGAGTCATGTTAGTTTAATAAACTCTCTTTTAGTGTTACTTCACATTGGAGGTTATTCATACTGGAAGTTTTAGAGACCCACCTGGATGCAGCCCCGAGTGGTGTGCTCTGGGCAACCCTGCTTTAGCAGAGGAGTTGGACTGGGTGATCTCTAGAGGTCTCTTCCAACTCTGACAATTCCCTGATTCCGTAATTCACCTTCCAACTTCTAGTTTCCACATCTTGACTCCTTTCCTTGGCACAAAGCCTAAGAACACCCGTTTTTAATGCTCTAACATAGTTAAGCCTGAGTATGTGGTGAAGTTTTAATAATAAACAACAGCTAAAATCACTTGTTAATACTTACTGTCCGCGATTTTAATTTGCAGATGAGGTGGTACTTCACCCTGTGAGTTCATATCTCCTGCCTTCAGGTGATGAACGTGAGGGTTCATAGTCCTGGCTTTATTTATAACTTTGCATAGGTCATGATATTTCTTGGACTGGAATGAAACATTTGCCCATTGTAAAATACATTGTACTGTCTGTGGAAAAAATACTGGCTTTAGTGACAACCTTTTCATCCCTAACATAATCCCTTGAAGGCCCAAATTCGGTGACTTTTCTCCCATTGAGTGTATCTTCCTCTACAATCAAGGAGGCTGTTTTCAGTTATTTAAGAGAAATAAGTGCCAGAGAATAGAGCCCTAAGAAATGAACATTAGTTATCCCAAAAGGGACTTAGTGAGAATGGAAGCTTAAAAGGGTCTACACAGTTTAATTCATGCACCATCTGTTTTTGGGAAAATTAGCACAGATTAGATTTTCCAACTCATCTGAGGCTACAAGAGCGCCTTTAGAACCTGTAGTATTTGGTTAAGCTTGAAAAACAAATTAGCGCTATTTTACTTACTCTGTGAATACTGTGCACATGAGCTCACTTTGTAGTAAACTATAGGAACTGTAATGGCCAAATAGAAAACAGATGCCTCTGAGCCAGCCTCTCTTTGCCGTACTGTTTCTCAGCTGCCTTACAGAAGTGCTTGACATTTCTGTCCTTTTCTGAGCACTGGTTTGTTAGACGTGACCGTTTTGTCTAAATTCAGTTCTTGCTCAGGGCTGAGAATGTGTTCCCTGTGACCTCTGACTCATGTTCCTTCTCTCAGTTTGGCTGCAAGTGGGCGTTGTAAGCTTCAAGACACCTAATTTCATCCAAATGTGAGTAACTGGAGAATATTACCCTCCCCATAAAAGCGTCCTCCTACTCAAAGACCGTGTAATTGTATTGTATTGAAGTATTGCTTTATAATTGTAGAGTAGCTTTCAAAAAAGTGTTAGATTTTAAAATACGTGATAGAAACATGAAAGAATTTCAATTTTGTTGTTTTTATTTTCCTCACTTTGCTACTTTAACAGGTTTCTGCATTTTTATGGCAAAAAGGTGAAAGTACCCATGCTAGACGAGGCTGTTATGTGAATACTCTCCAATTAGGCAATATTGAGTACCTGGATTCCTGCTGTGAAGCAAATATAGGGGCAGAAAATGCAGAGGTAGCATCTTTAACAGTATATTTACCTCAGCTGGACACTGATTCTCTTTCATTGCATTTGTTGCAGAAACCTTGAAACGTGGAGCGATCGGAGGCTGGATGGCACGTGTACATGCATTTTTCAATTCAAAGATTTCCAGACTCTTACTTCAGCTCCCAGTCATCTAACACACTTAATTATCCGAAACATCAATTATTTCCTGCTGCCCATTAAATATAACTCGGTTCAGCCGCTTTGTCGATGCTGTGTATTTGATGCAGTCTCTACGAATGCACTTAACTAAAGTCATACTTGTACATATCTCAAACGCTGAAAGGCCTGGAATCACACCTTTGCTTGGTTTGAACTGGCCAATTTTATTGACTTCGTTAGAATTAGTTAGATTTAGAGCAGCAATGAGCCCGGTCTATCTGTAGATGGGGAGATGCATATTTTCAGACGATGTAGTGGTAATGCATATGATACTCACTGCGAGCAGAATGAAAGGACACGATGTTTTAGGGAAAAGCTAGAGCTCTGCGTTTAGTTGAGGCTGCAGTGGGAAATCTTTCTAGTTGTTAAAAAAGAGTTAAAAAGTTGCCTTTCAGCAACTTGATAAACATTTGAGATCATTATGGGAAACAGTACAGGCATTCTTGTGTTGGGCCTTTATTGCTGGATGAATCTTTATTTAGTGAAGCCTGAAGATCAACGTGGTGATACCACGTGTCTGTGTGTGCCCACGTGTATGATACATTTCTTACTAATAACTTTAAATAGAGGTATTTCAGCTTTGCTTTTGTGGTATCAAGGTGCTCACTGGAAAACGAAACTAAAGAGTACTACATTTGTTCTTCTGGTGCTCCAGCAGTCTACTTTGAGTTAATCAGTGATTTTTCACAGGTGACATCTAATCTATACGTATAAATTACTTTGCACTCATATTGTGCCTTAATTGAAGTGCACCAATGTGAAATTGCAATGGATGGAGCTGCAGTGATTCTAGCCTCAATTAACTTTGGGGGGATTTGAGGCTTTTTTTCTTCCTTTTCCTTGGACTGTTCAAGATTCTTTGACATCTTGTATTTATTTCAACTGTTACTAGAAAAATTAGGGGATATGCATATAACCAGGTATTTTTTAAGAGTGCTCTGAAGAGATGCACAGGAGTTGTGTGTATGACTTATATATTAATACGTATGTTTTATATCCTACTGCTTTGTGTAACAACTGTACAATCAGCAGTGGCTCTCGGGAGTTTGCTGTGGAGGAATAGTTAAATAGCAATCTTTTCTTTTTTTTTTTTTTTGTTTTGGTTATTAAATGGCAGTTACAATCTCTGTAAAGGCTACACTCATCCCATTCTCATCTTTTCTTTAGCTCCCTGCCTTTAAGACACAAATGTTTGTTGCAGTGCAGTAAAATCATGGAGAGATAAAGCATCTTGCCCTATGGAACAGGAAATTCAGATGTAGCAGAAAGCAAAAATGATACCAGGAGAGACGGGATGCCATGAAAGAAAGGAAGAGGCATATGGTGAACCAATCAATTCTTACTTACTTCACATTTTACCAGAACTGATAGATATTTACCAGAAAATTAGATTTGATGCCTCTGTCTAGGCATATATGTTCTTACAAGTGTTTCTGGTGTTCAGTTAATAGCAATGAAAAAAACCAGTATAAGGATCTCACTAGCACAAGTCTGTGGAAGAAGACAGTTGATTGAAACATAATTTTGTTACAGACCTCTCAAAGTTTTCCCTAGAGGCTCAGACAGTTGTAAAGAACGTTTGTGTTTTCTCTTAATTGCTTTGTTTTTCTTAGTGGTCTTTGGCCCCTGAAAAGAAGTCCACGGACTGTTAGAGGCCCACAGGTATAAGTCAAAAACCTGCTGCATTTCTTAGCTTCCTCACTGTTGGATGAGTCCTTTTCTCTGGGTAAGAATAGACTCAGCACCTCTGTTATCATAAATACATATATATTCACAGCAGCTGAAGTAACAAGCCACGATATATAACATGATGGGTTACGTTTTACAGGGGTGCTGAGGTGTGCTTCGCCATGCCTCACCTTACAATTCAAACCGAAACTGGGCTGCTGGTTTTCCTACTTTTTCTTATCAGAAGTTATTCTTACTTGTGGTGGCCATGATAGCCACCCCAAATAGTGCCTTCAGTAAGACAAATATGCGTTTAGGTGTTTCAAGGGATAGAGCAGAATGTCATCTTTCTGACCCCTGAGCTAACGCTGCGTATTGTACTGCAGCGAGGAAACAGATGTGGATGCGATGATACCGGTAGGTGAAGGAGTTGATCAACCACGTAGTGTCTGTAGACAGCGTGGCAGATTGTCATCACAGGGGTGAAAATACTGCTAGGTATTCCTGAGGATTTTTCCAAGCAATAAATAGATTGTGTGCCCCCAAAGAGCATAGCGGACACATATATAAATTCACATGAATAACAGAACTCCAAGAATAATGTTTATACTGATTAAATACAAATAAGCTTTGCAGAAAGAGAAAGGAAAGGAAGAGGAAAGGGAGAGAAAGAAAGAAGGAAGACAGAAAAGCTTTATCTCTCAGCCTTTCTCAAAACTTATTTAAGTTCTCAGTACATTTAAAGGGTCTGTCTGCACTGATCAGGCTACAGAAGTCAGAACCTGATTATCTGAGTCTCATATGTAGTTTAACATTTAAAAGTGAGAAGATATTTTTGTGATGATCTGGTATGACCTCTACCTGTGTGACACTGTAAAACTTTCCTGAATTGAATCTTATCTGAACAGTGACATATTTTTAGAAAGTTTCCAGTTCAGATTTAAAAATGCAAGCGGTGACATACAGAATGCAGTTCTTGGTAAATTGGTCCAATGGTTAATCTTTTCTATTTATTTTCAAATAAGGAGATTTGAGTTCACAGTAAATTAGCACCATAATTTCTGTGTTCTGATTGAAAGATTGCACTTTCAAATAGCTGCTAGGCTTCTAACTAGTGATTTGCATATGCAGTTTTACATGAAGATTTCTGACTTCTCTTTCATCAGCTCATAGAATATATATTAGCATTGATTGGATCCTCGTTGCAAATCTCAACACTGTGAAGAGGTATCAGAAATTATGGTGCTGTCCCTCTCAATGTAACTCGTAATTATGATTTTTTTTTTTTATTTCTAAAATATGAATATTCCCTTCTAGTGAAATTAAACGCGTCCTTGCTCTCATCCACATACATATGCAAAATTCTGAAAAACTGCATGATATTACTGAAAACATATACTAACATACAACCAGAGTAACCATTATGAAGCCACGATGATTTCCAGGCCTAGATGAGAAAAAGTGGTCCCTGGCATGTAGCAATCAATTAAAAAGTACTACCTGAAAGATGCTTTTGAAAGCTGAATCTGAACTACATGTAGTTCTAAGTAGCTGCACGTATTACACAGCTCATTATGTAGCAAAAAATTCTCAAATATTTTGGGTAGAAAGGTCTTCTGAGCTATCCTGAGATAATGAACTAATTTTGCCCAAATCTTGAAGGAAAATGGAAAGCAGACTTTTTTTATGGGGTCAATTTTGATTTTTAAAGCCTTATGCATTAAGAACATTGATATTTGCTAACTCTCCACTATAACATGTTTTCCAGGCTTGTAGCTGCTGCCTTTAATTGTATCATCTAAAGTTAAAAGTTATGCATGCTGCCTGAAAGAGTAGCATATCTTAATGCCTTGTTTCTGATCTTGCTGCTGGAAATGGGGAAAAAACACAGGAAAGGATGTAGATTTGATGCAATGTGCTGTGGGCTACTTAATTTTGCATATTGCGCTACTTGAAGTAAGTAGGAGCGGAACAGCTGGGCTCTCAATCCTGGCGAAGACAAGAATCTCTCCCTCGGGGCATCGCTTTCTTCCGCCAAGTAGGAAAGTCAAGTGATGGCTTTGGCTACGTGGCCTTTTCTGTTCTCTCATGTAGTCTTTCCTTATCATTTGGGCTTTGGCTGAGTATATTTGAAAGGATCAGTATGGGTTTGATTTTTATTATTCCGCACTTTCTCCAGTAATAATAGGATTTGGGTTTGCCCACGGTATCTTTTAGAGGCTATCGATTTTATTTATGTTTTTGTTAAAGTTCTCCAAGACGATGGTTCATTAGAGCATTGCTATTGTATGACTTAGTAATACAACATTGTTCGTTTCCTGCGCATACAGGAAATTCCATACAAACATTTCCTGTGATGAGGTTGCGTGTAGCTTAAAAATACTTTAAACTAAAAGTTGTGTCGCCCTGGAGCATGACTCAGCCGGGTGCTAACAACTATGATTTTTACCTTGTGAAAGGCGTTTAAGCAGATGTTCTCTACTGGCAGAAGAATTGCTTATTTTTTCAAAGATGAAAATGTTCATCGATATCTGCTCTTTTCTATAGCAAAGCCCATCTCTTTTTCTTTTTTTTTTTCTGTATTTTTTAAAGAAGAAGAGGAGACAATCAAATCAAATGTACTCCAGCTGCCTTTTGCGTCCACCTATTCCAAATGTCAGTCACCAGTTCTTAAGGCTTACTCCTACTGATACGTGTCAGCACATATCACTTAAAATCCTGTAAAATTAGTTTCTGCAGCTGGATTTCTGAAACTAGACTTGCCTCCCCCTTTTTGGCTTTTGCAGCCTATCCAGGAACCGGTATTAAAGATCACTTCCAGCGGACTAGCCCTATTGCTGGTGTAACTCTTTCAAAATATCTCTGAGATCGTTATTGGACTTTCATTTGACTCTTCAGTGAAGATCATCCGTAATAAGCTCCTACAGAGCTGATCTCTCGGGTGGTCATTTGGGACCAGCTACGTTGCACTTAGAGGTATGGCAAGAGGAGGGCAGCTGAAGCCCCTTTTATCCTCGCTCCTTGAGCTGAAGCCAAGTGTTGGCCACAAGAACGGCCTGGAGAGCACAGGAGCTGACAGTGCTGTAACAGACACCTGACTTTCTCTATTCTCACCATAGCCCCATGTCTGACAAGGCTGCCATGTGCTGCAGGAGCTGTGATCCACTGCCTGGTCATGCTTGACGTGTGGGATGGGAGAGCTGGAGAGAAACATCACCCCGCTGTGCTGTGCCAGAGGCAGAGAAACCGGCCAGCTCAGGACTTTACAAACAAACAGTGACCTGCTTCAGGGAATCGTGGAATTGTCTCAGTTAGAAGGGATCTTTCAGAACATCGAGTCCAACTGTCAACCTAACGCTGCCAAAAACCACCCCTAACCCATGTCCCTCAGCACCACATCTGACGGTCTTTTAAATACCTCCAGGGATGATGATACCACCACTTCCCTGGCCAGTCTGGTCCAATGCTTGATAACCCTCTCGGTGAAGAAATTTTTCCTGGTATCCAGTCATTGTGTGGGCCCGCCCCATACCACGACCTCATGTGCAAACAGGAATACGTCGCAAGGACCTACACATGAATATCTCACACATTGAAAATACTTAGAATTTGAGAGACTGCCCACAACTGTCCCAACATGACAGTGAGGACAGAATGGAAAATAACCACTGACCTCATGAAGATTAAGGTTTTGAAAGTACTCTCTGACTTTTATCATCTGTTCACTGAAACTTTAAAGGCAGAGAGAGTCACCTTCTTCTCAAAGCCCTCCAGATACTGCTAGAAATTATAATCTCAGACTGTTCCAACACCTATAGCTTACTTGCCGAAAATATCACACTAAATCTAAGCATCTTCTTTCCTTCTGTAATAGTTGAGGATAACTTCCCAGGATAGGAAAAAAATCTGGCTTCACCCAGTCTTTTTTTTTTTTGTGACATTTACAGGTCTTTGATGTAGCCTGTGCAAGAGAACCTATGCTTTGGAGAAAGGGTGAGGCTTTGGGGTTGTATTACCCCCAGTGAAGTGCTGCCAGTACATCTGTTACAACGGAGCAAAGTGCTCTGGTGAGAGACACTTCCTTCTTTCGCAATCTGCCTCTACACCAGAAGTTCGCTGCAGCAAATCAGCAGTGGCAAGTGACAGATGCCAGACTGCAACATCTGTAAAGGACTTCTGTGACTTGCAAGCGTTCGGTTCGTTTAGCCCCTCACGGGAAAATAAATTAAGTAAAACGCAAGGAAGTGAAAACTTCTGTTGTTTCAAACAGTCACAAGGAAAGCCCAGCCTTTTAGGAGGTTCTGGTCACTTCACTTTCATGAGGCGGAAGGATTTGGTGCTTTGGGAGGAACATGAAAAATTACAGGACCAAACCAGCAGTGCTGAAAAAGCACATCCAAATTTATCCATCATCACATGCTTTTCTCCTTGTAAACTTTCAGAATGACGTGCACATAGTTGCAAGTCCTTAGATTTACTGATTCAATTCTCTAAAGCATTTACTTTGGTGAAACGAATGGGAATTTCCAAGGGGTAACTGCTGGGGCAGTAGCTCTGGCCTGGGAAGTTGGGAATCTTGGTATTTTTAAGCAGTTCTACCTCACAGCTGCAGCGCTTTGGTAAGTTAATGAATGACTGCAGCTGTTTTGCATTGCTCACAGGACAGTTAATTGTCCATACGCTTAACCTTGAGGTTCTGTTCTTACAGTAACACAGCTTAATTAAGACAGTTAAAATAGTTGAGCTGTTTCCTAGCATTTTACCAAGTGGCTGGGGTTACGTGAAGAGTGGGAACAACTACTCACAAAAAACTTTCCAGTTTCTGAGTTGTTCTTTTTAAGTCAGCCATACAGTTCAGCCATATTGAATGGATGGATTTTCACTCTATAATAGAGTCTTAGTTTTAAAAAAATGTAAAAAAAAATTAAAAAAACATTGAAACAGCTCTAAAACATTTGTAATTAAAGTGGCCTCATCACCGAACTCTTCCTGCTTCCCCCTATCACCTGGATGAGTTTTATATGGCACGTTCAGCCCTTTTGGTAGTGCAAACTTGATCACTGCAGAAATGCACGTCTTAATGCATCCCAAAACGGAGCTGGGGCCTGAAAAAAATCAGTGCCGGCCATTTGTATGGAAGGTACTTGACCTTAATTTATCAAGTCTATGTTGTGACATCAGCAAATATTAAGTTTTCAAACAATTTATGTGACTAGCCGTGTAACCTTACTACATGAAAAGTGAATAGTTTGCAAATATGTGCAAATAATGTATGGAATCATAAGATGGTTTGGGTTGTAAAGAATGTTTAAAGGTCATCTAGTCCAACCCCCTGCAATAAGCAGGGACATCTTCAACTAGATCAGGCTGCTCAGAGCCCTGTCCAACCTGACCATGTATGTCCCTTAACGAGTACTTTGCAAAGATTCTGACATACTAATTTGTCTTCTGTGCGTAAAATTAAAACAAAATTTGCATTTTAATGCAGTGTCTCGTGTATCTCAAACAGTGAGGAAAGAGTGTATAATCATGTGGTACCACGCTTTGCATATCTCATGGAGTTAAGCTAAAATCTTGCACTTCTGACATTATTAATCTTATTACTAATATGTCAGAAGTGGCAGAAAGCTACAGAAACAGACGAGTACTTTGCTAATGTTGCAATTACTTTTTTGTATAGTAAATGAGTTTGATACCAAACAACTGATTGAGCAGCATTCTCGGAAGACTCCCTTCCCGGATTCTCAAGCAGAGGTACATTGCAGATGTCTACAAAAGAACATTTTTCCTTGCACTGAATAGCTTACGTTCACCTACATCTTCCTTATGGGAGTTCCTAGTCCTTTTAGTCACCTTACCCCATATCCATTACTAAAATATGAAACCAAAACAAGGATGTGCTGACCAGCAAAGCGAGGAGCAGTATCCTCTGCTTCATGAATATCACATACGCATTAACGTTCGCGGCGCCGCTGCCCACGTAATTCGTTCCGATTAGTTACCTGATGCGGATTCGAGAGAGATGTCGAAGATGAAAACAAATGTGCTCTTTAAGTTTAACCATATTGCTTAAAATTTGCTTATCTTGCTCGCATTTCTAACTGAGTAGGTGTAGTTTAAAGGGCAACTGAAATTTTCTGCGGATGGCAATCGCTGTTCAATATTAATAGAGGGTGTCAAGCTAAAGTCCTAACCGAGGAACTCACAATCCTGAGGGAATTTAAATTCTTCCCTCAAAATATGTCCCGTGTTCTTTGACTATGCATTGATGCATTCACACCGGTACAACTTAACACTTGCTTTTCACAAAATAAAAGATGACATTTGACTGTATAGGGAATTGTAACTGGAAACATAGCTAAATTATTCTAACATGCGCCTAAACAGGTGAGTAATGTTAAAGTTTTAAGTGTTTCTGCTTCCAATAACAGAGTTCTTTGGAAAAAAAAAACCAAAACCAAACCAAAACAACAACCTTTAAGCATGTCAGACCAGTCTTTTATAAGCTCTTCTGGTTTTATTTTCTAGAGTAGCGTTTGTTGCTGCATATTTTCTCACGGGCAGATATTTCTTTTGTCCAGCAAGACATCTTGCCCCTTACAGTAATCCATGAAACACTTCTATGGATAGAAGTCAGCAGAGGGAAGGTTTGGTTCTCTCTTCCGTGGCCATCTGCCTGTGCTTAGGCCTTTACTGCATCAGGGGCTTGTAGCAATCCCCTCTGCATTAATATGAATATTCCAATTAGGCCCGAGCTTAAAATAATTCAGTCTCCTAAGGTGTTTTGACAAAACATCTTAACTTTCCTAACTCTATTATTTTATTTACTCTTCAAAAATGCTGGAATCATATATTATAAAAAGATTCATCTGAATGGCAAGCAGGAATTGTTACCCAGGCAGATAAGGTTATAAAGCATTAAAATTTATCTTAACACAAAACACAGGACCTGGTTGTGGCAAACTCTGCCTATTTGTCTAATGGACATGTAACAGAGAAATGGTCAAAATGAGCTCAATAAATCTCTTTCTTAAACTCACAAAAGACCACATCCTCACTTCCGTAATTCTATTAGAGTCTGCTCCTTTGGAGGAGATAAAAGAAGAGATAACCTCTCTATTCATAATATAAAATAGCAATTGTTCATCGGATGATTAGAATATTTCCAGTAGAAGGACCTAATTATGGAAAAAAATTAGCTCAATCTGACCTTTGTAGAGAATAATGCAAAAATAAGGTTTTTTTTGCAAATGTCTTCCTGGAATAACTAAAATAAGGAATAATTTACTTCACTTTACTTCACTTTTTTTTTTTTTTTTTTTTTTTTTAAAAGAAAAAGGTGGTAGCATATGATAGCAGCGTTCTTGGTGAGATGACAGTCCAAGGATAATAAGACAGCATGTGCAGAAAGGGATAATATATTTTAATAGAGTAGCTGATACAGTTTAAAAACAGACAAGCTTTCAGATACACAAGCCCTTTTCAGCAAGAGCAGGTTCCCCTCTGTGACTGAAAATTGCTAGCTTAATATCTAAATAGTGTAATGATCGTGTCATAGAAATGCATAGCAATGTATGGTATCTATATTAATTACATCCTGAAAGCTCCTCTTGGGATAAAGACAAAACAGATTGTCGCAATCTCTATTTTATCTAAGTGCTAAATAGGAATAAGTACTTGCACCCACAGACCTCCAGGCTGGGTATGATGCTGTGTGTTAAAGCATTTCTCTCCGGGTGTTTAGTTAAATGAGTTTATCTGTATTGAGGCACTCCTCTCTGAAAAAACAAAGAAGCCAAACACAAACTTGAAAGAAAAACCTCATCTGTTTTATCATTCCTATCTCTGATTTCGTGACATTCTGCATGCTTCTAAGCCATGCTGATACTACTGCGTACAAGAAAAAAAGGCATGAACAGGTGGTGATATTAACAGGCTTCTTATGGTTCTGAGAAATGAGATAGAAATGTTTCATGTCATGAAAGTCAACATCAATAATCATCCATCTTGTGCAGATATGGAAGTCAGCCAATGTGGTTCTTGCTGAGGAGGCGTGAGATATTTCTTTTGCATTGGAGCTGTTGCTCTGGACACAAGTCATAATTTGTCTAATACAGATGAATGAGGAGAATATTACTAATAATTCCTTCTCCTCTTTTTTTTTTTCTTTTTAAATAAACTGAAAGCTCCCCCTTCTGGCACATTTCCTGAACTGAATAGAAGGTTCCTGATGTCTACTTTTAGCAGCAGAAGACATTTCTTCTTTCACTCTCTTTTTAAGATCCTTCTCACAGAGATTCTTTAAACGTAGTATATTTATAATTTCCCAAGGATTTCCCATTTCCCCATCATCAAGCTTCAGAGCTTGATGGGAACTCATTTAACAGTAGGTGGCTGCCCTAAGGCTTTTCCTATAATTTTAATCTGTTGCTTTTCCAGGCAAAGACTTACTTTCTTCCCACTTTGCTGAATATTGTAGAGTATAAAAAACAACTTTTTCAGAAAGTTTGAGTGTTAGCATTTTATTTTCCTTCCGGGTGATTGCTGTATTTCAGCTACAACCCTACCATCTGTTTCCCTAATAAATGCCTTGGAACCACTTTGAGAAATCACTGGGATCTTTTTGAACCAACACTGCAGCTCTGCTGAGAGCAGATACTTTCCAGGCCCAGGGAATGTGCAAACCAGCGAAAGGGAAAAAAGCAAAGAGGAACTTGTTTAGGGCCCAGTTTTGGTAACTGCTCTAACAGCTCTCATCTCATCGCTGCGTGTCTTTCGAGGACCTCCAGTGTCAATTGTTCCTCGAATCCCTTAAATCAGCACAGTCACTGATGTGCTTCATACGATGAACTGATTTGTCACTGATTTTCCAGGCTCATATACTTATGCAGAGCAAGGGGGGAAGGCTTTCCCAGCATGTACAGCCACAGGATACCGTCATTCCCATAAATTCCTACATTTTGATTTTATTACAGTTGCTGGTACTGTTCCTCAGCTCCAAGCAGGCTGCCAAAGGCAGGGAGACTGCTTAGGAAGCTTTCGTTAGGTTTGCTATCATAGGTTCAAAGACATCATCTCTCCGTGCGGAAAAATGTGAGGAACACATTTTACTGGAGCATGAAGAGAGGAGTGAATGCTTCTGTGCCGGAAGGATTATACTGGGGCCATCCTTTCACGTAGGCATGACCACCAGCCCCTCCAGCTGGAAAAGGGAAAAGAGTAAACTAGAATAAAATTATATCATATTCACTTCAACTCAGTACTGAGCTGTAATAGTTAAGATGAGAATGAATGAATTATATTTATGACTTCTTCCTGGGCTTTCCCTGAATACCAAGGTGGTATTTTCTTCGATGGTAGTGATGCTACTTTGCTTTTTCAAGCACTTAAGTAGTAAACGTGGCAGGTTTTAGTTGTAGAATAGGGGTTATTTTGAAGTCTAGTATTGGAGTAACAATTTACTACGGCTGTAGTGAATGAAGCGTGCTCATTAGACTTGGTACATTAGGTCTGCAAATGGGAGAATTGCTGGCCTGGCACCTCGTGCCACTTCCCCTCTTCCCTCTCCATGGCAACAAAAATCAGGATGGATCTACACAAAGCTGCTTGCCCCAAATGGGGCAGAGCTTGGCCAGGGAGGCAGCCAGGCCAATTAACTTCTAGGGCCGTTACCGGGAAAGAAGGCCTGTTATTATATATGTCTACACACACAACAGAATACCACATGTATTTGGTATTCTTTGAGGGCTGTTGGCTGCCATTTGAAGTCAAATCAGGATAATAACAAAGCGATAAACGATGTGTTCATTATATACATGAATATATATATGATCAAGGGGTGGTCAGTAGGTTGAGAGAGGTTCTCCTCTCCCTCTACTCTGCCCTGGTGAGACCCCATCTGGAATAATGTGTCCAGTTCTGGGCCCCTCAGTTCCAGAAGGACAGGGAACTGCTGGAGAGAGTCCAGGGCAGGGCTACAAAGATGATGAAGGGAGTGGAGCAATTCCCATATGAGGAAAGGCTGAGGGAGCTCGGTCTCTTTAGCTTGGAGAAGAGGAGACTGAGGGGTGACCTCATGAATGTTTATAAATATGGAAAGGGGGAGTGTCAGGAGGATGGAGCCAGGCTCTTCTCAGTGACAGGCAATGATAGGACAAGGGGCAATGGGTGCAAGCTGGAACAGAGGAGGTTCCACTTAAATATGAGGAAAAACTTCTTCACAGTGAAGGTGAGGGAACACTGGAAGGGGCTGCCCAGAGAGGTTGTGGAGTCTCCTTCTCTGGAGACATTCAAAACCCGCCTGGACGCGTTCCTGTGTGACCTGCTCTGGGTGTTCCTGCTCCGGCAGTGGGATTGGACTAGATGATCTTTCAAGGTCCCTTCCAATTCCTGATATTCTGTGTTTCTGAGATATTCTGTAGGTGCGCTTGTGGCTTTCTTCTTAGAAATGTCTCAAAAGCCACTTTTATTGTCATAACGAAACAGCAGGACTCCTTTGAGAGCCATTTGTCTGAAAAACTACTGTAAACTTCTTTTGAGTAGGCTGCCCACACTCAAGAGAGTTAAATGAGTGGAACTTTGACGCGGCTAGAAGACCCGCTAATATGTAATTAATGTGGAAAGAATTGTTGTAATGGTTGCATTTCTCTACAAAGCATGTACTGAAAAACAGTTACGGTGTCGATTTAGTGAGCATTAAATCAGTTTGATATGCAAATGGTGGTGCTGGGCTACTTCATAACGCTGGTATTATTTAAACATTTGTTTATTAAGCTGAGAAAATTGGAAATGTCAACAAATGGGATTCACAAGCAAAGGCAGCAACTTTTATCAGCAGAGGCTTTCTTCAAAGTTTTTGTTGTCCACCTTTTAGAGTCAGTAGGCTCCAATGACAAGAGTAACAGCAATCCTAAATACGAGGGTAGTGCTGGGAGCAAAGAGTCAAACAGGGCTCCTGCTCCTGACACATTCTGCTGTTTTTCTCCCAGTATGACTAAAAGGGAGCAATTCTTGTGCTCTCCGAATACCCCTGAGCTCTTATCTTTTTGATATTAAGGGGTCGCGGAAACAGCTTAAATTGTCTTTATCCATTTAATGTAGATTCAATTAACTCAGGTTAATGACTATGGGCCCGAGGCTCAAGGATTTGAGAGCTGCTCACATCGTTCAGCCCAGCTTGCCCTGTGACATAAGCTGCGATTTTTGTGGGGAGAAAAAAGGAGAGGAGAGTGTGTTGCTGGGAAGGTAATGCATTGTGACCTGTTAAGACTTACATGAGTATTTTGCCTGGGATGTATCTTCATCTTCCCTACATTACTATATCTGGGCCAAAAAAAGTGAATACCAAATAATTTGTTTCAGGAAAAGGGCAAAATTGCTAATTGTTGTCTAGCAAATATTGAAACTTACGTAGTTGCATCATGTTTCATGGCATATACTTTTGAAATCTTAGTTAGAAGATTGCAACATACTCAGAAGAGCACTTGCTAACCCTTTCTTTTTTTTTTTTTCATTTACATCCACAGGGTTTTTGAGCACTGGGGACCAAGCAGCAAAAGGAAACTATGGCCTCCTTGATCTAATTCAAGCTTTGCGATGGACTAGTGAGAATATTGGGTTCTTTGGTGGTGACCCATTAAGAATAACTGTTTTTGGATCTGGTGCAGGCGGTTCATGCGTCAATCTGTTGACTTTATCCCATTATTCTGAAGGTAACCGTTGGAGCAATTCAACCAAAGGTATTATGCAGGTTGCAAATTTTGACAATTTTGGTGTCTGCATGCCACGGCCATTAGTACAATGTGATGCTCTGTATATTCTCTTTGTTCCTACAAACTGTTGAGTGCAGCCCAATATGAAGCAAAGTTTTTCAAGGCTGTACAAGCCACCTTCCTCCCTCAGCTCTTCTGTGCATGTTTAAATTTTGGGTCACTTTCTTCTTTTTCCTATGGAGCTTTGTAGAAACACTTTATAGCAGGCTTTTGAACAGCGTTTTCTTGGTGCATCGGGTTTTTTGTCTCTTTTCTTTCCTACCTAGGGGTGTCCTTTTTGGAAAAACAGCCAGTCGTGCTCACAGTAGATGAGGTTGTCTCTATTCAGACAGTCATGAAAGGCGTGTTGAGTTTCTCGTGAGGAGTGGAATTGAAAGAAGACTAAAATGACACAGTTTCTCTCTTCAGGCTAACAGATGAAATGCTTAAAACTATTATTTTGTGGGAAGGAAACAAATACCTAGTTCAGAAATCTTTTGTCTGAAACTGCATGAACTCCACTTGCTGTCATCTAATAAAAGGATGGTTGAATGTTTTGCATGCATGATCCAAAATTGTCAAAGCATCCAAGTTGCAAATGGATTTTCTTCTATGTGTTTTTTCCTATTCCATAACTAACACCTGTTCTCTCTAGTTGAGGCAGACAGCAGGAAATTAAAAACAGGCTGTTTGAGGCACCCAATTTTATTTTCTTTTCCTATGATTTTTGCACCACAGTTCCACGCAGTTTCCTTCATTTGCATGGCTACTGCTTATTGATAGCATTACTTTGGTCTCACTGGCTTCACACATTTTTATCTGCATTCTGTAGTTTCACCAGGGACATTGCACTGTGCCCTGTGCATAAAATCCTCTGCTAATTTATATCGCTGGATCTCCATGGGCAATTAATTGACCAGTGATGAAAGAGCTGTATTTACCCAAAGTCGTGATGCGGAGCCCACCGAGGTCAATAGAAGTGACAGATTCTTTAGATCAGGCCTTTATGCTATTTTAAATGAAAGAAAAATACAGCTTTTACAGGAAAAGTCTAGTGGAAAAAAGGCTGTGGTTTAAATTTATTTTACCTCCACAACTTGATTTTTAATTTATCTTTTGTGGGGTTGTGTTTTTTTTTAATATAACTACCTGCAGTTACATGGACATATTTAGAACCTGGCCAATAGGAACAATATGTATGCATTACCTCATTACCCTATGATCTGAGGGTCACGCTGCACCACCTTTCTTTCATCAGAACTCACAAAACCAACTTTTGTCGTACAGGATTTAGCTTAAGGAGGATTGAAGAGACCCGATTTATCCTCCCCTAACTCTTACTTGATCTTAATCTTGTTCTTCTTGATGCAACATGACATTAATGTAAAGTGCCACATTGACAATATCTGACCAGTCGTGTGTTACCTCTTATTGGCAAACTTTACCCTGTCATATTCTAACACGTGGCCAGAATTTTGCCAGGAGCAGAATTTGTTTGGGGAAACTGATGCAGCAATTTTCCGACATTAGAGATAAAGAGGACTGGAGAGAGGGCTTGTGGATGTGTACTCAGAATCCAATGGTAAAAGTAAATTTTTGAGGATTTCCTTTATAAGAAAGCAAAAAGATGCTTTATTGAAATTTCAGCTGAACAGAGCAATGTGTCACGCTCCCACACATGTATATTTGGGGATGATTAGACTTGCTATTAAAAAGCATCTTAAAATAAAAACTGGTCAGCTTCAAGCAAGAAAAGTTATTTCAAGTTTTTAAACGTCTTCAAATATCTTGACAAAGATCCCTTGGTAGCTGAGAGGAAGCGTTTAGCCTATTTCAAGGCAGTGCTGTTCATGGCTGCCCATCTGCAAGTGGACAGAGCAACACCCATCCTTAGAAAGTGCTCTGAAAATGTAGATGAATATATGCAAATTATTATTATTATTTACTTTGGTGAGACTTTGAATAGGAGTCACAAAGCAATATGGTCCATTGAGCATCTAAATCTTCTTTCCATCGGTCTGAAGCCCATCAGCTATAATAATCATCGACATTATCAGATAAAAATGTAGTTCTCCATCCTCTGTGGTACCAATTTCTGCCAGGAATTATGTGACAGAATGAAAAAAAATGTTTCATGCTGTTTTCGTTTTTCACCAAACAGTTTAAGAGTAATATTTCCTTGAGCATTCTTCAGCAGAAGGAGGGATGTTTAGTTCCATTTCCTAGGATAACTTTACAGCCAGAGGACTTGACCACTTTTACTTAATCCAACATTTAATGTTTATGTAGCACTTAGCAAGCCATAGTGTTTATATCAGCATTTTCTTAATAGGTAGCTTACACTTTCTGTCCTTGTTCAGAGATATTTAATAAAGCAATAAAAATAGATTTACATAATATGCCAAAATGAAACATTATGAAGTATCGTGAAATACATCTTGGTGAAAATTCAGTTTTGTCGTTTTGTTACATTTATTACAATGCCTGGATCCTCTGCAGTAATTCCACTGACTTTGAACTGATTTACACTAGCTCAATGTCTGACCTTGTAAACATGCAAATATATTTTACCTGCTTTATAGCTCAAGTTCTTTTTTATTCTTTACTCATATCTTGCAAGGAAATAACATCTTGGGTATGACTTCTCATAAATTTAAAGAGAGGCTTCGGTTTACATCTTTTAGTCCTTACACCTCTCTGATTTTAAAAGGTTTGGATTTGGACCTAACGCAGTTGAGAATGATTTTAAAATTCCTCAGAAGCTTGTAAAACGTTTCCTGCCAGCAACTGATTCCAACCCACTTCTGAGTGCGCAGAGTCTGGTACTGCATCAAGGCTGTAAGGGCATGTCTCTGCCTTGATTTAGAGGCTATGGGAGCTTTTTATCAATAGAAATCGTTCCCTTATCACAGTAAAAGCCATCTTTTCAATTATTGACATAAAATTCCGAGGTAAGCTGAGCACCTTAACTCCAGTTCCTTTAGTGGGAGTATCCAGCTATTCATCAAGCACTGGGCCAAAGATATGTTCTTAGCAGAACTGAGTGAGGCCAGATGTCACTTCCCATCCCTCAGCAGCTCTACCAAAGTCAATGGAATTACTCCAGGTGCCTCTCAGATTAACTAAAACTGAATTTTGACCCATATATTTTAAATCAGTATAAGTTACATATGCTATCGACTATTTGGTATTACCTACAGTGAGCTACAGGAGGTAGGGTCCAGTATAAAGTATGTTCCAGTATATGTCTGTGGCTGCCCCATCCCTGGAGAGGTTCAAGGCCAGGCTGGATGGGGCTTTGAGCAACCTGGTCTGGTGGGAGGTGTCCCTGCCCATGGCAGGGGGGTTGGAACTCAATGATCTTTAAGGTCCCTTCCAACTCTAACCATTCTGTGATTCCAGTAATTAGTGCAAAAGTTGTGCTGCTGAAATGAACTGGATGTACTTGCATGAAAACGCAAGAACTGGCAAGGCCACAGTTACCTAAGTGTAATCTAAGTTTCTGATATTAGTGATGAGCTCTATTGGAGAGTGATTTTTCTCCATTATTTTTTACGCAAAGTTCAGACTCAAAATCTCTTTCAGAGCCAGAAGCACCCTCCCCAGGAAGGAGCGGGAAAAGGCAAAGGCCCAGGACAAAGGGAGCACAAGAAGTACAGGAGCAAGGGGGGAGTTTTAATTGCATTAAAGTAAATAGCAAATAAATTTGATTGATTCACTAACGGACTATGAGAGGGTGAGGCTTTCATCCATTATATGCTCAAAAATGCTTACAGAAGAGAGAGGAAAACATCAATTTGAGCACATTTTATTATTTCTATAGGTAGAATCTCTGGTCCAGAGTGCTGGTTAGGTCAGCATAAATTCAAATTAATTGCACTGAAGTCTGTGGGATTTGCTACAAGTTAATATGCAGAGCCAGATCGTATTCTCTGTTACTCTCCTTCCCCCCCTCTCCCCCCCCACCAAATGAATACTTGATCATATGTTTAAATCTCTGAATTACAGAGCTAAATAGTGTAAAATATGTCATTTCCCTTCTTATGTATGTGCAATCAGTATAAACCTCCATTAAAAATACTCCTTACAAGAAAGGATCTTGACTCTTGGACACTTTTAAATTAATAGCTGCCTGGTACCTACTCATCTGTTAATCCAGAATATAAACTTTTGCTGTGACACACAATTCAAAAGCACTGCACCTCTCAAACCAAGTTTAATCCCAAACAAAGCATAAAAAAGCGGCACATTAGGTTTATTTAGCACACAGTTGTATGTACATGTGCTGCGGATGGCTTGAACAATAGCCAGAAATTCAGTCCATTTCCGAGGCCTGTTGGCTTTTCCTCCACCCTATAAATTGCTTTAACTTTAGGAATTTCTTCTGCACTAAAAACGTTGTCCTACTTAAGGTAATGCCACTTCTTTTTCTTTCTGAGATCTTTTCGGACTGCATTGAAGTAGAACCATTTGCTTCAATTTTTGCACATACTGCACTTCTTTTGTAAACATTACCTGTCGGTGCAATGACAGAGAGATCTCACCATCTTGTGTATTTAAGTACTACTAGGATTCAAATATCTCTTCTGTTAAAGTTTCCCGTTGTTTCAAAGAACTCCTTTGACTCTTTCAAGTATGTAGCTGTTTCAAGGTCACTTAAATGTTTCTCCCCACAGGACTTTTTCAAAGAGCAATAGCTCAAAGCGGAACAGCTCTCTCCAGCTGGGCAGTTAGTTTTCAGCCCGCGAAATATGCCAGGATGTTGGCTACAAAAGTTGGTTGCAACATGTCAGACACCGTCGAATTGGTAGAATGCCTACAGAAGAAGCCTTATAGAGAACTTGTCGACCAGGACATTCAACCAGCAAGATACCATATAGCCTTTGGACCAGTAATTGACGGCGATGTGATACCGGATGATCCTCAGATATTGATGGAACAAGGAGAATTCCTCAATTACGACATCATGCTGGGAGTGAACCAAGGGGAAGGGTTAAAATTTGTGGAAAACATTGTGGATAGCGAAGACGGTATATCAGCTAGCGATTTTGACTTTGCAGTTTCTAATTTTGTCGATAACTTATACGGATACCCAGAAGGCAAAGATATATTGAGGGAAACCATTAAATTTATGTACACGGACTGGGCAGATCGACACAATCCTGAGACCAGAAGGAAAACACTGCTGGCTTTGTTTACGGATCACCAGTGGGTTGCACCAGCGGTGGCTACAGCGGATCTTCACTCAAATTTTGGATCGCCTACATATTTCTATGCCTTCTACCATCATTGCCAGACAGATCAGGTACCAGCGTGGGCAGATGCAGCCCACGGAGATGAGGTTCCTTACGTACTAGGAATCCCCATGATTGGTCCTACTGAACTATTTCCCTGTAATTTCTCCAAAAATGATGTCATGCTAAGTGCGGTGGTGATGACATACTGGACAAACTTTGCAAAAACTGGGTGAGTACCAGATAACAAGTATTGGTGGTTTTTCTCAGTTATCTCCCTTGGGAACGTCTCTGTACCTGTAGGGTAAGAGATTAAGAATTGCGTTGGATGT
Source organism: Nycticryphes semicollaris (assembly GCA_013400055.1). Lineage (NCBI taxonomy): Eukaryota > Metazoa > Chordata > Aves > Charadriiformes > Rostratulidae > Nycticryphes > Nycticryphes semicollaris. The sequence continues at coordinate 713,719 of VXBJ01005843.1, forward strand.
TTATGTTTCCTGTAATGTCCCTCAGCTTACTTACACATTCTAGCAGAAAGAGGACCAAAATTCTCAGTGAAGGAATTTAAAAAATAACTTGTACATAAAGGTAATTAAGGGATCTCCAGAAAAGTGCAAAACTAAGCATTTAGAATCTGCGTATAGCTAAAAATGGCAACATTAGTAACTGACTTTATCCCAGCACTGACAATATTTTCACCCCATGAGACAGCAAATGACAGGGGTAATGGTTTTAAACTGAAAGAGGGGAGATTTACATTAGATTTTAGAAAGAAATTCTTTCCTGTGAGGGTGGGGAGACCCTGGCCCAGGTTGCCCAGAGAAGCTGTGGATGCCTCATCCCTGGAGGTGTCCAAGGCCGGGCTGGATGATCTTTAAGGTCCCTTCCAACTCTAACCATTCTATAAATATTGCATCAAATATGATGCAGCTTAATTTAGTAATGTATTTTGTTTTAAATTGACGCTTCTGACAATAAAATATGTGACTTCAAGCTTGCAAAATTTTGTCATTTTCATTAATTCTGCTTTCCCTGGTACTTCAAAAGCACTTTTCTACCTTTGGCCATTGGATTCAAAGTCACTACGTGTTATTCTGAGTTATGCCCTGCCGTGGTCTTTCACCTCCGGGCGGCCAGAGCTGCTGAAGATGAACTGAAACGCTGAGCTTTATGTTGCTAAAAAAAAGAAAAGCAAAGCTTAATGTCCTTTCACACTGGTGTCTCATAGGTGTTTGTCTGCACCACCTCATTGCTGGCATCTGGCCTCAGCTGCAAAAGATTCCAGCGTGAGAGACACCAGCACATTGTGCAACTAGGGAAGTTGCTGAAGTCTATGTCAACGAAGGTTTTGTTGGCGTAACGCTGCTTCTAATCAAGATTGTTAAGGCCTCTAATTTTAGGAAGTAGCATTCTGCTCTGTCCAAGGGCAGACTGAAACACTAAACATACAATGTTAATTATGTTAATTTTATAATTCCTTTTGAAATACTTTGTAACATTGGAGATTTTTTTTTTTTTCTTTTTTTTTTAGTGACCCAAATCAACCAGTGCCGCAAGATACAAAATTCATCCACACAAAACCAAATCGTTTTGAAGAAGTAGCATGGACCAGATACTCTCAGAAAGACCAACTGTATCTCCACATTGGATTAAAACCACGAGTTAAAGAACATTATAGGGCCAATAAAGTGAACCTTTGGTTGGAACTGGTACCTCATCTGCACAATCTTAACGACATTTCACAGTATACCTCTACCACAACTAAAGTGCCATCAACTGATAATACTTTCAGACCGACAAGGAAAAATTCTGTTTCTGTTACTTCAGCCTTTCCTACAGCCAAACAAGATGATCCCAAACAACAGCCAAGCCCATTTTCAGTGGATCAAAGAGACTACTCAACAGAATTGAGTGTTACTATTGCAGTTGGTGCATCTTTGCTGTTCCTGAACATTTTGGCCTTTGCAGCATTGTACTACAAAAAGGACAAGCGGAGACATGATGTTCATAGGAGATGTAGCCCACAACGTACTACTACCAATGATCTTACCCATGCACAAGAAGAGGAGATAATGTCCCTCCAAATGAAGCACACTGACTTGGATCATGAATGTGAGTCCATCCATCCACATGAGGTGGTTCTGAGGACCGCCTGCCCCCCAGACTACACGCTAGCTATGAGAAGGTCTCCTGATGATATCCCCTTAATGACACCCAACACCATCACAATGATCCCCAACACTATACCAGGGATTCAACCCCTACACACATTCAATACCTTTACCGGAGGACAGAACAATACTCTGCCCCATCCTCATCCCCACCCCCATTCACACTCAACAACCAGGGTATAGCCAGACAAGACGAAACAAACTTTTATTTTTTGATGGATTACAGTAGGTGATATTACTGAAGATTACTTGGCTTTCAACCTACAAGACTCTTACTATTTAAATATGGAGGAATATTATGTGAATATACATATCAAGAACTTTTGGGGTTTTGAAAAAAATGAATTGTACATATATCAAATGAACTTAAGAAACAAACAAAAACAAACATAAGAAAAAAACCCACAAAAAAATCCAACTGTTTGCAATTGCTTGAAGCAGTTGTCCTGAATGATACTTTCTCATTCACATTCAAGTATTAATTTTTTGAAGATTTAAGTTACATAATGGAATTAGGCATGTGCAACACAAACAGGAAAGAACTATGACTGAAAATTTTAAAAACCTATAAATATGCACAAGGGACACACTAATGGAATGTCAGATAATTTTCACCAATTTTTATTTGGACCTGTTTTCTTGTGTAGACCATATTTACATATTTGACTAAGTACACAAAGCACCAATGCTGTTAAGGCCTTAGAAAGGGGCTCATGCTGAAATCTGCCGGTCCAAGATGTTTTACAGCCTGGCAGGTACAACATTATCACATAAGTGCTGTCAGTATAAAAGTTGTGGGAATAAAGGAAACTGGATATTTTTAGCACGATGTGCATGATAATTTATATGCTTGGTGGCTGTGCTGCTGATTAAGCCGTAATTAAAATTCTTCTCATCCCATTGGAGTTTTTAATAGAAGCTTTCTCCATCAATTGGCACAACCTAAAGAAAGTTGTTCAAAGGGGCAAAAGTAATTACAGTAAAATATTTCACGGTAGCTTCAGAAATAGAAGGAATTGCAACAGGTATTTATGGCATTCTAGGTATACAGTGGAGAACCCTTGTGATACGAATCCCAGACAAAAAAATCTGCGTTATTAACGTTCTTTCTCCTTTCCATCTAAATAATTTCTAACTTTACTATAACTATAACTTTAATGGAATCTCCTCTGATGAAAAATTTGTAATTTGCTGTGATTTAGTTACAGTCTATTTAGTTCAAATTGAGAAGGTAAAGTGTGTCCAAAAAATTTAATTGCAATGATATTTTGCAATATAAAAAAATGCCCCAATATTACTGCTCTGATTACACCGTTCAGTTTATTGTTTAAACTCATGTTGCATGTTACAAAGTTTACTTATAACACTTTAATATAAAGTTAATTCCCTTTTTTGCTATACATTAGCTTTGCCGTTCAAATGAATTCTCTAGACCAGATGGCAACAGTGTAGAACAAGAGGGTATTTGTAAGAACGGGGAGAGAGCCAACAACCAGATATTTTGAAATCTCAATGCTACTTATTGGTTGTGTGATTTGAAATGAATGTTTGGTTCTAAAATGGCAAGAATTTTTTCATTCCCCTGTTGCTTTCCAGTAATTCTATACCATGGTCCTTTCAAAATGTTTGTATATGTAATCAGATGTACATTTATATAAAAGAAATAATTGAGATGGACTTAAGAGCACATCCCTGATAAATACTTTCTCTCTTACCTGTACTATATTTCTATTAGACTAAAGTTATGTGATTTTTTTTTACATTTTTTCAAATTACTAGCAATTTTGATAGTTTGTAAGATAATGCGAAGAACTTTCTCTGACAAACTAACTGCAGTAACAGAAACATTTCTTTTCAGTTACTCTTTTTCAAGAATGAAAGCTTATTACACACAAAAATTGTATACTACTTGATGGAAAATTACTTTGTACTTCTTGACCACATTACTGGTCACTGAGTGAAATAAAGATAATCTGGATAACGAATATTATTCCAATGCTAAGAGACCTGATCTTTGCTCATTAAAGAGCTAAAATGTTTATTGCTGTTTTGTCATTTTTTAATGAAGTAATGGTAACTGTCTCAAATAAAAAGTAATATCTTAAGACCAGTCTGGTTTTTGAAGACGTGAACATGCCTTCTACGAGTAAGACAACTGCATATTTATGGGCCAGTCCCATCTACAACCATTTCTTACACGAACACTGACTTTGTGACTGTATGATGTCGTAGCATTAGATGCAAATCTCCCCTAGTTTTCAGGAATAAGGTAAAAATGCAAATACCAACACGAAAAAAAAAGAAAACCGAGGAACAGACCTAATTGAAATAAATCTGCAGTATTTTGTCACGGGGGAAAAAATATCACCTGGGTTTTATTTGGGTGATTGAACTTTCATAAACGATCGCTAGGAAGTTTCAAAGCGTGTTTGCTAATACCAAGCACAAACGTTAAAACTGAAGCTGAAAGCCAAATAAAGTATTGCAATTTCAGTCATTTTATTTAGCTATCAAATAAAAAAAAAAAAAAGAAAGAAAAAAAGCAGAGAAATCTGTGTATTTAATCAGTGCGTGTTACAGTCCCCAGTTTTAAATTAAGCTCTTTTGGTAGAAGCATAAAATCTAGTCTTCAAAATCCAGGGCGGTCTGTGTGCAATTTCTGCCTGATGTGGTTGTGCTTTTAGACTGTGACCTGCCAATGTAAACCAATAAAAAGAATTGTCTGCCATCTGATAATTATTGTTTAATAGGAAGATTGTATTTTGCTATGTTGATGAAACAAAACAAAAAAAAACCATACAAAAATATTGATGGCCATAAAACAAGATATTCATGAAATATGATTTTATGTGCTTTTCTTAACTTTATCAAAACCAAAATAACTTTCTACTCTAGTTTATTTGTGGCCATATATCTATATATCTCTATATATACAGTATCTGGTAATTGTTTACTTTTATTAGTTACAAAATAAATGATTTAGGTAAACCAAGCATGACACTACACTTTCTTTCCGTCAGCCAACAGTATTTAAAATGTGAAAGATGAAGGCAACAACAAAAATTTTATCACTCCTGTTTGGGGGGAAAAAAAAAGATCAAAGGTCATTCCTGTGACGCAGATACTGTGAATGATATTTTAGTGGCTACTTTATAATTGCATTACAGCAGCTGGCTTTCCAAAAGTAAGAGGGTGTCCCACGTTTTAACACAACATGAAGAAAGACCAAGAGATGTTTGAAAGCTGAAACAAAGTAATAATAATAATAATAAAAAAACCAAACCCAAAAATCAAGGAAATGGTTTTGGAATATCTTCATTATGCTTCATGGAATATAAGTTTGTTCTTGTTAAAATATTTCTTTTTCCACAGTAGCCTACAAGACAGAAAAATTGAGTGTGATATTTAATTTCTTGTATCATCCTTGGACCAGATTTCCAATAAAATTCAGATGTCAGTCTCTGGAAGTTCAGTCAAAATATTAAAAGCCTGCATTTATTGCTTTCACACTTTTGTAAATATGTTTGCAGACCTTTTTAAGAAAATGTATTCTACCATTTTGAGAAAAAAAAACCCAAAAAAACCAATGGAATCATTGTCTCATTTTATCTATTAAAATTACAGGCAATATAATGTGCTGTGCTGACATTTCTAGGAGAAATAAAGCAGATAAAAACACAATTTGCTCAATGGTATCTCAGTTGGTTATACGTGGTGTCCTCCACCCACTGAAGACTTGCAAGGCGTGGATGAACTACCTGCATAGATTGGGCCGTAGGAGAACGTAGTTGTTGTTTACACGGTCTGTACCAAACGTGGATTCCCGTGTCACAAGACTTTTAATTATTGGGTACTTTGGCTATTGAAAAACCCTGAAAACCAGGTGAAAACCTAACAAGTAAATATGTTACAGCTTTAAAGGCACCACTGCACAGAAAATGCTAGAATTTCTGTTGCCAACTTCAGTAAGAGATGAAACAGCTGAATTCATCGGAAGTTGTCAAACATCATAGCATTCCTTTGATGTTTGCAAGTTGTTGGTTTTTTTCCTGTGGTGTTACTTTAAAATATTGGCCTTTTTTTCTCTCTTTTTTCTAGTAATGAACTGTTACAGATGATCGCTTTTTGATGTAAGCGAGCATTAGATAATTTAATTATTATTGTGAAAATGTGCTCCCAAATAAATTAGATTAATGGGAAAATCCCTGTGGAGGTTTTGTTATTTTTCAAAGCTCCTGTCGAAATATCGGTTGCTTTTTTTTCCCCAGTCTGTAAGCTAAGGGACTTTCTCCAAATAACATTGAAAATCTCTTTTTCTATTTGAAATAATAACGCTATAAGATTAAGATGTCCTTCTGAGGCCTCCGAGTAAATACGAAGAATTTAAAACAAGGCTTTTACTCTAAACATTCTAATTTGATTTCATTCTGGTACGTCGATACATGTGTATGCAGATGAGAAATTAGCATTGTCTGATAAAGCATTCGATAAAACTACGCAGCAGAATTTGAGTTCACCACCAGCCATGCGCAAAGTCCCTTTTCTCTGAGGTCCTCTTAATGCTGTTGTATAATTGATTTCTTATTTACAGATTCAGTAAAAACTTAACTTTGTGAAATGGGAAATGGTTAGAATGAGGTAATGAACTTGATTTGGTGGAAAACATTTACCAAAAAAGTGTTGAGAATCACCCGGGGAGCGTAGATTGTGATGTGCAACCTGGCTTCGTTCCTTTTTCTTGATATTATAATTCTCAGTAATTCATTCACATGGCAAACTATCTGTAATAAGCTTTAGTTTCTAAAAGGAGTTTGAGTATTGTATGTGAATTGTGGGTTCTAGCCTATCCTGAATTCAGTTTGGGGCTGAATGAAAGACCTCATAGAAGTGCAAGAAATTTGTCCAAGCAATTTTCATACAGTATCTTGAAATGTTTGTTTTTCTTTTTTTCATTTCGTCTGAAGATAAAAGTACCATCACAGCAGTAAAACCTGTGTTTGTGTTTGTTAGAGAAAATGACTTCTTATATATACAAGCCTCTTTCTTTCCACCTACATACCCTCATGTACTACTCCAGCCAATCAAGGAGATTTAAAAAAAAAAAGCGAATAAACAGGTATTTTTACCTTTTTGCCCCACGCAGAATCAGCTCAAAGGTAAAAGCAAGTGCTCTGTGTGGAGGTAACACCCCTACCTCATTCTGCATTTGCCGCTGTTATTGACCCCAGATGCTCAGCTAATGGCATGGGTTTTTTTTTTTGTAGCACCAGCTGAATTAGTATTTATCATAGAACCACTGAAATCAATGAAGCTCTGACAATTTACACCAGCTATCGATCTGCTTCCGGCCCTTTAATGTTCATCATGGCTCATCTCACCCTCCAATTTCGCGTATCTTCTCACGCACATGAACACCCGCTCACAGAAATTATTACAAGTATAACTACCTGATTTATGAGCTCTATCGGGCACTAAAATGTGCTTTAAAATATGCTCAGTGTTATTTGTATCTTAAGTCCAAAATGTAGAAGAAAAGAGCCTTCTACATAAAAATAAATCCCTGGAAATTCCGCTGAGGCAAAGAAAAGGTTTGTACCACAGTTTGCAGCCTTAACCTTCTATAGTAAGTTTTACGTTAAAATCTTTTTAAGATGGAATGTTCAGTTCTGCCTGATCCTCCAATCTAGATGTTGACCTATATGTCAAAGACACGGTGACACTTTGCAGCGGTTGTAAGCCTGCTCTGCTCTGCTCAACTCCGTTCGGGAAGGGAAGAGACACGGAACCGAGCCACGTGTTTGCTGGATATTCAGGACAGAAAGAGCTGGATTTTCTCTGTCAACTGAATTATCCCTTCTTAGTGTCAGCAACGGCAGGCACTCAGTGCTTCTGAGCTTAGCTTTCGAACGATGCCATTTTTAAAAAACATAATATACTTGAATCTCTTAAGTCTATAGGGTTGGGCAAATAGAATTCAGGTTTTCTGCCTTACAGCTGGAAGAGGCAGTAACCTTTTTTTTCCAACCACAGTTGGTAACACTGGCAATCAGAGGTGATGATACCAGAGCTCAATTAACAAGAGGTTCCTGAAAGATTGTGTGAGCTGATAACAATTTAACTGCATTATTTAAAAAAGCACGAACAAACGAACAAACAAAAAAAACCTCAAAAAAACCAACAAAAGAGAGGCAAATTTTGCAGGCAGTGATTTTGTTCAGTTGCTGTGGAAGTTAAGGAGAATCTTGCTGCTGACTTTACTGAAAGAAGGCTCGGCTCAGAGATCTGTATGGACTCATGTGAAGTCCATATGAAAGTTAATCTGGTAGGACCACGGTTTCTAAGAGCCTTTGGATGTTTCCAGACCTCCCCGAGTGATTTATCCATTCGTATTTCTGCAAAGAGGAGCGTGTCTGTTCAGGTATTCACACCCTGTGTCCAAATACCCAGCACAATGTACTCGGTATCAATTTTCCCTGAAATAAAATGAGGGGTGGGCCAAAACCTTCTGGCAGAAGGAAGTTTGGGAGAGTGAGATGTACAACGTACATTTTTCATCTATTGATTTGTAGCAACAACTTTGGCAGTAATTTAAAGCAGTTAAGACTATATGAAAGATTCTAAAAATAATGTATGGTTAGTTTCTTACCAAATAAATTTTTCAGAAGAAGTCATGCAATATTTTATTGATTGATGACAAAGATACGCTTGAACAGCGTTGGCTTCCTACTTTTCACAAGGTTACTCCTAAGCAGGTGAATAAATTTTGCTGTCATTTGCACACAGGTAGGTCCAGAAAATGGAAACATGGACCTTCATGGTAAGTAACATCCAAACCCAATTAATCTTGGCCAGCTGGTAGAGATTCCTGTGTTAAGCCATGTGATTATTTTTTCTTTACCATTCATCAATTTGCCATAAAGATAGTTTTCTCTCCCCAGTCCATAACTGGAGTGTGCCATGCTCTTCATAGAAGATGAAGATAATAGGAACCACTGGTTTCATCTCATGAATCACAACTTCTGTGTCCAAGATCATAAAATGTAATAGAAGAAAAATAGCAAACCAGGTTTTGGGGTTTGCTGGGGTTTTTTGCCTTTGTTTTTTTAATATAGGCACATTTGGGTATCTTGACTCTCTGAAGCTCACCAGAACCCAGGGAAGGATACAACCTTAATTTCTGCAGCCAAGAGCTTTCTCTTGGGAATCTGTCTCTTTCCTTGTCCAGGATGAAATGGCAGGGTTAAGTTCAGGCAAGGAGACCTCTCCAGTAATATACTCCCAACAGCACCTCTGAGACACACCAAGGAAGTGTGAAAACACTCACGCGTTCTGCTATGTTTGACAGAAGAAAGAGCATGTGTTGTCAAGTTTAATAAAATATTGGTAAAGTTTGTAAATTTGAGGTTCTGTTAGCTTTGTTTTAAAAAACAAATAACCCTTTTTCAACAATACGCTTTGTCTTACACCTAAAAGGGCTCCTTGGTCACTGGAATTTGGACTGTGTTGTAATACTGCATGTGAATTCCCCTTTGACCCATGCTTCCCCTGATTCCATTCCACAATTCAATTCCAGGAATTTATTTTAAAACTAGAAACCCTCAGTTTTTATTGAGTTGCTTCAGTGTGGGCTACTGCTGGGTGCAGTTTGTTCTCATCATCAGGTCATTCATCATTTACTCAAAAAGTGTATCATCCCCATCCTTTCAGTTATGATTTATTTTCTTATTTTTTTTCTTCCTTTAAGTTTTTTTTTGGGGCGAGGGGAGGTGTTGGTTTTACAACAGTTTCTGTGCTAAGTGCAATTTTATTCTTCTTCATGCCCTCTCACATTGTTACTACCATCTCACACAGATGCAAATATTTGAAATAATTTAAATCTCTGTTTTCTTCACTTATTTTTATCAGTTGTCTTGTTCCTCCTGATTGGAATTTTGCATTAGCTTGGGGTTCTTGGTAGTTGCATATGCAGGGCTATTCACAGATAATCTTTTTTTTCCATGAAAGTAGTGTTTGGCTACAGAACCGCTCCGGAAACTAAACTCCTCTATGAATTTAGGACCTCCCCATCACAGAAGAATTGCTATTTGGGATGGAAATGGAAATCCAGCTACTCTAGGATCTCTAGGGTCTAGCATGGCCAAGATCAGATCCTTGTAGGTAGGTACAAGAATCCCTCCAGACAGGCACGTGCCATGAAGCTCACAGCCAGCACTGAATTATCCTCACACACATGCCAGATGGTTTTTTTTTCCCTTGGAAAGATGCTGGGGATACAACTTTACAGACAACAGCTGACATCAAGCTAAGGCAAGCATGTGCCTGCAGAAATAAGCACCAGTAAACTCTACTGCTTGCTAGATTAAAAAGCTTAAAGAGGCTATGAATAGTTTCTAGCTCATAGTCGCACTTTGGACAAGGGTTGATGGATTTTTCCTGGTGGCATAGACACTAAGACCCTTGTTCTGAAGCAGGCTTTGTTGCAGTGCCTGTATCTCCATCCCACTGTTCCACAGAGCTGAGCTCCTGCTGACCCCACTGCAGTAAACACCAACATTTCCATTGACTGCACCTGAGACAGATGAGCACCTTCCATAGCAGAAGGGAATGAATTACAGATGTGGAGCTTCACACCCAATTTTCTCCTGGTTTATAATGTGAAGCAACCCTTTCCTTCCCTTCCTAAGAGCAGAAGGAGGGCTTGGATGTTATGGTGAGAGGTGGTTTTGCTGTAGATTTCTGGCTGGGTGTAGAAGGTCATCAGGCTGAGAGTCTTCCACCCTAAATTTAACCATCAGTATTAGGTACCTGGCGTAAGGAAGCCAACTAAACTTTTTCTGGAATAGGTAAGAGGGGAAATGATAGTACTGGATAAATCATAGTCTGCCTGTATCTGGTTTTCCTTCTTGACTAGGAAGCAACCAAATGTATTAAAAAAAAAGAAAAATTACTCTACTTTCTGTCCTTCAAATATACTTAACTACAAAACCCTGAAACCTTTTTTTTATGTGATAAAACCTCTGTTTTTATATATGTATGCTAGTGATAGGGTTGGGTTTTTTTTTTAGTTGCATAGATCAAAATAATAGCTTTTCATACCCATTGTTTATTTTATGATCATAGTGCCCATGGCTGAGGGAACAAGACCAAGAGTGATAAGAATTAGATAGCAAAGACTCGGAGGCAGCATGAAGTAACGAACAATCCTTACTTTAGAAACTTTATAGTGTAGAACCTTTCCAGTGGTAAGCATAGCTGAGACTGGCGTGGGTTATGTATGGCTTCTGTTGGACAAAATGTGTTTCAGAAGGGATTCTGCCTTGGAATGGTTAGATGGAGTGGAGCTCTTCTTACTCCTCCCATCTCTCTAAATGGCTTCAAGATTCTTAACAGATAAGGCACAGTTACGTGGTTTACAAGGATTGCAAGTTCCACAACTTCATTTTATCCCGTGTGATGTTACTTTGTGAGGGGTGAGCTTTGTTAGGAGTGAGCTAGCAAAGCGGAAATGCAGAACAGAGAGATGCCGTAGTGGGGAGAGAGAGGGGAAGAGGAGCTGGAGGATAAATGGTCGGTCCAGAGGAGTGAATTTCAGGGATCAAACCGCTGCTGAGCAGCCTGGCACACCAGCAGAAATGGAAGCCTCTTGAGCACTTGGTGAGACTGCTGCGTTTTGCCAGTTGGAGCTTCTCTGATCAAGTAGGCTCATCCTTCTCAGAAGTTAGTATGGGTTTAGATGCATTTAAAACACAATAGCTTTACTTAAAAAAAAAGTAGCTGCCAATTCTGGTGCGGTGGGGTCCTCTTTTTATGTAGTCAGTCATTCCTCTTTCTCCTAGTTTTGAGTGTGTTTGTGGGCTTCAAACCTTTGTTGAAGGGCTGTAAGAGATGGTAGGAACAGTGAGAGTTCACATGTGAAAAGGATGAGAGTTGCGTTTTCAAAAACTGCCCAAAAGCAAAAGGGGTTTTATTAGTTGTAAGCAGCATAACAAATTATTTCTGTCAGCTTAGCAGCCTCTAGTTACAATGTGACAGTGAGCTGCACTATTTTAACCTGTGTTGAGCATGAAGATGTACAATAGATGGATCGATGTCAAGCACTTGAAGAAGGTTTTACACGAGTATTTTTAGACTTCCGTGTGGTCTCTGACATTTATTTGACAAGCACTTAGGACCAAAAGATCTATGAAAACATGCTGTAGAGCAATGCTTCATTTAAATCGCTGTAAACTTACTTTACAGGCGGGAGAGCTGATTGTTGTCCCATAAATCATTTGTATTATTAAGAGAACTATGCAAAATGAGATCACTTATGACTTAGAGTTACATGAAGGCCTTGGCTGCGTATGTTCAAACCTCTGAACCTCATGCTGTATGTTGCAATCAGATTAAGTGAAAGAGTAAAAGCAAACAGAAACAAAACAGATAAAACTGACAGTAGTATTTGCCACATGCTGAGGTCAAAGAGGTGTAACAGCTGATGGGTATTGACGGCTTCATTGCCTATGAAACTGCTAAACATTACACATTTAGAGGAGAGATCAATATGAAAAGCAACAGCTAACGGGACCACCTGTGGTGCAATCACCACCAAGCCTGTGTCCATCCTGTTGATCTATGAGGCTTCTGTAAAACTGGCCTCTCAGACCAGAAGTCAAAGTTACAAAAGAATGAGTTTTGGAGAACAACTCTCGTTTATTTGAAGAATTTGCCAAGAAGTTGTCATCTAGTTAACCTAGCTTTGCTTTACATACTGTGAAGCACCAAACTTGGTATTTGCAGACTGGAAATCTTTGGCATCCTATATATCAAACAGCATAGGATAGGCTGCATCTCTCCCATAATGTGAAATTATTTTTAAGATGGGATCAAGTAGAGACAGCTGCAGATGAAAAGAAAAGTCTCTTTAAAGCTGAAGGAGAAAGAAATTCTATAACAATTCATCAGTTAATTTTTTCTTGGTTTTAAAAAAAATCAATTTTCATATGTCCATTGGTCAAATTTAGTAGTTCCTTTAAATAATATATAGAAAGATAGCCTAGATTTTTCACAATGATTGCAAACTTATAATGCAGTTGTTACTCTGAACAAATCTGTTTCATTTCATGTCTTCAACAACAAAATGAAAGAATAGCAATAAAATATCATAATCTGTACTCTCACCACTGACCATATGCAAGCTTCAGAGGCTGACCCACAAGACAGATCCTCCAACATCTACAAGCTCGTTCAGCTGCAAGATGGACAAGTAGCAACCTCAGAGTTGCTTTGAAATAAATGGGCAGTCCTACGAGGCATCAAGTTCCAGGAGCTGGAGTTTCTGCAACATGAGCCGATCTCTTCTCCCGAGTAACAGGTGACAGGACAGGAGGAAACAGCTTGAAGTTGCACCAGGGGAGGTTTAGGATGGATATTAGGAAATATTTTTTCACAGAAAGGGTTATCAAGTATTAGAACAGGCTGCACAGGGAAGTGATGGAGTCACCATCCCTGGAGGTAGTTAAAAGACAGGTAGAGGTGGTGCTGAGGGACATGGGTTAGTGGCAGCTTTGTCAGTGTTGGGTTGATGGTGGAACTCAATGATATGAAAGGTACCTTCCAACCTAGACAGTTCTATGAATCTATGATGGCGGGTGCAAACTGAGCAGGAGTAGTGATGGGACATTTCACGTGACATTTTTCATCATCATTCAATGATCTATGGAAGATGGACAGGACCAGATTGGCACAGACCCATTTTGTTACTACCAGCAACCCCACTCCAGCTCCTTTACATGCAGTCCTGCCTTAGAGGGACCTGTAACAGTGTGAGGTTGTGCCCAATTAGGCAAGAGTTAAAAACAGCAATTAAAAATACTAACATTTAATTTTAGACAGTGGAGGCAGACTGAAATAATCCAGAGCAGACAGTAGGGTCAACAGCAGGCATGATCTGTAAATTGACTCTGTCTGGTGTGAGCAAACTAGGTAACTGCTGATTAGGCAGGTCTTGTGATGTGCCTTTTGTGAAAAACAAATTCAAGCTGCAGCCTTCCATACACAGCACAGCTGATGATGGGTTGTTACTTAAAGGTCTGGGAAAGCAGCTTTCAGATCCCAAGCTTGTCAGAAAAAACAGCAGGAGGGGGCACGAATAATGAAAACAAATGTACACGGAGAACTGGATGGGTAACACCAGTGCAGAAGTCAACAGTGTGATGTGCCCTGAAACGTATTGCAGGAAACTGTGTAAAGTCAAAGCTGACCCAGGACACCGAAATAGCTTCTGTGTATTTATTACTTGCTGTGCTCGGGTCCTGATGGGGCAAACAGCATCAGTTATGCTTTTCTTCCCCCACGCGGGGTGTCACAGTTTTAAGATAACTTCCTATCCTTGGAGAAAGAGACTGTAAAATCGCAGTGACAGGTACAGCTGGTTGCAGGGGACAGAAAAAGCAGCAGGCAGTGCTGGGGCAGGAGGGGCTTGAAGTGCATTGACAAGAGCCATCGCCAGCTGGAGAAGTGCTGCTGTGCAGAACCAGAGGTGGTGGTGGATCTTCACATTATTCCTGGAAGCCCCAGTGACCACAGAACATGTATTCAGTATGAAGATGGCTCTCAGACAGCACTTAATGAATCACTTCCCTTACAAATGAATAGCAGAAAACAACATCCTTTGAACAACAGAACCTTCTCATTGCTGTTGATAACAGTTTGGGGTTTTTTTCCCACCGGTTTTTAAAAAAAAATAAAGTTTTCAAAATAGCAGAGAATTTGGAGCTGTTTGTAGATTTTTACGTTTAAGAGAACTTTGTGACTGGGAGATGGAACTGAATAGGAAAAGGTAATAAAAGGGGAGCACCAGGTTGGTTTACTTCTTGTGAGTGTGAGACCTTGGTCTAGCATTAGGAATATTCTTACTGCTGTTATTTAATTCCCAGTAGTAGGTACCAATTCTACCAAAAAAAAAAAAAAAAGAAGGAAAATCTACTATAATTATTACTCGACCTGCTGTACAAAAAACAGCCGCTGTAATTTCACATGCAGTTCCAGCAGCAGCTGTTTGTCTAATGAGCTTTGGAAGACCAGCTCTCCCAGCCTGACAGCTCCAAGAAATACAGGAGCATGGCAAAAAAGTGGCATTGATGTTTCAATGTGACATTCTCTCCCGCGAGTCAGCATGAACCAAATGCCATGGAAGAGTGTTGGAGGTGCCGGGAGGCACCACCTCTAAATAAGGCTTAGAGCCAGCACCCAACTTCTCATTAAGAATGAGAGAGTCCCCAGTGCACAGATGATAAATATGTGTATGTGGTTATAGGCTTCTATTTATGAAAAAGACATTTTGGGGAAAGAGAGACTCAATTTGGTTCTTTCCAATATGTGTGAGCTTAATAAATGCTATCCATTATTTCTGCTTTGTATGAGAGAGCTCTAAACAAAGTAATTCAGATCCCTTACACAGGAATCCCATCGAAGCACCAGGACCTTTATTCAGCATAACCATATAGAATCAGAGAAAGATTAGAGTTGGAAGGGACCTTGAAGATCATCAAGTTCCGACACCTCCTACAAGAGCAGGTTGCTCAAAGCCCAATCCAGCCTGGTTCTGATATCATGGAGCATAAGGCTCGTATCTTTGTAGCATTGTGCCAGAAAGGAGTGCTGTTGTCACCTTTGTGGTTAAGCCTCTAGCCAAGCTGTCCCTTCTGGTGGTCTCAGCGTCTTGCTGCTGACAGCTGAACCCTAGAAAAATGTTCATACTCGGGTTTAGACAAGGAGGAATCGTAAGTTGGAGTTAAAGCTGCGTTTCCTGTTTGCCTTTGTTCTTATCCACAATTGTTCTCGCAGCATAGTTAAAAATAAAATGACCTCTTTCTTTTTCTAGCTGCTGTCACAATTGTCATTCCCCACCAGATGCCCTCACTTCCCACTGCGCCCCGCTGGTTCAGCTGCCCCTGTTGTCCCTCCGTCCAAAGAGTTTCTGAACGAAAGACATGCTTTTATAGAGCCTGGCAAAGCTTCAGAAGGGAAAAGGAAAAAAATCAATACCGCTTCAAAGCAAAGTCTTTGCTTCAGTGAATATGACACTTGCCCTTTCTTCACTAGTGGGAAAAACAACAAGGACACTTACACCGGCAATGGAAATAGAATGAACAACAACAGAGAGACCTTCCAGGTTTGACTTGTAAAGGGAAATATCTTTAGAGCCATTGTCCCTATTTGGTGACATCAAAAGCAGGTGTAGAGCGTTAGGTGGTACAGTCTGGGAATGAAGTGGAAAGTAACACAAAGTCAAAGAGAAGAGTTGAAGGAATTAGGAGCAAGTGACAATGGACCCTGCTGAAGAAACGGGGACTGAAAGATGCGACACAAAGATCAGGTCCATTGCTGCACAATCGAATTAACTACCAAATGTCACCTGTAAAGGTGGGCCATAATATTGAAAGGACCTTCCAGTAAGTTTTACAGCATTTTGACAGCTTCGCAGCAACTGAAAATGGTGAGAGAACCTCCCACTTTGCTAATGAACAGCTTCTCAGTAGGGTCGAAGCTGGTCAGAAATTTTCCAACAGACGCTGAAAATGCTGATGAAGGAAATTAATGTTTCTGCAAAATCAAAACAACTTTGAAAGACTCTCACTGCTGTTCTTGGAGGATTTACAAAAATGTGAACTAAATTTAAACCTTACAAATCTCCTTCAACTGTTTTTCATACTCAAGCTTTTCTTTAATTCAATTTTCATTTATTTCTGACTGGGTTTTTTTTTTGTTTGTTTGTTTGTTTCCAGTTCCTTTTGTTCCAAAACTAGATACTTGTTCCAAGTTCTTAATTTCATTCTGGTTTGACTATGCCACTTCTTAGCTAGTTTTCCAAGTTGTTTTGATGTTGCTTCTTCCATGTCATTCTTCACGTGCAGCTTTGTGGACCTCTTTCTTTTGGAATAACACATATTGTTTCAACGAGCTCTGTGTAATTGTTTGAAAATAGTCTTTTGTAAAGAGAATATTTTCCTCGTGGGAAGCTGTGCCTTCAGCTGCAGCTGCCACTGGCTCTGTTGTAGTTTCTGGCCTGTGCAGTAGATAATTTGCAGCACCGAACTTCCCCGACTGAGAGAGGATCCTGGGTCAGCTGCTGTTGTTGCAGTCATGTAATGGAGCAGACTTCATCCTTGGTGAATCAAATAGCACAATTTCTGAGGAGCACACTCGCAGTGTAGCAGGACAGTCGTGTACTCATACCCTGACCCCTGTACTTGTGCTGGGTGAGAGTTCTGCAGCTACAAAAATCAATAAAATTGTATTGATTTCTCCACACCATCATAAAGCTTGTCTGCTCTTATCTCCAGCTTGCAAGCTGAAACAGGAGACTGTAAAACTACAATTGTCTTAGACTTTCTCTCCTTTTTCCTCCCCTGTTCCATGCTTCTCACACAGGAGGCCAAGATCTGTTTCTGACAGAGCCATCTGGCCAGGGAGCCCTAGCCCTGCTCGCTGTATCACAACATCCTACTCTTTTAACACTTAGTGTTATGAAAATAGTTGCTTTTGAAGGTTTCTGAGTAAGGAGTGCAGGGGGAGTCGCCCCAAAAGCTAAAGTTGAGTGACTTCGCTGGGGTTTAACTCACCCCTCTGCAAGCAAACGATGGTAGTCAAGGAAATGTAATGTGAGGGAAGAGCTCAGAGCATCTCTAGATATTCCAGATTCACATGAAGTTGCTTTTTCGGGTCATTTCAGCTCTCTTTGCAACTGTTTGATATTTTCTCTTCTAGGAAGGAGGTAGGTAGCCATCATTCACCTGAAGAACATGGGAACGTCCTCCCTTGTTAAAAATTGTCTCAGTGGTAAGAAAGAAGCAGGTGAAGGGTAAAGCAGTTTTTTCAGTAATATTTCATTTCACAGAAACTGTCACCTAAAGCCATAGCTGTCAAAAGGTGAGTGTGCAGATGTCTGCTTCAGGTGCTCACACAGACTACGTGGGAAGCTTGGCTGCAGACTTCTGGGCATGGATGCAGCTGCTCGTCAGCTGTGTATTCAGTCCCAGTTAAATCCCAAAGTCCTGACAAAACACGTGGAAATGCAGCCATGGAGCAATCAGAAGGGAAAGGATTTACCCAGAATACAAAAACGCAAGCCCCTTGAAAGCTGCAGAACACTTTGATGATTTCCATTATTTCATCAGCAAGGTCAGTATTATCTCTCAACAATCACGTTAGAATGTTACAGAACAACGGAAATTGTGACCAGGAACAACATCTAGCATTTGAAGGCGTCGGTGGTGGATGGTTTTGTTTCTATGGAGAACAAGGGCTTTAACACTCAGCTCTTCCCATGGCGAAGATTCCCCAACTGCAACAATTTTTATAAAAAATCTGTGCAGTATGGCAGGTGGTTAAAGCTGTTCGGGATGGCAGATCTGTGTGACCACCAACTGTGAATCTCTCGCCTCGCTATTTAAGTTGTGTGTTACTTAAGGCAACGTATTTGTGGCCTAAAATACAAGTAGCCACTGCTTTCTACTCTACCACCTGAAGGGTGATGCAGACCTGTTGACAAACACCAAACCACAATGTGGTTTATCTGCTGTAATATCATTTGTGACTTTCCTCGTGTTTCCAAGCACATGATTCATAGATTCACGTTATCGGGGCTGTTGCCCACAGGATGCTGAGACAGGCTCTCATAATAGGTGTATTACTAGCGGGGTCTGAAGCTGAGAAAACGTAGAAGGAAAGGAAGAACTCCTGCAGGAGAGACCAGTGGTGGGGTCCCCAGATATGTGTTCTCTTGGGGGGGCTCTCTCCAGTGCAGCAACGGTGAGGATGAAAAGGAACATGATGGCGGTTTTTGGTGTGCTTTCCCACTACTTGTGACACACTTTGCTCAATGGGATCAACTCAAACTCCCTCTTGGATGTTCCTCTTTGTGACATGATTACAGCTGAGTGCGGTAATTAGCGAGAGGTGTCACCTATTGGTCTGTGCACATGGATTATTGGATAATGCTTTAATATTTAGAATACTAGTGGTGCCTAGTATGCAAATACTGCTTTGTTGTGGGCTGTGTTTTAGTTGCCTCTAATATAAACTAACATTGACAAAATAAGGTATGAAAAGGTTGGGGGGAAAGGGCTGATTCTCACACCAGTGGTAATGGCTTCCCACGAGACCCTGATGTCTAACATTATTGGGGTTCACAGGTGCCAAACCACGAGAACAATAAACAAAGATGTGAGAACAACAACAGGAAAACACTGCCTCAGCTGCTGATGTGAAAGATCACAGAGATGCAAACACTCAGCACCTATGGCTGAGGCACCAAGGCACCTTCGGCACAGTGCAACAGGCCAAATTCAGTTTTAGCATTAGCAAACACCATGTCATCGTGCTCAGTGTCCCATCTTGGCCTCAGACTTGAGCCACCATCCTGCAATAAGACATAAGAACGTAGCCTGTACACCCAGATACGTGTGTGAGGCAATATATACTTTGGGTTTCATTCTAGGGTTTGAAAATACGGTGTTTATGCAACGGGAAAAGCATATAATCCTTCCTAAATAAACAAACATAAACTCACATCTCTTCCCTCCCTGCCACACGGAAATCGGGCTTCTGTAGCCCGCAGATCACAAAGTGAGTCAGGCTGAAGCACAGAAAATATAGCCCAATCAAGCTGGTAAAACAACCCAGATTTTAGAGATGAAGGTCTCTAAATTAAGAGTGTTCTGCTGCTGACCCTCAGGCTGTTAAAGCTCACGACTGTTTGCTCCAGCACCACAGTTGCCATGGCAATTCATATAGACAAAAGCAGTAACCTTTCAGGATCCAACCAGGTAAAAAAAAAACAAACCACTAGGACTTAAATTATCCTCAGAAACAAACAGGAAGCTGATATAGATGCCAAAGAATCGATATACTGTATTCCCTGTGCCTAATATCATTTTGCAGGCAGGCAGCTGCGTTCTGGATAAGCTGCACATTCCCAAAACCTTTGGACGCTTGCACCACAGCACACATTGCAGCAACTTGGACAAAATATAATCCAAAAAACCCACAAACCCCTCTTCTAAAGAAACCAGGAAAAGGCAACAAATGTCTAAGCACGTCCGGACAACACCTAACTTGGATGCTACCCTTATGAGAAGATGGATGAGGTATTTTTAGGTTCTTTGATGCGATGTTAAGATGGAACCCAAGCACCTGCACATGACAAATCTCTTCAACAGCAGGGAGACAAGCATGTGGATACGATGGATCTGTTGTGTTTTACAGATAGCAGGCTGGGCCTTGTTGCCATTTAATTACTGAATCCATCTTGTTCATGCTCCTAGGACTATAGCACCTCAAACTGCATTAAAATATGCTTCTTGGTAGAAATGGAACTGGAAAAGGCAACAGAATTGTCAGCAGCTCCTTTTATACAATCACATAATGTTAGTTTGGTCATCTCCGGTAATGGAATCAGAGATAGAAGTAAGAGATTTATCAGATGGAAACCATCTGATAAACAATGAAACTTTCTTATGTATGTCCCTTACAAATGTCATTATAAAGCACAAAATATCACCCCAAACAACAGATCAAACACATATCCAAATCTGCACTTCTAAGAAGGATTTTCATTCCTTGGCTTCTTTTTCCTCATCTGGAGGTGCAAATGACCCAAAACGGGTGGCAGACAGACACCCCCATGCTTTCCCCACAAGGCAGTCAGCAGAGCTTCTAGATGGGCCAAACCAGAAATGCTGTGACTCTGCCAAGGGTATGGCCTGAGATCCCTTCTTTATGGGCCACTACATGGAATCATGGAATTATCTCAGTTGGAAGGGATCTTTAAGATCATCAAGTCCAACCATTGACCTAACACTACCCAAACCACCATCAACCCATGTCCCTCAGCACCGTGTCTGCCCATCTTTTAAATACCTCCAGGGCTGGAGATTCCACCACTTCCCTGGGCAGCTTGGTCCAATGTTTCATAACGCTTTCTGTGAAGAAATTTTTCCAAATATCCATCCTAAGCCTCCTCTGGTGTAACTCGAGGCTGTTTCCTCTTGTCCTGTCACAGCAACAGTTGCCCACAGCAAAGCTGCAAGCACGAAAGTCTGTCAGCTCCTATTGATTGTCTTAACTGGACTCACCTCGACCATATCAAGAATTTGCCCAAGCCAGTGTGACTGTTAACGTTGATGAGCACCATTGCAGGGAAGAAGTGACTGTCTCTCCTCTCAGGTACTGCTCCTCCTTACAAAGAGATGGGCTGGCATAATGCGGGAGCGTAACGTTTCACTCCTTGCCCTGCCTGCACATCTTCCTGCTCAGAGAGCTGCAGATACACCAAGTAAATCAAGTGATGCAGGTTCTATGAAAGCCAAAGCAGCACTGGATTTTTGGAATGACATCATGATTGTATATGGGTACTAATAAAAGGCAAAGGTTCCCTGAAGCCGCAGGCTATAAAGTGTAGTAGAGCACTATGATTAAGACAGAGTTAAGCCGTATTAAACTTTGAAGAAAAGGTATTCCATGGTGACATGTTAATAGATCTCAGGAAAGATTTGTTAATGGGCTAAAAATTGAGAAGCCTTTTGTAGGCAGCATTAAGGAAAAAGAAAATCACTATTGCTCTATGGGTGAGATTCACTTAAAAAGAAGCCGGAGAAAGCAAGAATGCTGGGAACACCCAGGACTGCCTGGCTGGGGCCTGCGGGTAGGAACATGGGGCTGGTCCCAGCATGGGGCTGCCCACCCACACCTGGTTTAGGACTTTTTTTCCCATCACACAGAGTATATGACTGAATAAAAGCTCATGATGTGGGTCTACGAAGGTGGTTTGGGATGCATTCATTTCCAGAAGACTTCTTCCAGAGGGTGAACCACAGACTGTGTCAAAAGATGTATCTAAATAATGACTATTTTTCAATTAAAAGACACTGTGGTTGAGCAATAGCTAAAAATGAAATGCGATGTCATCAAAGTCTGAACCTTGTAAGGACATTGAGCCCAGTAAAAAACTTCACCTGGCTGGTATGAGGTACTAAAATTTACGCTGATAGCCACCCGAAAGCAATTGTAATAAGGGAGGGGGGAGAGGGAAGGAAAAAGGGCAATAAAATTTATGTCTTGGCCTGATCTCACTTCTGTGATCTGCTTCCCACACTGACATATTGGAAGCAACAAAAGTGACAATATTTTGGAGCACAGTCACCTCTGAAAGGCAGAAAGCACCAGAACAAGTAATTCTGTCTCCTCTTGATCACGAAAGGCTGATTTATTCTTGCCGCAATATTATAAAAGGTATCATATATTTCTTAACATGCTGAAAGCAGTGGCGGGGAGGGGGGGGAAACCTTTATGTGGCCCATCTTATATTTTTGGCTCAACTTTATTTTTCTAATTGGATAATTTTAGGTTCCCACAATATTAAACAAAAGGAGAGCAAAGGCAAATAAATCAAGCGCTTGCCTTCAAATTAGGTCATAACCCGCCTTGCAAGTGGGCAGTTTTGCATTAACTATCAAGCATTCTTAAAACCAACTTTTATCCCACGGCACTGAATTCCATGAATAAAATTTCCGTGATGATATTCACGCCTAAGAAATTAAACCCCCTTGGTTGATTTCTAGCTTCCACGTCCACAATCTTAACTCCAGGCTATTCCTCTTCACCGCTGTCTCATCCAGATGTCCCTAAGCTTCTCAGATTTCCTAACAGAGATTCTAACCCGTGTTTCACAGACAACAAGAAAGTGGCATCTAGAGCTTTGGATGTGGCTTCAGAGAAGACTAGGTGCTACCAGAGGTTATCCACAGCTGCTGTTGTACCATCAAACACAAAGCCCTTTTCTGCAAGAGTCTATGCCACATGTTTGATGATGGTGTGTGGTGTGTGTCAGTGGTGACAAGAATTAATAAACCAGCCATGCTGTGCTGCTGCTGGGATTTCTACAAATGGCTCCTTGGGTTTTTTTCTACAGACCCAAGGCTGCGAGACACCACAGCCCAGCAGGATGCTAAAGGAGCATGGCCTCCAGCTGATGCTTCAATCACCCTTCATGAGGTCAAGCCCAAAATCCATCATGGTGATAGAGTTCCAGTCCCGCCCGAGTGGCCAAGTGTTTTGCATTTGGGAGCCCAAAACCAGGCTGAGCCCAGGTGATGCAGGTTCCAATCATGATGCCCCTCACCACCACATAGCATCAGCTAATCAGGTAATTGCAGCCAGGTGGTATGCATTTGGGAGCTCAGCAAGGGGCTCATGAACAACATGTAGATGCCAAGGTAGGAATGGTTTGGTTTAATTCTGTAAGTGTTGGTAGTTGCAGCCAGGATGTGCCAGCTTCCTCCCCTTTCCACCCCCTGGGAGTCTCTCCTGGAAAGAAATGTCCAGAAAGGGTGGGTAAAACCAGAAATTCAGGGTAAGAAGGGAAGCAGTGGGCAGATGGTGGAGCTGTAGCTCTGGGGTTAACATCTTCTACAGCTGCAAAGCAAGTTTGGAGGAAAGGCTTAAAAGTGTGAGATGTCCAGAGGATCCTAGGTTAGGGGAGAAGACCCATCTTTAGGGTGGAGGAGGGTGTTTGCCTCTCTGAAGGAGAGGGTAAGAAATATTTATGTGGTGCTTTTGGAGATAGTCCTGAATGGATGTGTCTTGGGGGGTGAGGGGAGTTAGGTGTCCTTGCTCACATTGCTTTTTGTGCAGCAAAGAAATATAATGAGTCTGAAAAAAGGAATTTAGTACTGGGAGGAAGGGTCCTTTTTTAAAAGAAGTCATATTTTTCTAGTGAAGTCCTACACAATAGGGAAATGTCAAAGTGTTGCCTTTCTTAGGATACTTATGATGTTAATTACTTTATTAATTCAAGGCTTGTACTATATATGTATTTTGTTCTATACTTTTTTCTATCTTTTATTTTTTTGCTACAGTTAGCACTAAAATTTAAGCTATGTGAGATGAACTATCCTGGGGCTTAATGTTTATTTATGTTAGAGATGTGGGGTTTTTTTTAAATATTATTTCCATATTAATAACTACTTAGTTCTTCTTCTGGCTTTTATTTTCCCTGATGAAATTATACCTCTTCTCTCCTTTTGGAAGGTGGGGGAGTAACATAGGGGTTTTGGTTGTTATTATTTATATAAGTATATATTTCTTAAGTGAGACCAGTACTGCTTCCTAAAATGTGTAGCTTCTGTTGAGCACAGTAAATCATGAACTTTTGTATTTATCAATCCCTTTTATTTTTTTAAAAGCACAATAGAGAGGCAAGCCATTTAGCAAATCAGGTACAAAACTAAGATCTATGTTTTAAGAGCTACAGGGGGAGTTGGAAGGAAATTGGCTCTTGAGATAAAGCGTTATTCAGTCCATCACACATGTGAAGTCCAATTTTGCCCCTGAGGTGAATAAACTGGTATTTTTTTTTTCCCCTCTTTAATATAACCTTGGATTTTGGAGGCCTTTCCTTGTGTGCATTACTGTAGCACTTGGCAGTGCCTCTGATATGTGAAATGTTTTGGGACATGCTACGAATATTGGGGACAGAGAGGTGTCTGTCTGCGGAGATCAGCAGGTTGGGGTAGTAGGAGCAGGAGAGGACTGTTCTCTAGTCTTGCTTCCCCCCCCCTCACCACCACATAGCTGCTCTTCATAATGGGAGAATGGGGATTTTATTGTTTGGTGTTGTTCTGGACCTTTCAGTTATCATTGTTCTGATTGGAAAAAAAAAACAACCAATAAATAAAAATCAGTGGTGTTTGAATAAACTTGTCTGTGCGCACAGGACCAGCCCAGAGGTCCTGAGAATTGTGCACAACTTGCTTAAATAAATAGGGAGCTGCCAACACTTTGGTATCCCCCCAGCACTGCCTGTGCTATGGGGCTCTGTCTGTGGTTAGTGCTGCCTCGTGCTCCTTAGCAGTGATTTGAAGGTGGGGTGAATCAGCCATTAAATTAAAAATTGAGAGACTCAGTCAGCTCTAGTTAGCTGAATGAGTGTGTTGCTAGAAACCCTTAATAAATACATCCCAAAAGGCAGGAATGGGTGCATGGTGGGTCCCACCTAGGGCAGATCTTCAGCAAGCAGGATTTTCAGTATCCTGGAAGGAATGTGCAGTTCTGGAGGGCGTGGAGAGCAAGAGGAAAGGGGGATGTGCTGCAACAACACCTCTTCAGTATTTCCCGTCTTTCATGTATAGCTTATTACCTTTAGTGTCACCGTGATGCATGAGAGTGACTGTGAGTGATGCTGATTGTGTGCTGTGGGGAGGATGGAGCTTGAATTCTCCTCTTTGACTTTCCAGCACTTCTTTCTGCTACAGAGTAAGATTATTTTCTTGCCTTTTCCTGTTCCTCTTCAGAGCACTCTAAGAATACTAACAGCGTTCTTGTGCCACTGTGCTTTGCTGAGCACCGGGCTGCGAAATCCAGCTGGCACTTGTACAGAGATTCATATGGAAAACTGTCCTGGCTTCCTCCTCTTAACCCTCTATAAGGCCAGCCATTCTACATTTCAAGATATAGATTTAAAAAAAAAATAATTATAAACCAAACCAAACAAATGTAATGTAGAATATAGTGTAGAAGCTACAGTTTTGTACAGCTCCATAGTTGAGGCTGATGTGTTACGACTGTAGCTTGAAGACAGAGGGCAAATCTTTGTGAAACTTTGAACTGTGAAAGAGAAGCGGGGACGGGGGAGAAGAATAAGCTTTGGATAGAAGGAAAAATTAATTTGCACAATATTCTGAGCAAAAAGAGCCAGAAGGATGCCGTACATATTTCAGTGAGACAGATTGAGCAAAGGAGCCTGGCAAGGAAAATCCTCGTAGCAAAGCTGTTAAAACAGCATTGTCTTAGAGCAGTGAAACAGCTCTGCTTTCTCACATTTCTCTGCATGAGTTAACTTGACCCCAAGCCATTGTTTCCTATGGAAGTGGAATAACTTGATAGGCAGCACGAGGCAAAATTATTTCAAGTCTTTCGGCATCGCTTCCTGGAACCAAAAAAAGTAAACACGGGCATCAGCATATAAACAGGATGCTCAGCTGTAAATCAGAGCAAGATGGAGCTTGTTCTACATTCAGCTCTTCCAAAAATAATTCTGCTTCAGTAAATAAGACATTCTGTATGTGTATCCTACTTTAACACATTTCAGATTTGCTGTCAACAAACTGTAGGGTTTTAGTAGAAGGTGTTTGCTAAATAACAAGTAAGGCAAAGTGGATTTACTAAATCAGACCTTCTCTGTTTTTGTTGCTAAACTTTTGTAAGGAATATGCCTTTTCTGTATTTGGATAAATGCTACTAGGGATTTACTTCTCTGTTTGTGAATGTGGCTGTTCTTACAGAGCAGACTTATAGTTGAGATACTGGAATAAATAGGAGGTGGGTGTTCTAGTTCTAGCATTGGAATACTGGGGTGTTTTGCTTTTTTTTTTAATAAACAACTCCATTTTTGGCAAGTAAGACTGGATTTTTTTTTAACCTGATTTTTTTTTTTTTCTCCTCATTTTGCTACTGGAAAAATGTGAGCTCTTTGGTTTCTAGACAAAACTGCTGCAGTTTCTCTTGGAAATTATAATTTGGACATATAGAGCTGCGTCTCAAAAAACAAACCATAGTCCCTGCAGTATGGTGCAGTGACTGGGTACAGGGAAACTGTGACACATCTGGCTCTATGAGGAACGTGACAGCAGCCTTCCAGTGCCTTTGAGGAGGTGACAGAGAAGACCGAGCTGTCACACAGCAGTGCACGGCAGGAAGCTGCGAGGCAATGGACGCAAGCTGGAATTAAGAGGTTTATGTTGGATTTAAGGGGGAAAAAAAACTTTCTCATCATTAGGCAAGTTGAGCAGATTTTGGCCAGAGCGCTTGTGTGGTCTCCATCTGTGGAGATTTTTTAAAACCTTCTTGGATAAAGCTCTGAGCAACTACAGCAGAGAGATGGCAGTTTTGGACCATAATCTCATATTATTTTTTTTTGGTCAAAATCTGGTGCACCTGTATAAGCTTCCTTTTTGATGTATGTGGGTATAGTAGCAGCCAAAGAAAATCACAGCTCAGAAGCCTGGGGAATTTATTTTTTCTTTTTTTTTAAGTCCTTACTTTCCAGTGAAGATGATGTTCTTAGTGTTGGATATGTAGCAGGAATGTAGGCAGGTACAGAGCAACGTGGTGACTCTCTGGGTCCTAAAATACCAGACCCAGTTTACATTAACTTTGCTGGAGAGGATTTCCAAAATACTGTTCTCATTAGGCTGTTGAAAGAGAGGTCAGGTAACTTCTTCTGACCAATAAAGGTTAGGAATAGCCAAAAAACCCACCTGTTTTGTAACACACCTCACAGCTGCTGCAGGGGCATTGTATCTGATTGTCTGCAGTGAGTGGTGGTGTCTGGACAGTGAATTCAAACCTTGTTGCTTTCCTTTTCAGATGTGAGCGCATATTGCTGCTAATACAATGTACTTAGGAGCTTGGAAGTGGTCAGTCTCAGCCTAATTAGTTACAGGGAGACCAGATGAAGAAGCTCTTTGATGTTGGTTTACCTTGATTGGCACCTGGGTGTAATTTGCACCTTGTCTGCACCAGTAAGTGCAGATATATCCCAGGAGTGGGTGATTTTCCACTTGTAGCAGAGTGAGTGCCACACTTGTCTCTGTAGCTGAGACTTTGTGGATTTAAACATCCAGGTGATGATACTTGGCCAAAGTTCTATCTTAACAGGTTTAATTTGCGCTGCATTTGGTCATTTTGCTGCTGGAGCTGCCTTTAGAGTAGGAAGTGTTTCAAAACAAAAATGTTCGTCCAAGGGCTTTTCTCTTTCAAGGGCATGAAGCAAAAGAGGAGTGAGACCCAAAGGAGCAGTTACTGGGCAGTGTGCATGCCAAATGTCTCACTCTTTGGTGCTGGCTTCTGTTCTCTGTATGCTAGGGAAAAAACTTATTTTTCACAGAATCTTCATGCTTGGAAAGGACTTCTGAGGTCATCGGGTCCACCCATACACACGCACAAAACCCCTACAATCTTGGCCACTAGAGCATGCCCTGAAGTGCCAGTTTTCTGGGTATATTCTTAAACACAGTTCTGGTTTTAGCAAAAAAAGTGCTGGGAAACACAAAAACCAAATTGTATGACCCTGTCCAGTAAAAAGGACCAGAAAACCTTCTGTTATCTCTCCCCAGTTCAAAAATGTTATGAACTTCTTACCTTAAGATTTATATTCTAACAACACTGCCCCTTAGCTGCATGGAGCTCTGGCCATCTCTGCTTACCATGTATTCAGAGAGAATATTTTGGCCCCTTCAGCATGAAAGTTGGCAGGTAGCTTGTAGCTTAAAAGAATGACAGGTTTTTGACATTCCAATTCCTGGTTAAAGGCTGCTCTGATCACCCAGTAGCTTTTAATTAGGGGGACAGTCTCTAGGCAGCGGTGTACTGTTAAAGCACAGGGGTTTTTTATCAGTATTTTTTTTTTCCCTATACATCGGAAAAAACCCCAAAGAAAATGCAGCAGCAGAGAGGAAGCTGGTGACACCATGTGTTCTGTCACAGATGTAGGTGGTTAGATGGGGGAAGAGGCTAAAGGACAGTGTAAAACCTCAATTGGAGTTAATTAGTATAACTATCTGTTTGCAACACTTGGCCCTAATGCTCTGTTAGGGGATATCCCTACCAGCAACTAAGCTGCAGTGAGGACTGTTATCCACATCTCAAAGTCTGCTGGTGACCGAGCTCGCTGTGAAAGGCAAGGAAGGTCAGACTGCAGGGATCTTATCCTGTCATCTGAATTCTAGGTACTTCTTGAAACGGAATGAAGATGTCTGGAGCTAACGACTGTATTGCTCTCAAACAAAGTGCAAAAGAAAATGAGCTGTACTCTGCCATTCTGAAAACAGAAGAGGTAAAAAAAATATATAAATACAGGATGTATTTTATTATTTGTAATTTTTGATGGGCAGCAACAGTGCAGTTCTTAGTCTGTTGCACAGTCACCCCTTTGGCATGCCACAAAGTCAGAGGAATTGCCAAGATCATAAACATCCACAGCTTCAAGCTGGATGCTAAAGTTATTCTGCTAAATCTTTATAAAAACTTAAAAGTAAAAAAAAAAAAAAAAAAAAAAAAAAAAAAAACACAAACAANNNAAAAAAAAAAAACCAAACCAACAAAACCCCCCCAAGCTTCCCAAATTCTCCTCTAATGACATTGTTGTTCTAATAAAGTGATTAGGCATCCTTATCCCAGCTAGGGATGCTGCTAAACAGAGTTGAAATACCTATCTTGCTGGGATTATCCTTCAGGCACAATTTAAATGACCCACCAGCAAATATATCTGCTTTAACTTGACATTAGTTGTCCTTGCTGCTTTCTCCTACTAGTTCTGTGTGACTCTAATTTTTCCCTTGAAGTCAGGAATAGTGATTTATTTAAAAAAAAAAAAATCAGTCTTTATTCTTAGAAATTACATTCTTGCTGATGAACCCTCCGCTTCCTTTCACTTATGACCCTTAAATTGTAGGCTGCTTTGACAGCATTTTTATCCTTGGGAGTATCCAGCCACACCACCACACTTTCAAAAACAAACAAACAAACAAAAAAAAAACCAGAAACAACCAAAAAACCAAACCAAAGCCAGACCTTTCAGAGCCAAATTGTCCTCTTGCTCCATGCACTGGTGCCCAGTATGAAAGTGAACCAGACCAATGAAAAGCTATTTATTATCCGATGGCATCTTCAGGCCTGTGTTAGTTTGAAAAGGTCTTTTATTCTACTTAAGCTCCCACCTTAGCAGTTGGCCCGTGGTGTTTTGCTTAAAAGCTAATTTAATCACCCTTAATTTTAAAAGCTTTGGCCACGGGGAGTAAAACTGTTAATATCCCAAGACAATACCAACTGAAATGAGAATCAATGAAAACACTAAACCACCCCTTCTGCCATCTGATAAGAGGTACTGAAGCAGTGCTGCCTCTCCAATTGGTCTTTTCTAGATTCTTATTGCTTCCCTCAGCTCTTTTCCTCATTTTATTCAGGCCAGCGTCTCCAGTAACTGCTCAACGCTTCTCCCTTTTAACAAAAAAAGTAAGATTTTTCCCATAAAATTGGCATGTATTTCTCTTTACCAGTCTGAGCTATGGATTTGTTTATCCTGATTAGAATTAAAGCCCGTGCGCTGCCAGCACTAGTGCAAAGAGATCAAGTGGGATTCAGAGTCATGTGTTTTCATTTAAATTGCAATCACAGAAGTGTGTTTGAAATTAAAAGGTTTAATAGCATATTCTTAGCACTGGCCTGCATTAGCACAAGTAGATCAGGTACAAGCTGTGCTTTAAAGAAAACCTAAGCCCCAGACAAACAACCCCCCGAATTTATCCATATTAATCTGGGTTGGGTTATATCATTGGCATGACTTTACTTTTGCTATATGCAACAAATGGGCAGCCCTGATGGAAGTGGGGATGATTTTGATGAAAATCTGGTGCCTTATTAGGTTTTGCGATTATCTTTTAGCACGTGTACTATTTGACTCCTCTGTTACAGGTTACTTGGGTATGTGTCTGGAAATGAATGGAGAAGTAAACTACCATTTTACAGAATAAACTTCACTGCGTGGATTTCACACCAGCTCACACAAATGTTTTGTTTGGGTTTTTTTTTTTTTCCTGTAAAGCTATTTTGTGACAGGGTACTAGCAGATATACCCTGATCCATGCCAACTACCTGAAGCTACCTTGGGAATAAGCTGGGCAGTTTATGGCTGTCTCCCATTCTTGTACCTTATGTGGTGTTTCAAGTCCATGCAAAGGAACAAAAACACATTCAAACACTGGGTTTCACCTTTTTTTTTTAACTTTTTTAAAGGCAACTGGTTTGCTTTAATCATGAGACTAGATATGGATTTAAATTGATGCTTCGTGAATGCTTTTAGGCAGAGAGCTCCTATATAACAGCAAGAATAACTTGGAGCAGGCGCAAGGAAACAACCCTTGTGGAGTGTGATGGGTTTGCTGTGCTGCAGACAACGCTTCTCCGCGAACGTGGAAAAGCTATGAGGTCCTGGAATGGAAATAGTTGTTGCTCCGTTACCTTCACCTAGTTTTATAGTAAAATCCAAGCTCTACCAAGGGCTTGCAAAACAAGCCATGAGGTGGATTCTCCTGCCTGTGCTCAGCACAGCGTTGACAGGTTCTGTTGCCATCAGCAGGATGGAACTAAGGATTTGAGTTGCAGCTCCCCAGCCATTTACACAGGGGCCTGAGTCTAACTGTCACTGCTCCTGGAATACAGTTTTGCTATAATTATGCAGGGTTTTTTAAATGATATTTCATTTTTTTTCCCATGCCAGTCCCCTGGTGAGTTAAAACTGAAATGTCCTTGATTCTGTTGATTTATGTGAAAACTGTAATGCCATTTGATAAGGTTTTGAATTAATTAGCCTGCTTCGGGGAGAGGATTAGCATAGAAAGTGCAGCCCCTATTTAATTGTACCCGGTATTGTATAATAGGGGAGTTTGTGCCAAACAAACAGCCGGGCCCTGCCCAGAAGAGTTGATATTCTGGTGGCACAAACAAAAAACAGACAATAAATGCAAGCACAGAACAGCATGTGGCCATTGCAATTGGTATTAAATAGAAATGAAATTCCTCTGGTTTTGTGACTTGTGTCTGAAAAGTGCCCCAGAATTATGATAACTTGTTATTGCCTCTTTGTTTACACTATCTTCTCACACCTGCCCCTTCTCAACATAGCTCCTGTTCCAATATTTGGAATATTCAGCAGGTACCTTCTTGTAACTGACACCACTTCCTTGTCTTAGAATCTCTTGTGATAACTTTGCTTCCAAGTTATAGTATCTCTCTACCGCCGATGTTCCATAGGATCACTCGATTCATCTAGTTCATTAATGAATTAGATTGCTCTATAGGGGAAGCACTGGACTGGGCAGAGGCTCCAGTGACTCTCCTGACAGATCACTGGGCAAAACTTCCACTTGTTAGGACTTCGACTGGAAATGAGGTTTCAATTATTTCAATAGGTATGAAAAATAATCACAAGCTACATTGAGAAAGCAGTGTTAGATATCTTCTTGCAAACCTTAAAAAAAAAAACCCAAACCAAACCAAGTGTAAAGATGGGGTCTAGAAGCTGGTTAGGCTTACATCTCACTTTTTTAAAAAAAAAATTATATTTCTCCCCATTTGTGAGCAACAGTGAAAACACTTGGACAAACACTCTTATTCATTATTTTCTTTCTCTTCTGACAGCAAACTTGCTGGAATGAATCCTTTCCACAACTATTGTTTTTTATTTATTTTTTGTGTGTGTGTCTTGTCAGAGATAAGGTGATTGTGTGGAAAAACAATGATGATAGGGATCTGTAATTACTTGTGACTGATGAGCATATCTGACATTGTTTCCTGGTATCTACTGATACGTCTAGGAGGCAAGAGCAAAGCAGACAGTTTCCTCCTTTGGCACAGTATATATTTTACGTTCAAGAGCTGTTTGCTGTGAGGTTTTGGGGGGGCAGGATTGCTACATCACAGTGCAAAAATATTAGTTAAGGCAGTGCAGGTCTGGGGATTGGTCTGTTAAGCGTTTCTATCCTTTCAAGTCGGTACAGTACGAGTAAAGAGAATATGAGTCCTGTGAGACGGAGCTCTTTCAGATGTCAGTCTTCCAATTAAGCCTGTAAGGGCAAACTGGAGCCTCTTGCAATGAAAGCCATCATCTATCATTTCCTCCGAATATGAGTGGTGGCAATATAATTATCTTGAATGGTGAAAGAACAAGGTTCTCTCTTTCTGGGCAAAGTTTGTCGTCTTGATTCAAAAGTGCTGGTCTTTGCAAAATCAGAATTGGGCCCTGTAGCAGGTTTAGGTGTTTTAAGCTAAGCTTTTAAAATATAGATGAGACTTTAAAGTTTCTGAGAAGTCTGAAAAATGGTGAACTAGGCTAAGTGAGGTTGTGGTCGTGGAGCTCAAATAACTACAAGCGAGCTTTCAAATCTCCCACTAACCCTCAAAACTATCTCTATCCCAATGGCTTAAATGAAATACTGTTTTCTGGAAGGGTAAGAGGATAATACTTAGTTTAACTGCACTTTATTTGGTACTACACAAAATGATCAGTTGTAGGACAATCATTAAAATCATAGGCTATAAGTTACTGTACTTTGAAGTAAATTATATGTTGCAAGAGACGTGGCTCTTTGTCTTTTATCACACCAAATAGATGTGTCTGAGCCACTGGGATTTTTTTAGGTTGTCCCTTATTTTGCTAGGCCTGCTGCTTTTAAATGAAACGTTTTGACTTAATAAAGTACACACCCTCTTATATTTGTGTTTTAAAAATTGCTGTTTTGTTGAAGTACCTCTTCTTTGCTGAGCACTGGCTATAATGCAGCTCCTGATGAAACCAACCAATTAAGTCATTAGAGGTTGTAGCCTTCCTCTTCTCCAAACAATCTCCTTCAGCAGTTACAGCTTTTGTTCAAGAACAACTGGAGGTCAGGATATGTGAAGAAACCCCGCGATGAGTTAAATGATCAAGACCCAGAAAAGTCCTTAGCGTTCCTCCTCCTTTTGGAACAAATTACCCATCCCAGCTTCAAACCTCAATGGGGGCAAATACAAATCAGGTTGTTTTTTTATTTAGTCTTAATGTTGTGTTCGCCACCCTACCTGTGCTCTGAGTATTTGCTGTAAGCGTGAGCCCTGCAGGATGCCAAATGACCACTTGCAATGCTCTGTCTTCTGTTCCTGTTCTAGTTTTATTGTGCTTGCCATCCCACATTAGCAGCCGAATGCCGTGTCGAACACGAGGTGGAGAAACCTGGAGCTGGGGGAAGGAAGTCTGCCTGGAGAATAGCAATGCATATTGTATCTCGTGGTAAAAAGGCGTAAGAGGATCTGAAACTGCCAGGCTTTGGTGAAAAATTGGGTAGTTAAAAAAGAGGTTATATCCTATAAGCAAGATTAAAGGAAATTAAATTGGAGGATTAAGGCTCAGGTTCTGCACTCTCATTTTCTGTTTCAATTCACAAACACCTTCTAAAACCCACCACTGAAGTGATTATTCTTTAAATAATTTAAAAAAAACAAACCTAGGAGGCGGGTTTTCTTCTCTGTAATCTGTGGTTCTAAGCTTTATCACAGAAACTGTTTCTCTTGTGAAACAACTTTGAGTGTTGTGGAGACTTCCTTATTAGAGATGATGATTATATTGAGTCGTTTACACATCTTTAACGAGTTGGTCTTGTGCACATCTTGAAATGTGCACCCTGAACTGTTTTCCTAAATTAAAGCTACCTGTTAGGAACCCCAAATCCTGATCTTACCGCGTCAGCAGCAAAACAACTTGATCCTGGTAATACATGAAAATGTCCACAACAGCTTCAAGGATGGTGCTTCCCCTGATGCTTAGTAGTTCTAAAATGGCAACCCTTTTAATTAAAAGTAACACTATGAAGATAGTTTATTAGAAAATATTTTTTTTAAAAGACACTGCCCGGGGCCAGTGTGTTGATGGGAGTGATTGTTCAGTAACCCATCTCATTCTCTATCATATTCTTATAATCTGAAAGGAGAATGGAGGAGGACACAGTTGAAAGTGGCAGGAGGAAGAGACTATTTTTGCTTTCACTTATTGATTTGCAATTAGTTTTTTAGTCAGAACCATATTTATTTTTTTTTTCCAGCAAAAGCTGTATACTAGAGGTATTTCATTGTCTATCCTGGGTGACTGTTGGAAGCCAAAACTTCCAGAGTGGGTCCTGTGGTCCATAAAACCCACAAGCTTTGCTTACTTAAAAAAACCCCCTTAAAACAAACTATGCACAGACTTTAGGGAATCATGACTGGCAGCTTTAGGATACAGTTTTCCTGAGTGGGAGGGAAAAGGCTGAGAAAGTCCACGGAAGGATGCTTTGATAAGCAATGCTGGAGTTCCATTTCATGTAATACAATAGATTTCTAAGTTAAAAGAAAATGCGATGATTCTAGTAAGCAGGGAGTCATCTCCTTTAGAGAAAAATCCTGCGCTGGTTTAAGCTCGGATAAGAATCAGAATTGTCTGCTTTTGGCAGTTATTCCGCTTTGTAAGGCGTAGAAGAAGGAATGAAAACAATCTCCAGGCTAAAGGGAAGTACCACACAAGTTCTTTTGCATCGCTGTGTGCCAGCTGAACAGTACTTCAACACGAATTAGCCATTCTTCCAATCGTGTAACGCGTGTGCGCTTAAATGCCTTTTGTAGGAGGTCTTGCACTGCTTACGGGATGATGAATAATTAATGGAGTTCTTTAAATAAGTCGCATTACTCATGTTTAGTTATCCTTTTCTAAGTACTTGGGGAAGCCGTGCTAGCTTTGTAGGCCTAACTTTGTAATCTTTGCGCTTTGATAACGCTCCACAGCTCTGTGCTCCTGCTGGCCTCGGAGGATCAGGGAACTTCATTAGTGAGTAGAAAAATACACTGAGGAAACTGGAGTTACGTCGAGGGGTGCACTGAGGCAGGTATTTGCAACGCTTCAGATGGCTTGATACATAAACAGCAGCTCTAGCAAGTTTATATGATCCGTTTAATGCCGTCATTCTTTAGAAGCTGTTGCTATTAGCAGGCTTTATAGGTAGACAGCACTCGTTTTTGTTGGTTTGTAGTGTACTTTTCCAAATTCATTATTTAAAAGGTCATTTTCCAAGGTTGCTAGGTCTAAAATGACCACTCTTGGCAGCAGTTCCCAACTGTCTGTTCATTTCATTAATTTTCTTGCTGAATCATGGATTAGTTCTGTAAAATACATATATTCAATTAATTCTTCAGTATAAAAATCAGAGGCTGCTCATAAAAAGGCATTTTAGACCTTCAAACTACATTTGGCAGATGCTTTTAATAGTATCTAATTTCTACTTTCCCCAGGTGGGGTTTATGTTATTTAAATGTGTGGTGCCTTTAGCCTATGTAAGGAATTCCAGGCATGCCTACAAGTCATCTTGGTCTCAGCAGCTTCTTTGATTAAATACCATGGGAGTGGACGACAAGGGGCAGGACTGTGGGTCCCTTTCAGACCTTTAAAATGACAGTTGGAATCTCCTCCTCCTCCTTCAGTGGAATAAATAGTCCTGCCAACCGCAGTGATCCATGTCCTCAAGCAAGGACTTGAGAACATCAACCTTCACAATGTCAGTCCATAAAGGTGTAGGTAGGATTATTTTCTTTTATTGATCGCAGGCTGAACTCTTATAAAAAGTAAGATTATTTTTTTTTTTTTATATTAGAACATCCAACATGACCTGAAAAGGCAGCGTCTTCACCAGCAAATACTAACAGAGCCACGAGATGGCACTTTTGCTTCACGTAATGACCACAGCTCAATCACTTAGCAGGCTGGTAAAAAAACAAAAAAGAAACAAACAAACCCAACTTCAACCTACAGAAGCAAAGCAAGCTTACTCTTGTGAGCAGCGATTTAAAGTCAGCAGTCAAAAATATCAAATGGATTCCTTTCAGCCCAGCTTTTTTTCTGTAAAAAAAGGTCTTTTTCTTCTTGCCTTACACAGTCTCTCAAGACTGACTTAAGCTTAAAGACACTTTACTGACATTAACATTCAACTTTTGCGTGGTTCCATGAACGTTTCAAATTTATCCGAGACACTTTTGATACAGCAAGACATACATAAATACTTGGGTGCTCTATGGATGTGCTGGTTTTATCCATTATTCCTCCTCAGAAAAGCTTCTGGAAGGTTTAAGTTTACATTTAATTGTCCTGCATGCTCTTTTCTAGTCATATCACATTAAGTTTTTGCACTATGTAATTCCTTAGAGTTTTCTTTTTCCTCATGTAAACGTATTTGGATTTTCCTGGGTGTTGGGGCATCACTTGCTTTTCTGTGACTTGCTTCTGGAATGTTTGGGCCTGTTTCACTATTAGAAAAAAAAACCCCACATGTTTTCTTGCCGACTGTTTCAAGCTTCTCCCTTTGGCTACACTCTCCTACGCAAAGCAAGGCGTGCTTCTTGTGCTGCCTAAATTGGGCCAATCCATGGCAAAAATATTGGGGGAAAGGAAGAAATCCTTGAAAGGCAGGAGGAAGACAAGGGCTTGGGAAGCAAAGCCAAACTGGTTTTAGCAAAAGGGTGACAAAATCTTAAGAGTTGAGTGACTTTTTGCTATTGCTCAGAGTAATTTAAAGGCCTGCCCAGGAATATTTGACTAAGAAGCAGCAGAGGCACGAGACTCCAATCAGCTTTCTGGTTTACCTCATACATTTGGGACCCTTGTGTGAAAGTGTGAGGTGTCACAGCTGGGGCACTGATTTGCTGTCAGAGACTTTCTCTATGGCAGTGTTAGCTCACGCTTCTGCCATACTCTGAACTATCTAAAAGCCCTTCACAGCTGAAGCAAGGAAATGCAGAACTCAGGGGGTGGAAAATACGTTTTGAACTTCAGTCTCAGCCCTCTCACGTGGAAGGGGCACGACTGACTTAAGCTATGTGACGCAAAAACCTCAAGTCTGTATTAATGGTGTGACTACCAGAACCTAGTGCATAATCCTGGTTCTTAACCCGTAGGTGTCTAGCAAAGAAAAGAATGTAGGAAGGAGTAGAGTTGTAACGTGTTCTTGCAGGATAAGAGAAAATTGTGAATAAAAACTGATGAATCAGGCCTTGAGCAAATTTATTTGTACACCTAAATGCCTGATAGGTTTCTGTTCCACTGGGCAAGGAAAGTATGCTTCCAGTTGCAGTTGTTTTGCTTCTGCTTAATGTTGGAAAAACTGCTTTATTAATGAGGATTGTAGATTAGTTCACCTGCTCTTCAGTGATTGCATTGCTCTGTGCTTTCTGAAATTGCTTTCAGAGCTATAGCAGTCCAACCAGACTTTCCCATTAATACTTTATTAGCAGAAGCTACTTCTGTTATAAATGCCTGAAATTTGCTTTGCTGTTTGCTAGTATGTGTGCCATATGCATGGAAGGCTTTTGAAAGACTTTGTTTTCTGTCTTCTCTGCAGTAGCTGTTTGGTTAAGATGCCTTTGTGGGTTTTTTTGTTTGTTTGTTAGGGCTTTTTGGTTTTTTTTAATAGAAGTTCTTATCATCCAGTAAGGAAAACATCTTAATTGTTCCTTTTTTTTTCCTTCCCCCTGCCCCCCCTTCTCCCAGGAGGAGGGATATGTCATAAATGTCCTTCAGGGAAATGCTTCTTGACACTTTTCCCCTTTTTCAAATAAACATTTCTATTGCTGACTCTCTTAGGGTAAACAATGCCAACCCTGACTTCAGACAGTGAAATTTATCAGGCTGTTACTTTCTCCTGCCTGCGTTGAAGGCAGCTGAGCTCTGTAGTCTGTGTGTTAGCACCTAGGATTACAGGGCGAATCGTAGATTTAGGAGAGAACGAACAGCAAAATGCTTCCAAGCAGAACTAAGTCATTAATCTGTATTGAGGAAATTCCTTTTTATAAGGAGACAGCATTGTAATGGGACTGCATTCCAGATCAAAGTTTACCTATGGACACTGAGAGGCTTTGTGAAGGCACTATAATTACAGCACTTCAGGCACCTCTGAGATACCTGTGCCCTCGTGTTGTTTGATCCCGCTGGTATCTGTCAGAGGTGTGACCATGGTGCTCAGGTGTTCAGTCCTGCAGAGCTGCGCTGGGAAAACCTGTGGGTCCTGTCTCTTGGTGTGACTGACAATTCTTGTCTCCTGGGTGGTGGGCCTGTAGCTACAGGGTACATCATCCTGCTGCCTGTATACGTATAAAACCCACCAAAAAAAGCCTTAAAACAAGGCTTGAACTGTCTCTATCCACTCAAAACACGGCTGGAACATGGCACTAGCCCTCAGATGTGATGAATCTAGACCTCGAGGGAGGGAAGCTCCTTTCACCCCGTAGGAGCTGCAGCTCGAATGCAGGCAATGGCCTCACCCGTAACCTGCACAACCTGTTGTCACATCCCGGGAAAAGCTTTCCACAATTTTCCTCTCCCTGGGACCTCTTGTGCTTCGGCCCTGGCCGACTGGGNCCGGGGCACCCGGGGCGGGCAGGTAACGGTGGCGGCGGCGGTGCGGGGAGGAGGCGGGCGGGCAGCGCGGCCACGGGGCGGCCGGGCCCCGCTGTGAGGGAGCCGGACCCCCCGATACGGCCATTTCCACGCACCCCCTTTCCCTCCACACACACACACCCCACACACACACCCCCCCGCCGCCGCCTTCAGGCAGCGGGGCGGGAGAGGCGGGTCCGTCGGGGCGCGGAGCCCGGCTGTCA
>VXBJ01005843.1:752716-831501 GCA_013400055.1 Nycticryphes semicollaris
TCCTTTTCTTTTTTAATTCATTTTATTTTTATCTTGTCAAAGCAAAGCAGTTTTGTGGGTGGTTTTTTTTCTGAAAAGTAAAATAACTGAACTCGGGCGACAAAAAGTCGCCCGTGTGGCGGGCTCCGCGCGTGTTGCTCCCGCCTCCGGGCGCCGCGAGAGGCGGGGGCAGCCGCGCGCCGGCGCTAATTGCTGGCCGCTAATGAAAGGGGGGGGGTAGGCACGGAATTAACGCCGTGTGGGAGTGGGGTGGCTTTAATTTTGGGCGGTTTTGTCCCCTACCTGGCCGGGGTGGGAGGTGAGTTTGGAACAGGTAAATCTGCTCGGTAAATGTGTCCCACGGCAAGAAGATTGGTAGGAGGTGGATTTGGATTAGATTTTAGAAAGAAATTCTTTGCTGTGAGGGTGGTGAGACCCTGGCCCAGGTTGCCCAGAGAAGCTGTGGCTGCCCCATCCCTGGAGGGGTTCAAGGCCAGGCTGGATGGGGCTTGGAGCAACCTGGTCTGGTGGGAGGTGTCCCTGCCCAAGGCAGGGGATTGGAACTGGATGATCTTTAAAGCTCCCTTCCAACCCAAACCATTCTGTGATTCTATGATTCCAAGATGAGCTGTGCTCACCTACCCACCTTCATCCTTTGTGCTGAGTTACGGCTTGAATTACTCCTGATACTTTATTGCTCGCTTTCTGTTCCCTCGGTGGTTTTGGGAAACGTGGAGCCAAGCGTTGCCTCGGCTAGATTTAGAAACTTAATTACGCGTGAAATCCTTAAAGCTTAGAAAAAAGATACCCCAAAACATAGCGATGTGTGACACCTGGAAGACGTTCGGCAAGCCATCAAAAGAGTGGACGGGATGAAAAAGTGCTTTCCTCTCCTTCATTTTGCATGTGTTGAGATTATCTGAAATGCACATGAGTGATTTCACAGGTTGTGGTGTAGGACAGCAATCTCGTCCTGCTGCGTGATCCACAGCGTCTAGGTTTCTCCATCCATATGGAGCTCCTTGGCGTCGGTAGGTTTCTGTATGGTAGGTCTCCCTTAACTTGAGATGGCCTGGAAATTGTAATTAAAACTGTAAAAACCACGGAGTTGACACTTGGAAGCAGTTCGGAGGCATCTTGCTGACTTCAGCTGAAAATTTGCAGCATTGTTGCTTAGTCATGTGGACAGAAATATTCAGGGAAGAAATAAAAGAGTTTAGATTTTTACCCTAATATGAACAGCCCGTTTCACGTTGGTTTATTTATTACTTGGTACATAGTTCTTGCATTTACAGGCAAATTTATGTATTTGGTGGTTAGCATATGGAAAGCATTATATGACTGAAATTGTAAGGATGCCAGAGTCCTGTATATCAAGCAATGCTATATATATTTTTAGAATCTTAATCTAAAGAGCTATTATGAGTCCCAATGCATCTGTAATCCAGCATTTATCTCCCGTATCAGCAAAATGAAGACTAAAGAGTATCATCTGAATTTTGGTCTGGGATTGCGTCCCTAGAAGGTGTTTTAAGGGTTTGATAATCTGCCATGAAATTAATGATCTGAAACAAGTCAAAGAACGATCTTTTGTTGCAGACCTTTTGCAGTTTTGCACAACTGTAATTTTAAAATTAGGAGCTGTAGAGATACACACAGAATATTTTCTTAGAAAAGAAATTCTGCAGAAAACCACTTTTCTCTAAGTTTAATCATGTTTTCCTTGTTTTAAGTGTCTGTCTGGAGTTTACAATTATTGTTTTCCATATCCTTAAAGTAAAAATAATGTGGAACGCTTTTACACTGTTGAAGATGTTGGCTGAGAGGATATTAACAGGGCTAAATTACTCCATAATGAAGGACTAGCTCTCTTCGTGCTAATGAGTGCCTGTTTTGTAGGCTTTGAAGAGTTTGGTCCAGGTTATCCAAAGCAGAAAAAAGGATTAAGGGGTACAAATGCCAGAATTGTGTAAGTTGATAAAAAGATGCTCACGGTTCATATGAGTGTCACAAACCACAGACTTTTTTTGTGGTGGCAGCTCCCAGTAGAGTCACGCTGAATCAGATGACTCCTCGCTCGGTTAATCTTCACAGCAGAAGTCTTTGCTTGTCACCTAATGGTGGTACATACCTGTGTTATTTGTTTTCCCCTTTTAAAATAACCTCGGGGTATGAATAAAAAATTAGACGAAAATAGACTTAAAGTGCTTTTTCTCCCCCTTAATAAACGGATTTATTTCAGAAGAGTGAGTAGTTCTGAAGTGATGCACACGTAACCCTCCAGGGAACGTGTGCTGTGGATCTTCAGTGTGGTTAATGTGTCAAATAGATGCTTTCTAGGTCCTCCAACTTTTTCACTGGCTCTGGAGCTCTGACTCTAAATGTACTTTTGTTGGCTAAGGTAGCCTTTCTGCAGCACAGTGTGTTTCTTTAGTAGAGACTTGGTGCTTAGGCTGCTGGGCGTTTGGGTTTTTCTTTCTTTGTTTTTTTTCATTCCTTTCTGCATTCTTCTTTTTCCCACTGTGATCCTTGTTGTAGCCTTTAAGCACATGCCTCTATAAATATACATATAAATGAGTTTATTAGGAGTGTGCAGCGTAATGGGAGGAAATCATTGATAGATGGCTCTGAATTGGTGATAAAACTTAGAACTGGGATACTAGAAGTTGCCTTCCTGTGCAGAAAGCTCTTTGGTTTGCTGATTTGTAAAAGAGGGCTCACGACACTTTCCTGAAGATAGCTGCAATTAATCCGATTGAAAATGTAGGCATTTGCTTCAGCTGTGAAGTACAGAACAGATACCGAATGTCTGGTTTTTCAGAGGGGTGAAGTTGTTTCTTTTTCCTGCCGCGTGGAGGTGGAGGGGTCCCATTTTTACTTTTCACTGGGGTGTGACTTGTGTTGTGCGTTTGATCCGTTGGAGGAGGTAGCTTTCTGGGATGGTTTTTGTTGGATTCCTTGACTGATGCATCTCAGCCTAAGCTGGGAACTGGTGTCAGGAATGTCAGTTGTATTTGTTTGAATACTGTATGCCAGAACCACCTATTCAGTAACCACCTACGGAGAGACCAACTCTGTTAATATTTTCTCCATAGGTTGTTGACAATTCAGCAACCCCTGAGGTATGGGCTACAGAACAGTTTGGTGTCGGTGTGAGGAAATGGACTTCTGTGTCTATAAAATTTTGCTTAGCTCACAAGGCTGCTCCCTTGGCGATCAGTTTCCCCATCAGACTGTTTTGTTGATGTTTGCCTTTTGGTCTGGGCTTCCTGTAGGATCAATTTCTGAAATTGATGTGTGTGTTCTTTGGATTGGAAATTAAACTTCTGTGAATGGAAATCTTCTGTGAATGGAAATCTCCTCTCCCCTCTGTCCATTTATATTGTTGTTCCAACAGCTTGGGTAAGACGGCCAGAGCAGTAAAGTAAGCACTTGTTTTGTTCCTAACTTGAGGTTGCATGCCTTTTTTTTTTTCTGGCTTTGTTATTTTTTCTTTTTTAAATTATTTTTAAAGTCATTAACTGGTTTTAGATTCGGAAGGTTTAGATTTCTAGATCATGTCATCTGAAAAACCCTCATCAAAATATACACCTATACTATCTAAGAGTAAAAAAAAACCAAAACCTGGTTCTCCCTACTCCGACTGTGCACTTGAAGTGAGGAGAAGAAACATTTTTCTCTCTCCTGTTTTTTCCTCTCTGATTTCCTGTAAGATTTTCAGGTTCCTTAACCGCGTTGCTGAAGTGGTTGAGAGTTGAAATTTGACGCGGAAATTGCCTCCATTGAGAAATAACTCGGTGTTCCGGCTGAGTTACGATCAGTTGAAAACAACGTACTCTATTCTTGGAGCCTTCGCAACGTGTGCATTAAAGCACTTTGTTTCTCCTCAAATATGCATCTGCCGGCCCTGTCAGTTGTGTGTGCTGGGTTAACAGCGTTGTGAAGCGAAGTAGGAAAGGTCGTTGTTCATTCTACAGTAACTATCTATGGAGTAGGGCTCTTCCAGCCCACACCAAGTGGAGAAAATGAGTTATTTTCTATGAGCTGTGGGACCTGCTCGTCAGCTGGAATCCAACGGGGTGGGTGGGGGGAGAAAGATGTTAAGACTTGAAGATCTGAAAACCTAGTCAAGAAGTAATCAAATAAAGGGTGGTGAACGCTGGTTGTTCCGGTTTCTTGTACGAATGTGTTTGCAGTGTGAATATCTGAGAAGGACAGGATACTTAGAGGAAGGCAACAAAAGCGTGAATATGCTCTTATTTATCACTGATCCTTTACCTGTGTTGAAGATTGATATCCTGACTTTGTTTTGACCTCAGCAAGCCTTTCCTTTTAACTCAGGCTGGTAACTCTAAACTCTCTGCACTACTATGTGCAGTAGCATTCCTCCTTTATACAGAGCCAAAGGATTCACCCATCCTAGAGTTCTTTTGTGGTTTTGCTTGAAAATCAGAGGGAAATGCCACCCAAGCACACACCTATAGGGAGAGATTTAGAGAGTCATCTGGGAGGTTGAATCATTGGGGCCGTTCATTTTCTCTTTGTTGTTGTTCTCGAGCTTCTCAGTTAACTATTTTCCGTGTAAATATGGATTAATCTTGAGGAAAAGGTTCAATATCATCCAGTCTGTACATGACTGAGCAGAAGTGTACAGTGTCTTTGTATTTGACATCAATGAGATCACTCCAAGAATCCTCCATCCAAAGTTTAGGCGTTCGTACTTCAAGGATGATACTAAAGTCAAAAAGAATTCAGAGGGGAACTGTACGAATGAATAAGGGTTGAAAATAGCTCCGGAGGGAGAGATTCCAAGAGCTCAATATGTTAAATATTATCAGAGAGAAAGGCAAGGAGGGACTTGATTGCAGCGTTCAAGTGTGTGCATTGTGAACAGAAATTCTATGATGAAGCAGAAAATGATGGTTTAACAAGATCCATTGGCTA
This sequence comes from Nycticryphes semicollaris, assembly GCA_013400055.1. Taxonomy (NCBI): domain Eukaryota; kingdom Metazoa; phylum Chordata; class Aves; order Charadriiformes; family Rostratulidae; genus Nycticryphes; species Nycticryphes semicollaris. Next base: position 757,640 of record VXBJ01005843.1, read on the forward strand.
AAATATGAGCCAGAGGCATTTGCAGTAGAAATAAGAAATGCATCTTCAGCAACGAGGGTAATTTATTGGTAGGGTATTTATCAAAGGAAAATTGTAATTTAAATGTGATATTTTCCATTTAAGAGGTATCTAAATAAAAATTAATTGAGGGCCCATGTCCAAGTCCTGTGGAAGTCAGACTACACGATGGTAGAATTCTTTCTGCATTAAATACAATATGGTTCTCTAACCTAGGGTGCTGCTGAAATTAGAATGGAGCTGATAGGTAACTCAAGGCTTTTGAAGTGTCTAAAATGCTTGGAAACAATAAAATTGTTTTAGAAGTTCTGTGCTGAAGATTGAAGGTTGCTAAATTATGTTGACAACAAAATTCTTCAGCAATGGCAAGATGTTATTACACTCAATTTCTGCGTTAGTAGGGCTTGGCCGTTGTCTGTAAATACTAGATTAACATGCCGTTTGCTAAGAGTCCTTACAGGTTTTCATGAAAGTACTGTGGAAGTAAAAGTGGTTGAAGTCCAGAATCTGAAAGAAAGATGGAATTAATAATAATAAAAAAAAATTCCTGCTGTCATTGAGTACCTTTCATAGGAGAGAGCATGTGAGCTGCTTTAGAGAACTGAGTACAACAGGGTGATGAACAGAAGAGCCTGCTCTGTGTGTGTGGGAATTATTAGAGGGTTTGCAAGGAGGGATTTGGAGATCCTGCGGAGATTTCGGGGAAAATCTGTGTTATAATGTTGTTATCTCTGGCAGTGAAGAGCCAGCAGGGATGTTCTGAGGTTTTTGGTGTGCTCAGTTTTACACACCTTGAGCAGGCAGTGCTTTCAGGGCTCGGGTTTAGAGGAATTGTAGGCAGCATAAGGAGAAAGAAAAGAACTGTAAATCAGAATAGTGAAACCTCCTTTTCACACTTAAGTTTGACAGGAAGAGCAGAAATCAAGCTGAAGTGCCAGTCAGGTAAGATATGACTGTCTTGTATAAACTCTTCAGCTTTTTGGAGAAGAGATCAGGAATCAGCCTTCAACATAAGAGAGTTATCAAAAGAAATGAAAAGGACTCAAGCAAGCCCAGATCACCCAGTGAATCCAGTCTTTTTGCTTAAATCTCTGAAGATACTAAAGCAATGATCAGAGGATTGATTAAAGGTGGTTTGGTGAGCAGAATGGTGTATGCCATGAGGACCAGCTGGTTCTAATACTGCAGCAAATTAGAGCAGGAAGAGTCTGCAGCTGGAAGGATTTTTGAGAGTCTAAAGAGGATTGTGCTTCTTGTCTCAAGGGATAATGTGTAAGTATCCAGAAAGTTTTGTGATGCCCACTGAAGGGCAAGATGGGTATTTGTTGAAGCCTTGATTGAAGTAAGAGTTGGAGATGTGTGTAGAAATGGGTTTTTTAGGGCTCAGTCAAGAAATTCTAAGCCTTTTCCGTTTCATTACACCATTTCTTACTGGTGTTTAGTGGCTTAGAAACCAGCGGGTGACAGAGGTACAAACTGTTGAAAAAGAGAAAGGTAATCCAAATGTTATAATTGCATAAAATGCTGGTGGAGATGTTTGACCATGCGTTGTTTTTCTCCTTGCAAGAAGTAATTCATACGCGTGTCTGTGTTTTCTTTCAGGACTGTTTTTATTTTTGAAAGTATTACTTCTTTTAAGTTTATATTTAGATATTTCATTTAATGCTCCAAGCAGCTCCACACAGGTTCTACCTTTTCCACTTTATATTTATGTTCATCTTAGGGATTTCCTAAATTTGTAACAGCAATACAAAATGAGCTTATATGAAAGAGAGGAATTTTTGTTTATGTGCTGACTTAGGCCTATGACTGTTGTTCTATTTAATTATATATTGTTCTATATATTGTTCTATAGTGATATAGGGTGATATAGGCCAAGTCTGTGGTTTGGAAAGATTCGCTTTGGCAAAGCCCTAACAAGAAGTATCTGTGTAGAGTGATGGGTGAGGAATTCTTAAAAAAAACCCCAATTATTTTCAGAAAGCCATGTGTATCCTGGCAATTTCCAAGTAGACTTGGGTGTATTTATCTACCCATTATAGCTCTTATTTTACGGATGAATATGCTAAGTGCTATTTGGAATTATTTGGCCATATGTTCCTGTTTTTATGGAACTTCATTTTGCAGGCTCTTTATATAAATAAAATTATTCTCCTCGTGATGGAATGGAGCAAGAGGCAGAGAAAAGAATGTTATTTCAAATCTTATACCTTTTGCAAAAGAGCAGATGGTGTTTGTATGGGGGGGGGCTTCAACTAAGTTTTACGCTTTGAAGCTACTGCTTTATTCCAGATTATCTAAGTGAAATTAGTGTTTGTAGCTCTTCCGGAGCGTGCCAGGTTGTGTTACACCCGATGTCAGTGCGGTTGGAAGTCAGCAAAGGTGTGGGGTTCCGTGGGGTTCCTCGGTAGCTTTATTTCAGTCTGTTCCTCCTGTAGTACGGATTGGTGTCCGTGTGCAGGCAAGAGTCGTTGGCAGGTGATTAATTCGCCTGTTTGTCTTCTCATGCCAAGTTTGCAATCCAGTGGTCCTACTGGTTGTGGGGGAAAAATAAAAAATAAAAAAGAATTAATTTGGTGGTCACGTCTCAGCAGAATTCATAGGTGGGGAACTGCAGGCTGCACTGAAACGTTAAATTATTAAACGTTCCTTTTTATAAACGTGTTCTAAGAGATTTACATCTGCGAATCACAACCGTCACGCTGGGTGAGACTAAGGGCAGGGGTTTACATTCTATCCCTGTCAAAATTAGTTAATCAGTCTTTCCCTATTCCCTTGCTTAGTCTCTTGGTGGTTTTTTTGATGATAATGTGTGTGCACGTTTAACCGCATCCTTTCCTTGTGGTGATTTCCTTCAGGTAACTTGGGTTTAGAAGTGTTTTAGTAGGAACAAATGCATGTGAACGGGTGTTATTTCTTGCACGGGTGTTGTTTCTTGCACGAATGTTGGAGAGTGTAAATAGAAGGTAGCAAAGATTATCAAACTGCTTAGTTACACACCTTATATCTACAACAAATAAAGGATTATGCGGGGGCCTTGCAGAGTTTTGTAACCTTCCTGTTGATGCTGGCAATTGCTGTGGGAACGTTGCAGAGCATCTACGGGATGAAGGAACTACCTCTGAGGAGTAAACTGGAACCTTGGGGGTCACCCCTATGGGCAAGTGACACGTGCTGTGTGTCTGGCTGGTACCGTAGATCGGGTGTCTGAGGCTGAGTTTTGGGAGCCTGTTGAAATGTTAGTGGGTTTTACTCATTTAGAGGTCTCTGAGAACACCTGTGGAGGAAAAAAAGTGACAGATTAGGCTGCTATTAGATTAGATTAGGCAGATTAGGCCCCAGATTAGGGGGCTTGGAAGAAAAAAGTTCTGATTTATAAAAGGGTGTTACTATTAGTTAGGTGGTGTCAGAAACATGCCTCTCAGATTTGTATTGTAGTATTGAGGTGCTGCTTGGCTACGTATTTTTTTACTGTCTCAATGAAGAATCAAGCCTATACAATATTGTTTATGTAAGGGCTTACACAAGAGAGGCATATGTTGAAATACTTGGAGAAGCCTGGTCTTGTTTTCAGGCCAAAGCGTTGGCCCGGAGCTGACATGTGAGCCAGGGTACGTTCAACGTGCTGTACTACTGGTTACTCAGCCTTCTTTCCCAGTCACACACAAGTAGTATCCAGTTTTCTCCCAGGATGGAACGGGAACAAATGCAAAGATGCTTTTAAAGGGGATTGAATTCTTGTTTTCCTACCAGCTAATCACGTGTATTCCGTGCTTGATGAGTGTCTGGTATTTGAAAAACAGATAGGACTTGGGCACACGTGTCTGGCACAAGCCAGATGGTTCGACTTTTTTCCCTTCATTGAAATAGTAAAAAGAATATAAAAAATAAAAAATACACGTAGTTTGCAAAGAGGCTGTGGAGAACATGGTGTTTCCAGGGGAATAAAATAATTGAGTCTAGTTCTGATCAGGTACCAGACTTTGCAAGTTTAGTTCAGAGCTTTTCTTGATTGCTGAATTGTGGCTTCTTTTCACTTGCTTCGTCCACCTGCTTCTAGTGCTTTGAAAACAGCTATTTTGGGACATGCTTTTGCACTTTCATCCTTAGTGAAAAAAAGTTGTTAGTGTGTGTTCTTTTATTTATTTATTTTTTTCCTTCCTGCTTTCTAACAGCTGTTTTTCATAAGTGTGTGTGTGGAAAAATACTAAATTTCCCATGTGATCTAGCTGGCTTTTCTGCACGTCTAATACTCCGCCATAACAAAAGTGATTCTGCGTAGACGCTTCATTCTTGAGGTATTTTGTATGCCAGCACTTAATTCTAGGTTTTGAAGTTGAGTAGATAATTAACTTTGAAACTGTGGAAGTTTAAATTCACTAAATGCTTGTGTATATTTTACATGGCCCGGACTGAAATGTTAAAAACTGAAACTTTTTTAAACCGGTTGCAGAAAACACTTCAGTTCTCTAGAGTAAATAAGGTCTGCTCTGCAGGGAAAAATAGAATATATTTTAAGGTTTTTCTTTTTTTGGGTTGGTTTTTTTTTTGTTTTTTATTAAATTGAGTGTTCAGAGATCCAGCACTTCAAAACCAGGAGTTCCCAGGAGCAAAAATTTTCCAGGGAGGTGTGTTCAAACATAGGAAACCCATGTGGCACAACTGCCGAGTTTTGTTTTGTTTGGGTTTTTCTTGGTGAAGTTATCTTTTCGTTGGTCCCCTTTGTTTGTAAAAAGGAACATATGGCTGCTTTGTTTTGTTGAGTGATGTACAGGTGGTTCTCACACGTAAAAATTATCAATGTCCCTTTGAGTAGGGGGGACTGAAATGAAATCCACATTTTTTGTATATGTAGGGGTTATATTCTCAGGTATGTAAGCGTACAAGGATTGATTTATTTATATGTTGTCTTGGTCAGATAGGCTTGTGGCTTCTAAATTTGCAAATAGTTCCAGAAAGGTTGTAGAGAATATTTGTAGGAATTATTCTAAGTTTCTATCACAGAATCACAGAATCACAGAAAGAGGTATTAAAGGAAATGTGCATTTTTTAGGAAATATGTGGTTTGAACAATTACTGAATTTGTTATTTCAAATTTTCTGCAAGTAACCCGAGATGCTCTCCCTTTTGAAACAGGTATTAGTGTTTCTCTTAGGTGCTGGGTGTCTATTGCTAAGATTGAAATACGTTTGTTGTCTAATTTCAAGTAGATGAGGGTTCAATAGAGTTGTCTTTGTGCATTCGTATCTGAGAGCAGATGTATTGAACCTCCTTGGCAGAGTGGGGTGAGGTGTAAGGGAGCCTTAATCCAGTCTTCCTTCCAGTAAATACTTGTGTTCCAATACGTGAAAAGAAGGGAAAAAAACACTGGTGAATATCAAATTATAGTTGAATTATAGTAAGTAAACACTTGCTCTTGATGCGGCTTCTCAATGCGGAGTTGTTTTTTACTTGGTGTGTTGTTCAAGCTTAAACAAGAGGTTTGAGAAAACTCACTTGTACTCTGTTGTTCTCAAGTTTTCAAAAATAATACTGATCAGTAAGGACTACTTTCTGCTCTTTGGCTTATTTGGGCTTTTTTTCCTTTACAAAGTAAAGCAAAACATCTTTCCAGTTGTATAATCTGCTCGAAGTGGCAAAGCCCAAGTCGTTTATTCCCTTTTCTAGCAGATATTTTATGCGATTCAGTTTTGAAGTCCAGTTCTTTCAACATTTAACCAAGACAGTTCTTTTTCTTTTTTTTTTTTCTGGTTGAAAGGAGTTAATTAATGATACTTCATAGAAAGATAAGATGGAAGTGTTACCAAAAAATAAGAGGGGAAGAAAATTTATTGACCTTTAGTATCATAATTATTTTTAGTCCAAGTTCAAAAGTCTGATGTCCTCATAAGGCATAAAAGTGCCAGTGTGAAAGACGTACCAAAGTTAAATCAGTTTTTCAGAATTGAAATAAATGTGATTTAAAGGGAAAGTGTCAAGATGTAAAACCACATTAGGGGAAGTTTGGGTTTTGTTCTGTTTGAAGTCTTGCGTTTATGCTGGGGGTTCCAGAACAAATTAACTGAAAGCTGTAGAAAATCTTCTGAGATTATTACTGGGGTGCTCCACTTCATCCATTTACTGTTTATCTCTTGCTTTTCTTATCTACAAACTTTTATCCAGTTACCTTGTGCAGTGAGGAGTATTCCAACCTGCTGGGTGAATGCACCTCTATTTAAAGCGCAGACCGACGCCAAGTTTTACTGGTTTATGTAGAGAAGTGAAAAAGAACAGAGTTTTCTTGAAACCTCACAAACGGACTTAAAATGTGGGACTGACCCTTATCCTGATTTGCTTGGACTGGAAACTCTGGTAGATATTTTACAAAGAAAAGGAAGCCAGCTGTCTGGAAATAGATAAAACTTGAGTAATTCAGTGATGGAAAACTAGAGTTAGCTAAAGAGCCATTCCTAGGATCGTCCTGTGTGCACCGAGAAGTTCCTTAATTTACAGAAGCTCATGTAAATATTACCTCAGTCTTTCCTGGCAATCTTTTTTTTTAAATCAGAGCTTCTCTTAAGACTTTGTTTCTGATTGTCTTACAGGCGCTGACTGCGCCATAACATGCAGTTGGTGGGTGTGTGTGTGTGTGTGTGTGTGTGTGATTTCTCTTTGTTTCAGGACATTTTTTTCTCCACTTGCATTATCCTAATGAGGGTCTTGAGAGCTCTGTGCTGTGTTTGTTAGTTATTGCAGTAGGTTAAAAACTGAAAGGGAGTGCCAATGAAAATTAATTTAATCAGAAGTGCTTTTTGCAGACTCAGTACTAAGAGTCTGGTTTAGCAGGGCTACATAAGAGCAGCAATACTAAATAAAGAGGGTTTCAGTGTTTATCTAAGATGCTGATAAGATGAGAGGTTTCTGGAGCTTTTCCAGGGAGAGCTTTTGAAGGCTGTTAGCATTTTTGTAGTACTTGAGTTTTGGGGTTTTTTGTTTGTTTGTTTGTTTTTTTTTTTATGTGCTCCCTTGTCTGTGTCACTGGACTGAAGAGCAAGTCAGACTTGGACAAAATAAATACACACTCCCTAGAACTTGCAGGATTTTGCAATTGGGTGTAATGACAGAATGATAGAATGGTTAGAGTTGGAAGGGACCTTAAAGATCATCAAGTTCCAACCCCCTGCCCTGGGCAGGGACAGCGGTGAAGGTTAATAATGAGGTTAAACTGTTAGAAAGATTGGGCTTAAAAAAAAAGGTCTTTAATGTATTGTAGATTAATATTGCAAATATAGATATATTTAAAATAGCCTTCTGCTAAAATACATGCCTTAATTTGTAAACTTTTAAATTATATTCATTAGCAGCCTAGTGTCTTTCCATTATTTGGCTGTGAAAATCTGGATAAGTTTTATTCCTCCCCTGCAAGCCACTACTCTCTGTTTCTCTTTAGGCTTCTCACACTGTTTCAAGCCCAGGTTTCCAGGGTGGGGATGTGTAGATGTACTGGGCAAACTTAAAGACTTGACTTGCGCTGTGTACCCACCCAAAATGAACCTGAGGTACCTGGTATCTGAGGCTTCTGTGGTGATTGCTTCAGTCAAGCTGATTTGAGGGCAATGAAACGCACATCTCTGGATTTACATCTTGACCATCCAGTGCTTAAGTCGGGGCTCTTGCTCGGCAAAGCATTCATATTTGAGATGATATGCTTCCCTAGGCTAAATTAACAAATTAATGAAGAAAGTTTGCTGGAATCTCACTGACTTCTCTTCTTACTGAGGAGATAACCGCTCCTTCCATGAATAAAGATCGGTGGTCGCTGTCGGACTCAGATGACTGTGAAAGTTTCACAGATGTCTAAACCAAAATATAGGGTAGTCAGGGTTGCCCTTCCAGTGCTCTACATGCTTTAAGAGCCCACTTGGACTTTTCTTGGTTGAAGGTCAAGAGCTGATGAGAACAAACCTGCTTCTCACACGTGCAAGGTCCCTTCTACGTAGTCCTTAATTCGCACAGGTTGGCGTAGCCCTTGCATAAGAGCAATACTTGGATTTGAAGAGGGTGTTCCATCCTAACGTGCGAGTACAAAACTTGTCTGTTCTTATGGCAGCGGGCATCAAAGGGGTCTTTTGAATTAATATTAACAGATGACGTGGGGAGGAGAGAGCTGGGTCTTTGTTTCCTTGTTACAGGGAGTAGAGAATTGCATACAGAGTAGACTATTGAAAAAGTTGCACGAGAATATTGAGTACCTGAGAAAAGTCTGCATGGGTGAAATGTATTGCCATAGTGTGAAGCAAGGGTGAGATTCAGTATATATAGATATTAAAAAAAAAAAAAAGCAGCCAAGATCCCAGCAAATGAAATTGGAATGCATTTTTATTGCACTCTTCGCTTCAGGAGTAGCTTTCTGAATTGGATTCCTAGGGAGAGTTTGTGAAAACTTTGTAGCTAACAAAGATTCATGAATAGTTTATTTTAATTGGATTTTTTCCGATCTATACATGAGTATATTAGCTTCACTCAGGCCTGTAAGGATTCAGAGAGTTTGGGTTTTTTTCTAAAATTCAGCTCGTGGTACTGTCAGATTTTGTTCCCGTTTAAAAAGCAGAGTTTGTAGATTGGTTAGAGTTGGAAGGGACCTTAGAAATGTTACTTAGCAGAGATTGCTGGGGAGCTGCAGCTGCACACATCTGTAATTTCTGCCTCCTCTGCTCCAAACGTGTCTGTTGTTAGACTTCAGTGGGCTTGGCATCAGACCTGCTGCAGGTTTGGTAGTTTGAAGAGAATTAATTTGGTGGAGAGAAGCGTGTGAAAGGACTTTGAGTGTTTTGTAATGCTGTTTTCACTAATGCAGCCTTGACTAATGCAGGAATACAGGTTACTTGTGTCCTTTGTGGTTGTTTTTTTTTTTTGTCTTCTTTTCTTTTTTCCCTTTTACATCCTGATGTGCATTGACTGGAACAAGAGGTCACTAACAGAGGTAAATTAATCAGCTTATAGAATGAGTCCAGTTGGAAAGGTGAATGAAAAATTGTAAAAGCCCTAACCCCATTGTTACATAGTAATTTAAAATAATATATTTATGTATTACTGAATTAGAGTTTCTCCAACCTAGCTTCAAGTTAACTGAAAAAATATTTCACTGGAGTCACAATTAAAATACCAAAAGCAGAGCTTTTCAAGCTGCACCAGGGTAGGTTTATGCTGAATATTAGGAAAGAATTTTTGCCAGAAAGGGTGGTCAGACCCTGGAATAGGCTGCCCAGGGAGGGGGTTGAGTCCCCACCCCTGAATGTGTTTCAGAGTGGTTGAGATGTGGTGTTGGAGGATATGGTGTAGGGGAGAACTTTGTAGAGTGGGGCTGATGGTTGGACTCGATGATCCCAAGGGTCTCTCCCAGCCTGAATGATTCTATGATTCTAATATTTTATCTGAGTTGAAGTTATAGAATTCTGCAGACTCTGTATGGTCAAAGCAGCATTACATCTATATAAAGTTTTGCAGGATTGATGATGGACAGCTGTATCCCTTACCTGCTGGAGCTACCCAGGAGGCTGCTTGATGCTCTGAGGTTACAAGAGGTGTGGTGTTCCCTGTGAGCTGACTTTCTGGTGTTGCTGGATGTCTTAATGGGACCGGGAGATGTTAAAAGTAGCTTCCCATGGGTTGTAAGCTGGAAAACAGAAAACTGGTAGCTCTGTCAAAGCTGGGGATAGGCTTTTGGGGGGCTCCTCAACTGACATAATTTGTTCTACTTTGTGGACATGTAGTCATGGGCTTGAAGAAGATTGTCTCAATCCCTTTCTTTTAAGAACTGAAGTGGGGGTTTTGCCTTTTTTTTTTTTTTATATAGGCTTCATTCACAAGGAAAATGTCCATTATATGAATATGTAACTAGGCACAAGAGGGAATGAACTTGGACTTGGAAGGTTTTGTCAATATCCAAATGGAGCCTCTGCTCCCCTGTACAGCCTTGGCCAAGGCCTTTTCTTTCCTGTGCTTTTGCTTTTCTGTCTATAAAGTGAGTGATGTTATACTGTCTTTATAAAGAAGTTTCAGAAATTACAGTAGAAAGCAATTAATTAGATCTAAGAATCATAGTTTTGGATGGTCATGTAACTTGAGAAACCTTATGTCACTCCAGTTATCAGCCAAAATTGTAATCTCTTTGCATGAATGATGAAACTTATCACCAACGGCAATCAATGTCTCACGAATGAAATATGTGGCAAGACAGTTGCTAGGGTGATAAATACTTGAAAATATACTTAAAAAAACCAAAGTGAAGGCGACATAAACAAACGTGACCTTGTTTCTTTCTGCACGCAGGTCAACGAACCCAACAGGCCTGTGCTTCTTTGTACTGGGTATTCATGGCGTGAATAGGAAGGCTAAAAATGGATAATTATGGGGGCAATGACATGTTTTGTTGGGCTGTGTTAATATCCTTTGGGCTGTAACTTAATGCTGATGTAGCAGTAACAACATCTGAGTGTCTCCAGCTTCATGTTTCTGATCGATGATCGCCACAACTTAACGCTTCTCGTTTACCCGGCTTTAATGCGTTCTTCGACTTCCCTTCACTATGTATCTTCCAGCATCAGCTCTAACTAGAATAATAGTAATTGAAAAATCTGTTTTGATAACGAGGAAAGCTCTGCTAATATCCACAGCATATCATGTACAATTTCTGTGTTAGACTTGCTTGGGGGACAGGTATTTTTAGTCGAAGACAAATGTCACAAAACGAGATCTTCTGGCACGAAAAATTCTTTGATTCTTCACCAGAGGCAGAAGAACCTAAATGAAAATCACATTTTTGGATCTATTTGTGTTCAGTTAGTTATCTTACTCTGGACATTTTCCTTGTGAGCAGAAGATGTTGGGGGGGGGGGGGGGGGGGTGGGGGAGGAGAAAAAGCCAAAAAATCCCACCCTTCAACCTCAACCACTTAAGAAATAGGAAGTGTTGTTCCGGAATGGTTCAGGTGAGCTGCTTATTACAGCTTTTGTGTGTTAAATCAGCAGCGAAGGAATGAGAGAGTGGGAAGGTGACGTGGAGCCAAGCGTTGTCATGAGTGGGGAATAGATTCTGTTAGTAGAAAGTGCTCAATGGCTTTAATGAAAAACGGAAGGAGTGGAATACAAGTTGTCCAAGAGCCAGCAAATCTTTGCTCTGAGGTTGGCAGAGCCATGGAATGGGCTGCCCATAGAGGGAGTGGAGTCTCCTTCTCTGGAGACGTTCAAAACCCCCCTGGACACGTTCCTGGGTGACCCTGCTTTGGCAGGGGGTTGGATCTCCAGAGATCCCCTTCCAGCCCCGGCCATTCTGTGAGTGGTCACTTGAAGGAAAAGGACTAATTCATTAAAATCTGTAAAACTTTTATTGTATATGAACTGGAAAGTGGGAGTGCTGTCAGGCCACACCATGTCCGATGGGAATGCTCTAAACAGGTAGTAGTTGCACAATTCCCCATTAACACACTGGAAACTTCATGAGTTCCAAATAAGACAAGAACTGTTCCTACCATTGGACTGCTGGAAGGATCTTTTTTAACAGCAATCCTATTATAACTAGAAGGTAACCTGCCTCATAAGGAGCATTTGTGTTTATATCCTGAGATGATAGAGTGAGAGAGGGGGAAAAAGTCTCTTTGTAAAAATTCTCCACCGCTATCTCCATAATCTCTACTTGAGTGAGCATCAGTCAAGTGAGAAAATGAAAAATTATAACCTGCCAAGCATCAGTGGCAGACTGAAATGATAAAATTGCAAGTTAATAGCAGTGATGCCTCAGAAAAATTTGCTGGCCAATTTAACATTGCTTTATCCAAGGTCACATCTTGCAGCTGATTATTTTTAGTAATTTGCAGATGAGGACTTTTTACCATTCTTACGGCAAGTGAAGATCAGGGAAATGCCAGGTACAGTTTAAAGCTCAAGGTTATCAATCTCCTCAGGTCAAAAGTAGATCGTGTCTCCTGCTTATTTGCTTAAGACTGGGCACAGGAACTATTTCCACTGTAGGGCACTGGGATGTCTGTGCTACCCATTATGGCAGCGAGAAAGTCAGTGTAACGTGAAAACTCCCAGTGGAGTGAGGTTGATGAAGGGTTTGAAAGCGGGAGAAACTAGAACTTGGCAAGGGTTTCTTCTGGAGCAGCCTCTTGCATATCTTCATGTGATGGTTTGTGCCTGCCTAGTGTTAAAAGGGATTGCATTGCGTGTTTGGGAGGTTTTGTAAGGAACGTGAACCTATGGCAGGCTGATGGAGAAGGCACAGTCTAAGTGGAGTCCCGTCAAAGAAGCAAAGTGCTTCACTGGAATCCAAGGTGTGAAAATCACAAGTGGACTGTGGCCTGAAGACTTAATTTCCTTCCAGCACAGTCTACACAACCATCTTGATGGAACAGGGTGAACCTTGCTACATTGGCAAAGCATTGCCACGCTCTGATTTAGGTAAAATATTCTTCACCAAAATTCTTCACCAAATGGAACGTGTCGTTAGTTTGTGGAAACCCCGGTGCTGGGAAGGGCTGTGCAAGGGGAAACCCTTCCTGCTGTTGTTTTAATGTGGTTCTGTGGTCCCTTTAATGAAGGATGTGCAACGTCCTGCTCTATGCTGAGTGTATATGGGGGTTCTAGGGAGGTTTTGTGGCCCAGTGGTTCAGAAATCTTGTCTGGGGGTAGTTGTTTTTTGGCCGCTGGGTTGTTGCTGTGCAGGAAAGAGTGCAGCGCTTCTGTCTGCCGTGGGAAGTGAAGGGCACTTACTGGAAGATTGATGGAGTACCCTATTTGTAACTGCCCTGTTTTCTAACTAGGTCTTCTCTGTCATTAAATTAATAAAAATACTTGAGCAGCTCTACTCGAGGACTCTCCAAAAGCATTCATTTTTATTCCTGGATGCGGGAGCTCTGTAAGCTGGGGCTATTCCGTGTTGAGATGGCCAAACGTGTAGCTGGGGTGCTGCTCAAAAACAAGAGGATTAACTTGCAAAAGGTGTTACTGGTGATCTCTAATGCTCACAGTGGTCAGAAGCCTGGGTTTGAAGGCTCAGCTTCTAGAACCGAGCCTCCTGGGTGGTTGCTCGATGGGAAGGTGAGCTGAATTCCCAGTGGTGTTTCCCGGTTTTTGCGGGGAAATTCCCTGTTGGATCGCTCGTGGCCTGTCCTCCTTCTGACATCCGACAGGATCGCAGCTTCAGCTCTTTAATTCCTCTCGCTGCATCGTATCGAGTTAGTTCAGTAGCCCAGATCTAATGATTACTGCAACAAACTGTAAATATATCAGTCGATACTTCCTTTGGTAAACACAAAGAAAAAGAAGAAAATTCTTTTGACAACTCCTGTCCATTTTATTACCCCTCTTTTTTCTTTTTAATTGCAAAACTGTCTCTTAAAAGCTTCCACACTTCCTTAAACTTTGTAGCCTGTCCTCTTTCATACACATCAGGCTGCTGCCAGCAGCTCTCTCCTCTCCCAAACAAAGTTCCATCTAATGCATTAGGTTCATCTGCTGCCTTCCTGCAGCAGAAGGAAACCAAATCTTCCCTGACACATCCAGGCAGCTGGACCTAGGAGCAAAAATTTCGGGGAATATGAGGCTTCAAACTTGACGTTTTATTGCGTTGTTATTTTGCTTTCCCCAAGTAGTCTCGCTTTAGGAGATGTGCAATGCAAGCGAAGCAAAGAGGCTTTAGCATTGCCATTCTCTGACATCCCTGGGTGTTCTGTGGGATGTCTCATACCCAGCCCCTGATGGGGAGTGCTCTGTCCCAGCCGGAGCAGCGGTTGTTGGGTTGTGTTCATGTGCAAAGGGGAATATCTTCGCTGAACAGTGTGATATTTTTTCCATTTACATAAGGCTGCTTTCAGTGTATGTGTGAGTGTGATATTTCTCAGTGTACATGCTTTCATGTCCACACTCTCCTGGCAGAATAAAAGAGACTTAGTGGGGATAAAATTCCTCCCCTTTTTCTGTAAAACATACATTTAGTCAAACTTGTTGTGTAATAGTTTTCTTTTAATGTGGCAGGTGCTAAGGGATAAACGTGCAGGTGAGAAGCAGCAGCAAAGCACAGAGAAGATAACTATCTGTACATGGCTAGGCATTGAATTTTCTTCATATCTCCCAGGACAGAACTGGATTAGTTGTCCATTTCTTCTCTCTGTGGCAGCAGTATTGGTTTAGATGCTTTCTTCTGCATCCTCTCCGTGGGGTGAAATGCCAGGACACGACTTTCTTGTGCTTGGTGGTGTCCACCCAGCTGTTTGGATGCACAGTACTGTGTGGATGGAGGAGAGAGCACCCGTAGCTTATGGCTTGTGCTCAAAAAGTTGTGGTTATTTGGAAGCTGAGAGAGAGTGGAGCAGGCTCCTCTCCAAACGAGGGCATTTTTCCTTTCTGTTGTGAAAAGAGAGAGTTTGACTCTTCTTTTTTTGCATTTCGAGATGCTTAATGCTTCTGCTCTGCCTTCAGCCAAATGCTGATAATAGGCTTTATAAGGGAACTTTTGTGCAGTGGTTCATTTAGCGATGAAATTGCATGTAGGAAAAGTGGACTTGACCAAGAGAAAGGTAAGGTTACAGCAAGTATTTAGACTTTTTTTTTTTTTAAAGCTAGTTGGAGTGGATTTAAGGCCACTGAACACACATTTAGCACTTAAAATGGAATCACAAAGCTGCACATTTCCTGCAAAAATCATCCAGAACATTGTGCATCTATTAATGAGTTCTTCTTATAAAGTCTCTCCTTTGTAGCAGGTATTTCTGTAGGAGGGTTCTTGACTAGTAATTGTGCAAGGGGTCCATATTGTTCATTTCATTGACCCTTCTGGCCTTACAAAAAATGTAAATACTTGCCAACCCTTGGTTTTTTTGCTCTCTTTTGGAAACCTTGTTTTAAGGTAACTCACCCCGTGATGGCACTTTTATAAGTTTTTTTTTCTGGTGGGCCTGTTACTTTCGGAGGCTGGTGGTGAAATGATGAGAAACTTTAATAATTAGCACACAAGCTTCAAAATTTCTATCAATTTTAAAGCTATGTGAAAGGAGTTCCCTGACCCATTACAAAATATTCTTTGGCAACAGAGAGCATAATGCATTCTGATGACACTTATAATTGCACTACTTCCAGAACAATTACCTTGGTAGTTCATTTTCATATTGTTGGGAATCATATTTGCATGTAATATTTAATTGAAAACGGCATGCTTTGCTGTGTGCACATCTGGAAGTACTCATTGGGTTTAACTTGGGAGCAAATCTGTATTTACTTCGCAGGTAAGCAAACATTTAGCTATCCTGACAGGAGAATGCATTTTAATATCGCTTTCGTGTGATACTACATCCCTATACAGCCACGTGGTTTTTCAAGTTATACTCAGTCCAAGTAGTGGTGGATACTGAATGCTCAGAGGTTTATTCAACATAACAGAATCCGATGGTTATGAGGTTTTGAATTGTGCCAGGAATGACTTTGTGGTCAGCTGTGGGACTCTACATCTTCAGGTGAGCTTGCTGATGTTGCCTCTCTTCAGTTAAATTCTATG
The DNA here is from genome assembly GCA_013400055.1 of Nycticryphes semicollaris. NCBI lineage: Eukaryota > Metazoa > Chordata > Aves > Charadriiformes > Rostratulidae > Nycticryphes > Nycticryphes semicollaris. Next base: position 773,189 of record VXBJ01005843.1, read on the forward strand.
CTTTTGCTCGGGGAGAGCTTCCAGCTCAGGTCGTCCACAGACGAAGGAAATAGATCTCAAAACTTGGAACAGTTGCCCTTTTGCCACTCTTCACCTTGAGGGATGATAAAACACACCCTTCCCTTTGACAGAGGGTTGTCTGTGAACTTCTCATATGTAACTGTAGAGACCTGGATAATGAAGTGCCAAAAACTGAAGGAAGGACATCTCTGAAGAGGGATAAAGATAACGGGGTGGCACTTGGGCAGAGAGTGAGAAGGCAGGTTCATGAGGAAAAATAAAAAAATGAAAGAATAAAAAAAACCCCAAACCAAAAAAGTTAAAACAGCGATGTCTGGGTGAGTGTAACTCACTCGTTTTAAAGTCAGGCTTGTAAATTAAAAACTAGAATAAGCACAGGTTTTTTCTGGGGTGGACTTGGGCATTCTAGAAAGTCTTTTGACTAGAGTTCACCCTGTATTTTGAGGTTGATTCGCCCTGATTAAAATAACTTCTTGGTATGTTTTCTGGAGATGTAGTTTAATCGTGCTGTCTCGGGAAGAAGAGCTGAGCATTTTCTCGGTGCGATGTGTTGGTGTTTTGTTCCACATGGGAGGAGGGAAGGGCTGTGGCTGTTCTGTGGGTGGGACAGAGCTACCTAAAGCATTTTTTCAGCACTAGATTTTTCTGCGTTTTCTTTACATTGGTAATATAATCGAGGTTAGTGATTTATATTTTTTTATTATTTTTTTTTAAACTTACACACCGGCCAGTGTTTTTAGCTGTGAGTTTGAAACAGTTGTTAAATTTGCAGTTATTAGTAAGCAGTGAGTGTCAGTTGAAGTCAGGCTGGCTGTGGAAGAACTATATAATAGTTTATATTCCAGGTAGCTCCAGGTATTTTATTCTGTACATTTCTGAATCCTTCCGCTCTGCCTTGTCATCAGACAAAATGCTGCCCTCTCCTAGGGCTGGGTGGCAATTGTTCAGCGTGTAAACATACTGAACTAGCCAGTCTTCCGAAGCTCTTAATGTCCCTCTCTTTTAAAAACAGCAGTATTTCTTCCAGCAATGCAAACTGCTTTTTTTTTTTTTCTTTGGGTTTCTCAAGGTAAAAAAAAATGTGTGTGGCCATGGTTAAAAAAAAAAAAAACAAAAAACAAACAAAACCCATACTATAATAGAAAGTACAAGATGAAATTCCATTGCGTGAAAGTACATCTGAAAAGTTAAATCAAAATCCTGTGCTACAGATTAAAACTGCTGCCTTTCTCCTCCCTTTTAAACATCTGAACACACTCTTTACATGATGCTTAAGCCTTCAAGTCAAAGTTACGAGGTGCTTTAGCCAGGCTGGAGCCTGAGAACAAGACCCAAACCAGGACAATAACAAAATGACACAAAGATTGACTACACTGTGCTTGCCGGATGAAGTGAAAACTGCTGAAATATAAATCCTATATCCTGGGATTTCACTGCCTGCTGGAACTAATCTCATTAACTTAAAACCACCTGAGGCTTAAGAGAGATATACACTGCCGTGAGAAATTATATTTATCTCATCCTAGGGGGAAATCCTTTCCCTCCCCCAGCTTACCTTACTTCTGACTTTGTCATTCTTGAATTACCAGGTCATTTCTCCCCCATGGGAAAGTCGTCATAGCTCACGGCAACCCAATTACTGGAGCTGAAGTTCACTGCTGTATGAATGCTGAGATCACTGTTCAAGGTTTTTCTTTTTAAATAATTTCCTAAAGAAAACAAAAGGCTGGAAAAAAATACTATGATGTGTTAGCAGTTTACTTAAATAAAATTCCTACCGAGTTACAATAATTGAAGACATGGCATAAAGAAAACAGCTTATTGAAAGTATTTAGGTGTTGCTGTTGTAAACCAAATATTGAGTTTTCTTTAACCAGTGCAGTTTTAGGAGACTGTTGCCTCTGATAACTGGTAATTGGATGCAGAAATGTCAAAGGCAAGGTTGCAGTTTTAAATCCAGTGAGCATTGCCAGTGAGGGTTGGGTTGGATTGGATTGGATTGATATAACAAGTTGATGGTTGATCACTGCACTCTGCAGTGAGGCTAGATCCCAAATCTCTATCCTATATTAAGGTCCAGCCAGGAGAAATACTCCCTTTGATGTGGAAGGATTTGGGGTGAGGCCTTATTTGATGGTATTGTTGGACTTGACCGTGGGTCAAAATGACCTCGTTCAGGTGACTTTTAATGTTTGTCTACTTAAGGAAAAATAAATAAATCAATTTTGAGTTATCCATTAAACAGCTCAAACACAGAAGTATATCAAGAGAAGGAATATTAAAGCTGAGTTAGCTCTGAAAACCAAAAACTAACAGTGTGCAGAAGGCTTTATGCAGTGAAAGCTTTTCGTGGTGACCTGGCCCTCAGCTCTCCCTTTCCCGAAAGGAGCCCCGAGTACGTTTGCCTTGTGGAGGTGGAAATTACTTGCAGCTCTCTTGGAGTGTCCTAAAACCAGCTTCTTCCAGCGGGTATTTCCCCCAGTGGACCTGTGGCTGGTGTGCTGCTGCTGTCACCGGTGACGTGGCTCGTGAATCTTAGGACAGGCAGCCAAATGGAGGTGCCAATTTCTGTGAATAAGAGAAATAACCACTGAGCAAAACTACACGCGAGTTCTGTGAGATCCCGTTCAGCTGAAAAGATGATTTGTGGATTTGAGTGGCAGGTCTGCCAAAGTTTAACATTAATTGTGGTTTAGTAGCCCCAAGTCACCATTTTAACAAGCAGCCATTCAAAATATCCTGTGTTGGCAGCTTATGTAGAGGGATGACAATAAATACAATTGCAGACCAATTAAAGTAATAAAAACGAGAACATAAGGTCCGGATTCTGTCTCACCCTCATGGGAATCGTGGAGAGTAGGATGAAAAATTGCATTGCGATACTTTTGTCCAACAGTATGGAGGACAAGGTGGGAAAAAAGACTTACATTTTCAGAATGTCCTTCTTCCTTGTTACTAGAAGGAAAAGCGATGTGCGCTTCACAAGGTTGGATCGGTGTAACTAGTGAGCTCTATCCACGTTGGACCCTGTTTCTCCCATGAAAGTCATGGAATTTGGACAGCAGTAGCCTCGTTGAGGGCCACGTGAGGATGTGCAGAGGGTGTTTTCTTGTCCTTGGAAACAAGATAAGTTTACACATTTCCAGCACCCAAAGAGACATGTGCATCTCCTAATTTACCCCCAGTCCCACTCTGTTTCTGGGAGGCTGACTGTGGGGTATGGATTAGACAAAGCTTGACTGAGCCCTTAGGATGGAAAAATTCGGTGCCTGACATTTTCAAGGAGGGTGTTTTAGGCATAAACAGTGCTGAGTGAATTTATGAAGAACAGAGAGGGGGGACAGTAGGATGGTTACCTAAGAGCTTTTTTGGTTTGGAAGGGTGTTGCTTATTTCTGTTTGCACACTGGGCCTACAATTAATGCTTGGTTTAGCAGTTTATAGTGACAGATGGACGTGAACAATAATAGATGCAATATTTCCAGCAGTGTTAATAATAGCTGAGGTCAATTTGTGGAGCAGCTAATGAGGAGTGTAGCGCCCGTGTGCTGTGATTTGCTCAGAAGCCTACCTGAGTCCCTTGATAAAGGGTGCAGGGGTTTATTGGGTGAACTTTAATTTTGTATGCGAGGCAATAAAGCATTGGAGCTGAGGTGGAAGAAACCAGGAACGAAATGCAGAGAGCGCGCCAGTGTTTTAATGGACTTTGTTGTTTCCAGGTATTTCAAATGCCTTTTGAACACTGAAGTGATTTGGTCTCTTGCTGTGAACGCCCCATTAAAGATGTTGAAGGGAATGCAAGGAAATGTGTCTGAGCAAGTAGTTAAGTGCATTCCCGTGTCTGAATAAGGAACGTCCGTGTAACTCACCTGGCCTATTTAGTGCTAATTGTGTATTGTTGTGATCTTGTCGAGATGTAAGTGAGGTTGGCCAAGTGGTTTTTTTTAATTCGATTGAATAATGAATAAATCATGGAGGGTATAAATGATTATGGATATTGTGCTGCTCAGAAGAGAGGCGGCAGTGGCGGTATGCTTGCTGAACTCCAGCGTACGTTGCTTTTCAGTCCTGCATAAATCAGTGCAGTGTATTCTGGTTTGTTTAGTGATGGACAGGCTGTTAATTCTTAAAATAGCTAAGGAGTAGGAACCTGACACCTTGAATGATTTATGTGTTTTCTTTGTAAGGTTGTTTCTGTTTTGTAACCTTTAAAATGTGGGTTTTATGAGTGGTATCATTAAAATTTATACTCCCTCTAGTATGCGATGTTAGTCATTATTGCTCTGCTGTGCCTCCAGATCACCTGTCTGAATTATAAAGCAGCCTTCCTTAGAGCTAAATAGTTGTGTTTTGGTTTTTGGGGTTTTTTTTTTTACCCTTTCTAGAGTAAATGCTTGTTGACTTCATTATTTTTCATTGGTGCTCCCACGCTGGAGCAGAGGTCAGAATCTGGCCTTTTCTGCTTCTCATCCAAATGTGAAGGGTTGCTAGGAGTGACTGCGTGTTTCGAAGAATGAAATATGAAGGGTCTTTTAACTTAGGAGAATTCATAATCAATCAGAAGAAAACTGCCAGAGAATTTGTTCTGAAGTGTACTTTCTTTTTTTGTGAACTCGGATTGATATGCTCAGTAGGTGCTTTAATGTTGTGCTAGGCTTTGTTACGCTAATTTTGAAATGTTTCGGTGGAGACTGAATATTCAGTGAGAGAAAAAAATTAATAATACAGAAAATGAGTCGCAGTCCTTGTTTCTATCCATTGAGACTTTTTCTAAAAGACCTTGAATACCAGGAAGGGTTTTGCAAAAGGCTTCAGAGTTACACCTTTAGTCCGTGTCCTCGAAGAGAAGGTGCCAAAAATCTTTCCTATAGAAAGCTCTGCCATGTGCAGAAAAGTTGTGGGCTTTTTGGAAGCAAATGAATGAAATGGAAATTGGAGCTGTGGATTACTGCCCTGCTTCTGTGAAGGTTCTCAAGCAACCTTTTTGCCTCCCTTTTTTTTTGCCTCCCTTTTTTTTTTTGCCTCCCTTTTTTTTTTTGCCTCCCTTTTTTTTTTTGCCTCCCTTTTTTTTGCCTTTCAAGAAATGAATGATCTCTACTCATAGTTCATGTAGACAGATGGTTTAGCAAAATGCAGAATGATTAATTAATTATGAGTACCCCATAACAAGGTTTAGATTTAGGCAGATTAACACAGGTAGTATGGAATTGTTTCTGAAACACAGACTGAGCAGTGTTCTCGTGGATGCTTTAGTTTTTTCCAGCTCAGTCTTGCTTGCCTTCTGCCAAAGAGCTAGCATTGAAGCTCTTCTTAGCAATGCCAATTGGAGAGGTTTTAATATTTATGTATGTATTTAACAAAAACCTTACTGTTGTAATAACAAGTGTTTTGCTGATGTTAACAGAGGATAAAATACTAATTGCAGTGTAGCCTGAGGCTACTGTTTGGTACTGTCATCTACTTCCATTGAAAGATGTGTGATGTAGTGCTAAGAAACAAGTTTGAACAAGAAAAAAAAGTGTTATTGTTGGAAACCCTGAGAATAAAATTGCTCAGACTGGAATTATATCAGATTAAGCGCGCTCAAGCATTAGCTCCTCAAGCCAGTGGCCTCTCGGTGAAACACTCAGTATAACTCTGCAAGTTGTTACAGCTATTAAAATTTCCTGTCTGCTTCTGTTCCCAAAATGATGATTCTCTCCATATTTGCAAGGCAAGTTTCATGTCATGTTATGAATTGCCCTAGTTATTTTTCGCGGTGGAGAAAACGTGAGCCTCAGAGGTTCCTGCATTGAACCCTTCCAGCAGCGTAATTCTTAGAGCTGGAAGGGATGCTCTGTGGGGTCTCTCCTAATATCAACTAAAACCTGTTTCAGGACTCTTGTCCTGCCTTCCCCACACACACTGCAACTAGACTTTAAACCTCAACTTGATGGTATTAATTTAATCGATCTGCTCTATGCTCCGTATATGTATTTAACACAGTGAGCGAGCTCCGTACGTACACGCCAGTGCAACAGTGAAGAAGGTAGAAAGCAGAGCAGTGATGCTGATTAGAGGAGGCTGTGTGGAGTTTTTCATAGGGTTAATGCTTTCCAAATTGGAGGATGTAAGATTGAAAGTGAAGGGCACACTCCTTGTGGAGGGAAAGTGGGTAGAGTTGGCCTAATGCAGAATCTCATTAAAGCAACTGTCAGGATTCCTCTATTTTACCATCACCTCCCCTATTCTGTAAGAGTCAACTGTCGTTTTGAGTGAGCATTCTGCCAAAGAGGCATTTACAAATAAATGAAAAATGTCACAATTGATTTTGCTCCTTTTGGAGTGCTCTGTGTCAGCTTTGTCACAAACCCTTTGTTACTCTCTTTTTCAGATCTCTCGTCTGGACGTTGGAAATAACTTTGGATGGTGCTGGGCTCCTTTCTGTTAACCCAGGGTAAGTCTCCGGATTATGACTTTTTATTAACATTTGTGCAACAATTAAATGATATTGACTTTTCAGTGCTTATAAGGGATGAAATGCTAGAAATTCTTACCAATTACCTGATGAATGTCTATCCAAGCTGCATAATACAGCCTACACTTGAGCATAATGGATTCATTTCTTAGTTTTCTGTAGATGTATTTGTGAATTATGGTAATTAGTTTGCAAATGTTGCATGCAAGCAGTAGTAACCCCATAAAATATATAGAGCTATGTTTTTTATTGGTTTCTAAAGAATACATACTTCTAAGTTGATAGTGTTCTTTTCTTCAATACTTAAAGTTCCCCGTTCTCTTTCAATGTATGTTATAGAGTTATTATAGTGCACCCTACTGCTTGTAAACATGTGGAAAGGTAAGGTGTTTTTTTTAGGTATTTGCTGGCTGAGTAAGTGAACCTAATGGGCAGTATCAGTAAACCCCTTCTAATGCAAAAGTGTTAGCATAAGAATGGCTACCTGTTGGAATTTCATTATAAGAGCTCCTTGAGATGGTTTAGATACAGCGCAGTATCTAACTACCATCGCTTCCAATAAAACCTGTCTTCGTTGCTTTCTTCTTGAACTGCAGTTTTGTGATAACAATCAAAAATACGTGGAGTGTTTTACTAAAGCTGCTGTGAAAGAGAACTTCATTACTGTGCGTAGAAATGCTCATGATCCTTTGAGTAGGGCTTGAAGGTTTTTAACGGCAGACTTAGTGCTACTGCTGAAGAGCAACTTTTGCCTTTTTTGCATTTTTGGTGATGTTCAAGAAGTGTAACCTGCAAATAGTAATAGGAAAGGAGTTTGCCCCTTTCCACTAACTTCAAAAAGTAAATTAGTGCAATTTTGTGTCATTTTGTTTGATCATTTCTGAAGGGGATTCTTCAACAGAGATTCACACACGTTTTGCAACACGAAGTCTCTGTTTCCGTGCCTGTTGTTTTACTTCATTAGGGTACTTTAGACAGCTGCTGCGTGTTACCACTATTGCTAATAACCAAATTTTAAAACCAGAAGAACAACTGTAGAGGATCACATTGCTGTCATTTTTCGTACTTGGGAAACTTGTAGCAAATCCGGGAAGGACTTGACCTCTTTAAGGGAAAACAAGACCGTTGGAAGTGTCGCTGCACTATATACATAGAAGTGTGTGTGTGTGTGTGTGTGTGTGTATACACACATATATATACATATATGTATATATGTGCCCTATATTTCTTTTCTGTTCCTCCTTCATCAGGTATTGTACTGTAGCCCCACTTCTGACACAGCAGAAATTTCTTTAAATTAGTTTATGCTTATTTTTTCAGCTCTTTGAGCATTTTTAATGTTACGTTCACAGCCAGACCTTACAGCTCTGAAATGTGTTGAATTTGTTTTAAAACAAATTTTAAAACGCATGTCTAAACCAGCTGTTAACTTTCCTGGAAGTTCATGATTTTTATTTTTGTTTTTTTTTTTTTTAAACTAGAAATCAAAGCTTGCTCAGCGGAACTACCAAAGAACACCCTTAATTTGCACTTTGGACGCTCTCTTTTGTTTACATGGTAGTACAAACTTTGGGACAGATGGTGTGTTTTCAGCAGTGAGCTCCCGGAGCTTGCTTTTCTTCTCTTTCTGTTAGGAGCAAATCTGAGATGTGAATCCAGTCCAGAGACACAGAATGATTTTGGGCACTGTGAAAACTGCCAATGTAATTCCAGTGAATAAACCAGGCAGTTCAAGGCTGTTCTACTTGTGCAATTAATTATTATTGTTACTGTAAAGAAAGAGAAAAGGAAGGAAAACTTAGATGGAAATGAAGCGGAACTTGGCGTTGTCAGGTCTCCGTGTCCCCTGAGCTCTGCCCCCTGATTTGACTGTGACGATACAGTAAGTTGTTTTGAGGTAAATCTGAATGGAAGTCTGTAGCATTTCAGATCCAAATGGGGCATGCACTTACGAGTAAAGCAGTGCTGCAAAGGGAAATCTAAAACACTTCCTTAATGCCTGAAAACACCACTACGATATTGGCTATATATAGCTTGGCAGATCTGCAGAAGCTTAGACTTCTGGTCATCAAATCTCTCATGATATTTAGTTTCATAATGTTCATGACATTGATTTGTCCCAGCATTTTCCATAGAGCTGGGCATACTCCAATGCCTTGTTATGCATATGTAAATAAGCTGATTGCCTCTATGAGAATTAGTTATCTTTGTCTGAATCATAAGATTTCTCTCAGTTGCTGGATGTCCCTACAAGCAACAGATGAAATGTACTAACTGGAAAAAAATTACTGTGAGTTAGAATGTAACTTTGGTGGGAGATTGTCAAAGATTTCCATCCATCAATTAGCAAACACTGAATAACTACAAAAAGAAAGAGAAATCTGTTGTCTTATCGCAGGTTCAGTAAGGGACTTGCAAGTTGGGAATGAGCCCAGGAAAAACCGAAGGGAAACCCAGATTGTTTGCTTCGGTGAGAGCCCTTTCTGGTCGTGGGCTGGAGACAGTGCTGTGCTGCTAATCGAGGGTTCCAGTAGACTTCAGCCAGCAGCAAGGGAACAGAGAGCTGTATCTTTCTGAATCAGTTTGCGTTGTGTTCTATCCTGTATAAATGCTAACGTTAAAACTACTAAAATTTCAGTTTAACCACTTGTGGGATTCCCTTCCCCTTGGCAAATGGACTTCAGAACTCACGATGACAGTAATTTTTTTGTTTGGCCCCTGAGCCCAAGATATTCCTGCATCCCCTTTTCCTACACAAATGTCTCTTTTCCTATTTAAATTAATAGAGGTGCTGTATCTCTAGGTGATGGGGACTTGCTGGACTCGTATAACAGCATAATGAATTGCAGCCACTTCCCAGTCTCCAAATACATGATGCTTCATGGCGTAAGAAAGCTTCTCTATATATGAAGAAAAACTGAAGAAGGGGGGAAATAAGGGAGGATAAGGTGGTCAAGCGGAGAAAGAGAAGATTTTGAGGAGTCATCATTATGAGTATGTCAATTAAGTTGTTACGCTTTCACTTTTAGAAGATACATTTTAAAACCCTGAAGATCCTTTCTCCTTAAAATTGGCCCAGTTTCTAGCACGTCTTCTGATTTGCACCGTTTTATTCCTTGAGTGTCCCTGTTATTCCATTGACTTCAGGGAGATCGTTCATGGCATATAGAAATTGTCCTTCACCTCTTTGTATCTGAGGCTCTGCTCTGTGCTGGTGCTGCCTTTTAGCTGTTCTAAAACATTATCATCGTGCTGGTTTCCTTTGAACTGTTCTGTGTATATGCTTTATAAATAGTGTTGCTTCAAGTAGTGTAACAGAACTCCCAGCAGAAAGGACATGTGAAGAAGATGTGCCCTCAAGATAATGCCACCAAACCATTTGCAGCTCCTCTTCGCCGTGGCTGAACGAGTTGGGTTTAGGTAATTTGCTATTCAAACAGGGATAATGAGATAAAATGCATTTTACTCATTTTTGTTGCAGCACGGTGGTCAAGCCTGATCCTTTTAATTTTAGTGGGTTAGACAAGGCAAAGGAAATAGCTAATCACTTGCTTAATTGATCACTCTCTTACTGTTGCCTCTAGCTGTGCGTGTTAACAGTGGTCAGAGAGATTAACCATCAGAAAATCCCCCAAACTGTACAGGAAAATACCATCAAGTAGCTTAATGGTGAAATAGTTTAATTGGCACTTAATCAGCGGAGGAAAGGCAGGGGAGGAAGCTCACGTGCTGACCCCAAGGTCCCAAAAGAGTCTTTAGTCAAAAGAGTGACTTGAATGTGTGTGGTACGATCATCTACGCGTAGAGCATTCGGGAGCGGAGGGAAGTGCCTTTGACTACATTTCCTGGAGTCATTATTTTAGCAGGAACGTCTTGGGAATAGTTTCAATGTTCAAAAGCGTTAACAGGACCTGATGCATTTTAATTTTTCCCTGTGAAATTGTAGTATTTGTTTAAAGCAACAAATAATGATAATTGCAGCTGGGGTTTTTTTTCTTTCTTTTTTTTTCCTTGACTAGAATGAAGCTCTTTGAAACTCCATTCAGAATTGGTTCCCAAGTACGTATGCCTCTGCTGCATATAGATTTGAATTCCTGCAAGAAAATCAGTGGCTTGCCATTGAATTAATAATATTGGCTCTATTTGATAAGCATATCCTTGGGCTCCTTCGAAAATTATAGCTGCAATTAATGATGGCTAAACACAACACTCGGAGCTCTTCTGGAGCTCTAGAACCAGGTTGTGCAAAGTCACCGATTCCAGTAGTATTCAGTAGAGCCAAGATGTCACACAAGGTCTTCGTATAAAGGAAACAAATAGACCCTTCCTTTGCCCACCATCTGCTGTTAGGAGTATTCCCATATTTTTCTACTGCTGTGGGGAAGAACTGGGCTCGATGTTTTTGAATTAAATATAGAGACGCAATTAAGATTCTTAACTCTTGTAAAACCTTGATTTGCACAGAGGAGGTAGCTTGCTTGCTACGTCATTACTAAACTGATACCCAAGTAGAGCAATGTTTTCGTTAACAGAACTGTGTTGTTTAAAGCTGATTCTCTCTAAAGGATGCCATAAAGTAATTAGAAGACTGTAACATAATCCTTCAATATTCCATATTTATTCCTTAAAGGGATGAATTCATCTTTTCTGACTGCACCAGCGTATAACTGACCGTGGAAATACTATAGAATTATAAAATGATCTGTAAAAGAGTACAGTTTTTATAGACTAGCCTATTTATTTTATAATATAAAATAGAAGTTATTTATAATAACTCCCCCAAAAAAGCTCATACTTTGCTTGTAGCAAATTGGAAGTGAAAGCATTTTTCTTGAGATCAAAAATCAACATGGAATGCTGTTTGCTTTGCCTTAAAGAAACTGCATGTAAAATATTAGCCCTCTGTGAGGGCTGAAGACCGTTACAGAGTCTTTGCCAAGCGAAGAAGAATCTACATGTTACAGATGTTTGGTGAGTTTTTGCACCAAGTGTAAGCTGATCCAGCGATAGCTGCATGCTGTAAAATTAAAGGATGAGAATTTCGAGCGGTTTTGTTCCCAGCGGTGGATGGAGAGCTGGGTTTGTCTAGTTCAGTGCTGCAAATTAACCTTGATTGGGGTCGTCTTGAATTTGTTTTCCAAAAAGACTTTTTAAAGTTTAAATGACTTTTTTTTTTAACAGCTCTAAGCGTTTTGTAATAGAGTTTGTGATAGAGGATTGTGTCGGCTGGAAGGGGAGGGGAGTTGGGAGAGGAGGTGCCCGTGAGCAGCTCGGGTGGAGGAAGACTAGAAATATTATCCAGTGAGTTTCAGAGAAGGAGGGTCTGTGTGTGAGCCCCTCCGAGCTGCCATGTTTGCCTGCTCATAGCAGGAGTTCAGAAACCCATGAGGACATCTTTTTATTGTCTGTTTATTGTGCCCATGCAGGACGCCTTCTTGATGGTGCTGTGAAATGTACCACCTTTGAAAGGTTCTTTCCAGCACACCAGTCTTGTGTGTTTCTGATACGTTTTGGTTTGTACTCAGTATTTGAATTAATTTTGCAATTACCCCTTCCTTTACTGATATTTTCAGCAGCAGTGGTGCAAGTAAGTTGGTAGCAAGGCCCTTGCCCGTCATACCCCAAAATAAAACCCTTTTCTTAAAGAATAAAGTAGATCTTGAGGTCTACTTTGCTGTGGCAGAGGCTTTAGAAATGTCCAACAAAAATTTAGAAGCAGCTTCATGACATTCTTAGTCTGCTTTATTCTTCCAGACTATGCTGTTCTAAGTAGATCACATCTGAGGTCAAAAGTGAGTGTTTCCTATACCATAAGGTCTATGATAATGTTTTTCGGGGAGAGCTTTGACGTTTGTTTGACTGGAAGCGGGATCAAGCACAAATGCAAGGCTTGCAGGAATGACAGTGAGAAGCGATCAGCGATACTGAAGAGTGCTCAGTGAATCCAGATGTTCAAGCTGTTAACGTTACGTGTTGCCAATTCCATGGATTTGGTGGTGGTTTGGCTTATTTCCATTAGAAAGAACGCTGGCTATACCTGTATGAATACACCATCCCCATCCTGGTGATGTCGATGACAAAGCTCTGATGGATGTCAGAAGCACTATGAATCTTGTCTGCTGGAGATGCGGTTTGTGTGGGTAGATACAATACTGCTCACAGCGAAATATTTCACAGTCCTGGCTTGAACACTTTTCCTTGCTCTAAGGCATCTCAGTGCGCTGTGGAAAAGAGCTCATCTCCACCAAGGTAAATATTTTTGCAGCGGTTTTATTTTCACAAAAGCTAAAGGCATAACCAGGAGATGATGACCCAATTCTTGATTTTTTTTTTAAAAAAAAAAAAAAAAGCACAAACCCCAATTGCTCCAGCTCCTCTCCCCTAATGAAACACCTGCACTGCAAATAATATTGTAAATTAAAGTAACTGAGGCTTCAGCTCTAACAGAGGGTACCCAGTAAGTACAACTTGCAGAAAACTGAACTTAAGGCAGGGTTGAGGGAAACGAAGGTGGGCAGGTCCAGCATTTTGGGAAGCTTCTCCTTGAGGGTTAAGTATCCCGTTGTTTTCACCTCTGTTCACCCAAATCCATCTGTGCCTTTTATCAAAATCAGCTTTCTCTGCTGTGTTTTTAAGATGCTCTGCACTGGGAACCACTGGGACTGTGACTGCAGACCTTATGGTTCTGCTTTGAGTTCACTGAGTAACATTTATTGCAGGTTTTATATTAGCAGTTACTTCTATAAAGTATGACTTTTTCAGATAAATAAGATCCTTTATCCTTGACGGTACTATCTCTGTTTTAGTCAGTAGCTGTATCATGAATATCTTTCAGAAAATGTCAGATTGGGTTTTAGAAACACCATTTCATGAGCTCAATTTACCTCTTCTCAAAGAATTTTGTTGGTGCATCACTTTGGAACTTTTCCTTTAAAACATAAGAAGATGCTTCTCCACATTCCCCCATTTACAAAGTGCTGTGCTAAAAATAACCAAATGTACTCTTTCTTTTTTCTTTCTTTTTTTTTTTCCCTGCCCCTTTACGATGTCAGTAATGAACACCTTCCATTCCTTTCTGGACCTCCTAAAATTTACTCAATCCATCTTTGCTTTTCTGCTTCTGTGCTCGCTCGTTCATTTATCCATTAGTTCCCTTCCTTTTAATGCACAGGCAGAAAAATCTGCTGGTAGATACACGTTGAGACACAATGAGGGGAAATAAAGGGAATTCAGGACTAAAGTGGCCAGCAGCGAGAGAGCAGAAAATGGGATGTGGCTCTTGGCATTTTAGCTTTGAATAGTTTAGTGGTTCTGCGAGGTTGGTAAAAAGGCATTTGCAATATGAAGTGCGAGAGCCTTGTTTTGTAGCTTTTAGAGGGAGATTAGTTCTGTCTACTAAATGTGAGAAGCCTGGTATCTTTCTGTTTTCAAATGTTTCCTGTTCATGTCTTTCTGTACCTTCAAATCATTGCAGTTTGACAAATGCAGGTGTTCCGACGACTTGTCTTCAAGCTAAACTTCAGATTTTTCTTTCACCTCCCTTTGCAATAAGAACTACCCGTTCAAATGTTTTTATAGTGATTTTTTTTTTTTTTTTATGGTAGGCATTTCAGATACTTACTGCTGAATAAATAAAACTGCCTTCCAAATTTAGAGGAGCCTGGGATTATTTTTTTTTTGGTTTTTTTTTATTTGCTTTTCGAAATCTGCGGCAGTACAGAATGTAGTTGGTTGTCATAGTAAAGAAGATGGCCTGGCATTGAAATGAGAACATAATTAAAATTATTTTTACTTTTCTCAGGACTTGGAACAAACTGTTACTTAAACCTTTTCTTCGAGGTGTTACACCTAACAAGTTCTCTGGAGAGGGATGGCGGGAAGGCAGCTTAGCTATCAACAAAACACCGAATGGCTGCATTCCCCGGGGTTTGCTTAAATTTGAAAGCAGATAGGAACTGGGAAGAAATATAATGCAATCTGGTAAAGAGGCTGCAGCATAACTCCAGCCGCCTCAGACGCAGTAATGGACCGGTATAAAAATCTCATATTAACCTGGAATACAGGTAGCATCATAAAACATCCTAAAGTTGCTTAGTTTACACTTGTCCTTGATGCATCATCTTCAGCGGCTCGCGATGCTGAGACGGGTTTATGCTGTAAACTCAGTGGAATGGAAACCAGGGCTCTTCACCGGCTGTGGGAAAGGCCCCATGAACCTTTTCTGGGCCACCAGGGTTGGATTATGACATGCTAAAGGCAAAAATGATTTTTTTGTGTGTGAAATCTGGAATGCTTTGCTGTGCAATATTTGTTTTATTGTAATCCTCCCTCCGAATTTACGGATGCCTTCCGACATGGCATCAGCAGGAATGGTTGTACAGAATCACAGCCCTTCTCTTTCCACTGCAGAAACTTAGATTGAGATGTCGCTTTTGTTTGTTGTTTTGAGGAGGAACTTGATGCAGGGGTCGTGTTAAGAGGCATGCATGAATTTGATGAAATTAGTAATTTTCCCAAAGAGTAGTGTTTTTCCCGATTACTTTTGCTGGCTTTCAGTGGATTCTGGAAGATGATACCCTGAGAGGATCCTCTTAACTGAGAAAGAACACAGCTCTTCATCGAATTATCCAGAGGCCTCAATCTGTATTACTATATTACGTTCTCGAAAAGGAGATGTGGGGATTCACAGATTTGGACAGCAGCTTTGAAGCAGCAGGGGACAAATCTGTTGATTTATTTATTTTATTTATTTATTTTTTTTGCTGGATGTAGCTGTACATCCCTCTCCCTTGCTTGAGGGGTACACAGCGCTCCGAGTGCTCTGACAAGGTGGCCGAGCATCGGGGAGAGCTGACTCAGTGAGGCCCCAAGAAACCTGGTCTGACAGTATTTCTGCTTCAGGTTGGTGGGGGACAGAGCAAATTTGGTTTGGAAGTCAGGATGGCAGGAATTTGGGGTAGTTTGCTAAGAGAAGTTGCATGGGAATAGCCTGAGCTGATATGTCTCTGGAGCTCCAGAGTTCTTGGAGCTCCTTGGATTGTCTGGCCAGTAGAGAGCTAGTGTCTGGGTTACTGTTTGATTTCCAAGGGCCTGAGCTTCAATGTTATCTAGGTGCCCAGTTGGCATTTTTCAAAAATGCAAAGAGTGCTTTAATTTAAACTTCCCCTGGACAACCTGATCCTTGTAAAGCCATGGAGCTGGGTTGCAGAGCAGTCCAGGTGTTCTGGGAAAATCCCACTGAATATCGCTCCCCATTAGTATGCACTTGAAATCTGAGGTCAGGCATCTTAGCTATTGGACAATTGTGAGAATTTTAACTTGGAAGAAGAGATCTGCATTATGTACTGCCCCCGAAGTCATGAAGGTATAAGTTGTGTTTGAGCTTCTGATTCTATGACTCGAAAAATTAAAATAGTTAACCCATCTGTTGCCCCAAGACTCTACTACCCCCTTGAAAATAGAAAATCATAATTACCCAGTGTGTGTCAGTCTCCCATGTGTTATCTAGTGTACACGTTACTATGCATGTAAATAAAAATCATAAGGAAACAGGTTTAGCGTCTCAAAGCACAGGGGATGATCAGTATAAATGTAAACAACTGTGTTGTGGGCACGTTTCGGTCAGTTTTAGTGGTATGAGTTCTGTAACTATGACTATACATCATACTGAAAGCATGAAGGCACCTTAGTTTTAGCCAGATACATCAAAGAAATAGTGAGTGAATGCAACAAGGAGCTCAGAAAACTTAAATGTAAAAAACTTTACCTCTTCTGGCAATTGAGATGTATATTCAGCAGGAGGTCTGGATTACAGCAAGCAGCCATACCTCTGCTCTGTCAGCCTTCCTTCTAGCCACAGCGATAATAATTTGCAAGTTTACAGGATAATTTTTCTTATGGCTCTTGGTTCTTTTTGTGTAATGTCTCCTGGTCAAAAAGTAGGAGGCTGGAGTCAGCGGTATCATGAGGCGTCTCTTATTCAGCAAACCAGGAAGGCATCATCGGTTACCAACTCCTGAGCTGCAGCCAAAATCCATGGATGGTGCCACCCAAAGTGGAGGTTCAATTCTCATGTGAAAGATGGGAAAAGTGAATCAGGTTTTATACGATGCCTTTTCATTCCTTTTCAAGTGGAAAATTACTAAAATGAGCTTCTCATCTTGCTCTTTCGTAAGGAAGTGGAGAAGAAAGTACTAACGACTCCTAGGAATCTGGATAGCTTTATTAAGGAGCATATATGTACACACACACGCACACATACAGAGGTGTATTTTTCATGTACCCATAGGCAAAAAACTTTTTTGTTTCCCTGAAGGTCAGTCTGGAATGATAAATTTAGAAAAAGAATGATCTAATTCCAGCATTACCTACTGAAACAATGGAGCTTTATAGTCCATTAGTTTGTATGTAAGACTCCTTGGACAATATAATTTTCATGACTGTATTAAAACATCATTAATGTGTTCAGTTACTACTCTTCTATGATCCATTAATTATAATGGGTGAAATTAGATGTGAATGAAACTTACATTCTGAATTGTAAAAGATAAACTTTATTTGCAATAACTGTAAATGAGTAATCCTCAGGTTCTGGTCTTAAACGATCTTATTTGATAATGTAACAAAATTGGTGATTCCGAAGTCTTAAAAAATTAGTATTAATAAAATCCAATGGATGTTTAATTGTAAGGATTTTATTTGAGAACAACCCCTTTTGTTGGCGCTATGTGTTGCAACAAATCAATATCACAGAATCACAGAATCTCAGGGATTGGAAGGGACCTTGAAAGATCATCCAGTCCAATCCCACTGCCAGAGCAGGAACACCCAGAGCAGGTCACACAGGAACGTGTCCAGGCGGGTTTGGAATGTCCCCAGAGAAGGATACTCCACAACCTCTCTGGGCAGCCCCTTCCAGTGTTCCCTCACCCTCACTGGGAAGAAGTTTTTCCTCATATTTAAGTGGAACCTCCTCTGTTCCAGCTTGTACCCATTGCCCCTTGTCCTGTCATTGCCTGTCACTGAGAAGAGCCTGGCTCCATCCTCCTGACACTCCCCCTTTCCATATTTATAAACATTCATGAGGTCACCCCTCAGTCTCCTCTTCTCCAAGCTAAAGAGACCCAGCTCCCTCAGCTTTTGCTTCTCTGGGAGATGCTCCACTCCCTTCAGCATCTTTGTGGCTCTGGCCTGGACTCTCTCCAGCAGTTCCCTGTCCTTCTGGAACTGAGGGGCCCAGAACTGGACACACTATTCCAGACGGGGTCTCCCCAGGGCAGAGTAGAGGGGGAGGAGAACCTCTCTCCACCTACTGACCACACCCCTCTTATAATACACCCCAGGATGCCATTGGCCTTCTTGGCCACCAGGGCACAGAGCTGGCTCATGGGCATCCGGCTGCCCACCAGGACCCCCAGGTCCCTTTCCCCTACGCTGCTCTCCAACAGGGCAGTTCCCAACCCATACTGGGACCTGGGAATATGAATTTAAATGGAATAAAGTGCTGCATCCTGCGATAGCAAGGAATTACTGCGATACTGGTATGAGTCTTACCTTATTCACAGAGTAGCTGCTCACCTCTTAGGAATTTACTTCTCACTTGGATCAGTATAAGCAAAAGTAAAATCAGATTCCTAATCAGGTTGTCCTTGTTAAAGAAATAAACATGCATGTTAATTTTTGGGTATAATTTCTGGTTGACCGTGGCAGTTGAACTTGAGGATCTTTACTCCACCACCCTCAAACTTGCATGTGGGTGGGGGACAAACAGACCAACTCATCTCCCTGTTTCAGAGAGGAGAGTAAAGGAAAAAAAAAATAAAATAGCTTGTTTAGTCGCACGTGGCTCTGGGGCTTGGATACTGCTATCTAAAGCATTCCTAATTTTGATAACCCAAACACGGTCTTTGTGTTGATAACCCTTCCTATCTACCTCTGAGTTTCTGAATTCCTGAATTCAGAGAATTCAGAAAAGAAACAAGCCCTGGTGTGTTTAGTTGCCTCTTTATTCCTGTTGTCGGTTCTTTCCATGAGCACATATTTTAAATCTGGCTACGCCCTGACACTATGGAAAACGGATCGAGTGAGGACAGAGGCAGGAGTTTCTGATGTCTGTCATTATTTTCTCTTGTGTTTCACTAATCTTACGGGGGGTAAATTGACGTTGGAGTTTGTGGTAGTCTGCATGAGAATCAGATTCACTTTATGATTGATTTCTCTTGTTTTGGGGGGGTTTTGTAGTTGTCTTTTACGGTTTGAGTGAAGCTTGAAAAAAGACACCGCAACAGAAAACACGGAGAAAATATTAGCAGAAAAAGTGATGGTTTGTGTCGAAGCTCTTGTGGCTTTGAAGCTCAATAGAAGAGAACAGCAGAGGCGAGCTGTTACCTAATAGTACCTCTTGCATCTCAAACATTTCAAGTTAAAATGATGTCTTGTATCTTTCCCAAAAATCCAGAGAGCAAAAACTGCTAATGCTGTTGTTACTGCTGTGGAAGTTAATGAATTTAAACTTTTTTTTTTTCTTTCTGGTTTAATGGGAGTTGTACAATTTATCCCAACAAAGATTGTTTTCTTTGGTACCGCTTTCTACGACCACCCGGTGCAGTGACAAAACTCCTGAATTCTTTGGGAGGCGCGGTTGGCCTGTGGTCAACGTGGTGAGTCTATCGATGGTGTGGTGGAGGCAGAGGGCTTCATGTTCAGTGCCCAGAAGAGGGGTTTCTGGGTTTTTGGTTATTTTTTTTTTTCCCAATTGACACACTCTTTTTATTTTTTTTATTTTTTTTTATTTTCCTTCGACTTTTTCATATCCCTTGTGGTTTCTAATTAACATTTCAAAATCACTGCCTGTCCTCCGTTCTGAATAATCTCTGCTTGTTTTGCATTCTGATAGCATCCCTCTACTGCGAAGGTAACACCAATTAATATTATTGTCAGCCGTTCACAATAAACACTCTCCCTGTATGGGTTTATTCGCCAACTGTAATATATTCGCCCGTTTCTGTCTGACAGGTTTTGGGGCCGAAGAGGTGGATTAAGCAAAAGTTTAAAGCTCTTATTTAGGCTGAGTAAGCAGATACCTCTGTTTAATCAGTTAAAGAGACTGCGCTTCGTTATAGCTCTCCACAGGAGTCTAGAATGCAAAAAGGCAAGGACTACAAGAATGTCTCCAAAGACACCTATTGTCTATCAAAATGGCCTTCACCTAGAAAAATATTCTTAATCTGCTGATTTTTCTCTTTGCTGCTCTTAGGTTATCAAATCATACGCGAGTATGAATTTCGAAGGCGAGGCTTAATCACTGAAAATACTTTGCTGCCTTTTACTTGCAGTTTTACGGTGCTGCTTTTGTTCTCTCTTAAACTTGATCATCTAAAGTAATGGCAATAATTAAGTGAGGGGTAAGGTAAAGGCAAATTATAGCTGAATGCTTTGAAAAATAAAAGCTTTATGACTTAAATTTTACATTCAAAGTTTTCAGAGCCATCTAAAATTTCTTCCTCTCTTTAGTGCACCGATTCTTTTTTTAAAAAAAAAGAAACAAGCAGAAAAATTTCTCTGAGTAGGAGTGCAGTATAATTTAACCATGAATGCATTGAAATAATAAAGATGCAAAGCAGAGGTGTTACATATATATATAACCATGTTTATGCCTATAGCATAAAGACAAGGAGGAGACTTTTTTTTGGCAGATGACATCAGGCTAGCAACAGTAAAATAAAGGCCGTATTTTCAGGTGAATTTTATTGTCCGCCTGTGAAAGACTTCCTGTGCTTGTTAACTTAGTTGTTCCAGATCCAGGAAAGACTTTTGATGATATAATTTAAGTATTATCTTAGTTTCTCTCGCTCTCCTGCTTGGGTAGATCATTTCTTGCCAGGAGCAAGACATCTGGAGGTACGTGGCAGCCTGTCAGAGGACACTGGGTTGGTTTTATGGCTCAGTAACCATCCCGAATGAGAGAGGTGGCAGAGGGAGTCCTCTTCGTGAGATCCCTGAAATGGATAATTGTCCCAAGCTACTGTGCTTGGAACTTAATGCCCAGAACCGCGTCAGCAATTCGAACTGAAGGAGGTCAGTGTCACCTGGGTCCCTGTTGCCAAGGGCTGATAGGCCTCTAAGTGTGACGCCTTTTGTTCCTCAGCTCTGTGGTGGCGTCTCAAGTTTTATTTCAGAACAGGCGACTGCTTTTCTAACTTAAAATAAGAACCACATTCCTGCACTTGGAATTTTACAAAGAGGATGTTTCCCTCTTTTAGAAAACAATGATATATTTAAGTGTAAATAAGGGTTGAGCCCTGAAATGAGGCATTCACGAAACCCTCCCTTCATGAAAGCTCGTTATGGGACTCTTGAACTCGCATCTTCTTTGGTACCTGTGTTAAGAAATTGGATGTGTGAGGTGCAATGTTATAACTAGACAAGCTTAAACACGCAATTCCTGATCTCTGAGCTGCAGTAACGCTGGGAGGAGGGCTCTCCCAGTCCATCTTTGGTATCCACTGATATTCAACACTTACTGCTTTGGCTGCCCGTTACTTACCTCTGGATAAATTGGCTGGCTTTACAGACCTCACTTGATAGCTGTAAGCGCCTCACTGTGTTTCCTTTCGCGTAGAAGTAAAATTTTGGGTCTAATATCGGACCTTAGAATTGTTGGGAAGTAGTAATTGTGTTTTGAAATTGAGGGATTTTATCAAATGCTTGGACCTTAGGATTCAAGTTGTGAATGTGACTGAGGTACTGAATGTGTGGAAGAAATTACTCCGCTAGTTTTGTCAGTCTGAGGGTCACAGCTATAGAGAAATTCAAAATGCCAACCAAATGGTGGCGTGGCTGTTGGTTTGGGTGTTGAAATCAAGGCTGCATCTCCCTCTGAAAGATGTGATCTAGCTCAGCTAGACTCGTGTGGGCTCTGCAGAAATTTCTGAGTTAGATTCTTTGGCCTGTGCGATGTCGAAGGTCAGGCTGGGTGAGCACAGTCGCCCTCCGTAAATGGTGTTTGTCAAAAGTGAACATTGAGCTGAATGCATTTGAGGAAGCATGAAATGGCATTTATTAGAAATGAGATGTCAGTAGATTACATGGGTTGGAATAAGCAGATAATTGTGAAACTGTGCAATTAGACTGGACGGATAAAATGAATGGCTTTAGGAACCTGATGAAAAAATTGCTGGTTTCATGTAAGCTTCGAAGTAGCTTTGATTCATCTTTTTAAACAACAACAAAAAATCTTCTCAAACTTGAACACGTACGTTGAATTGATGGTTGTAATTATGACCAGGAGATTTGCACAACTAATGGACTGTCTCTCTCCTCCTTTCCTATATATTTAATATTCAACCCAGAGCTCCGTGCCTATGGCTTCTGTTTGAGCTCCAGTGCGCTGGAAGAATGTGGTTGCCTGGGGAAGAGGAAAAGGGAAGGGACGGGAGAAGGAAGGTCAAGGAGCTGGAAAAATGGGCTCCCGAACACGTAACACAAGGTCTGAATGTGCTGATGCCTGGGCACACACCTGCACTGGGTCTGTTTTATGCTCTGTTGCACCTGAGCGGAGTCAAGTGGCAATAAAAGAAACCTTTATATTGGCTGTTTGTGTTCTGGAGAGTTTCAGGTACCTATGAATTCAAAACCTATGCAGTAATCCTTGGGTGTAATGTAGTGAGGTAAGAAAAGCTCTTAGTGCTCAGGAAGTCCGTGATTAAATCCTTAGCAGTATTAATGTCACACAGAAATTGCTGAAGTCACACAAAATGGCAATCCCTCTATTGTCTCGGTCCTGAAAAAATAATTTCAAGTACAAAACGGAAATGCTTTTAAATCAATGTGCTTATAAACGCAATATGCTACAATATGCAGCATATTTGTCTTATTTTGTGGGTACTTAGAGGTGAAATGTACTGCTAATCTGATAGGACGTTACTTCCTATCTTCTCTCATAAACACATTGTTGTGCCCTGGTTAGTGTCTCTGAATAACACATTTTACCCTTAGATAAGCTGGGAGTTTAGATTAAGCTTTAAGAATACTTTAACTTTTTGAATTAATGGCCTAATTCTGCTGTTTGAGTTAGGCTTATAAACTGCTGGACTTTGTCCTGTTGCTTTCCCATGGAGCTTCCTTCCGTGGGAATCATCTCTCTGCTCAAACTAAAACAAGCTTATGGGACTAGTGCCTTGATTTGTATAGGAAAAATACGGGGTGGCCTGTCATGAACTGTAATCACCTTAAAATATGTCAGAATTTAGCAGTGACTTTTCCCGTACCTGGAAATATTTAAACAGATGCCTGTGGGAAAATTGAACAGAGCAAAGCAAATTGAATCGGGTTTAAGAATTCATGACCTTTCTGTCCTACATATCAAATTCAGTTTTCTCAAATGCTGTTCGTATTGTGCTGCATATTAATTGCATATTGCGTATTCTTTACTCATAATATACCACTGATAATAACATAAAATTACATTTTTAATTCCCAGTGATACCTTAATTTAATCTTTCATTTACTTCTCTTCTTTAACTAATCTTCTGTCCTCTGAACAAATTTGATTAAAATCGTTGCATTTATTAAAAAGAAATGGGCTAAAATGTATCAGTTTGGTCCCACAAGGAGCCAGTATTAAAAATTCTGTTCTGGGGTATGCTTTTTGTTGCGTGGCAGGTTTTAGGGAAGGAGATGGCTGATTAAAGCTCAGAAATAGCTAGGAAATTGAAAAAGAGGAAGAAATTATCTGCTTTAGCTATTGCTTTCTCATTTTCCAGGGAAGCCATTCTACTTTCTCCTGCCTGTCGTCTCCTGAAGCTCTAGTAATTACGAATTTGTGAGATTTAGGATGGGATGTGGGAGAGTGAGGAGTTGATTCCAGGTGATCCGTTCTGCTTAGCTATTTTTTCGTCGCACTGTTTGCCAGGAGGCCGTCCCTCCACCTTCACCAGCTGCCAGGCAAGGGATGAGGAAAAGGAACTTGCTCTGGGCTTCTCTTTTGTGCGTCTCCGGCTGAGCAGAGTCAGTGGCAGGATCTTTCAGATGTGACAGTGCAGCCACGTAAATGGCCTGGCCGCTGCTATTTATATTATCTCCTGGTCAAAGGAGGCACACTCAGTTGTGATTCCAAAGGAACCAGCAAAGCCTTGTGTGTGTTCTGGCGTGGGATGAAGACTCTTAAGGTTCAAGCTGGCTGCTCGTGGCCTGGATGAGCGTACGATCTGCTGGATCAAGCACTGGCTGGATGAAAGGTCCCAAAGAGTGGTGCTCAGCGGAGTTAAATCCAGCTGGCGGTCGGTCACGAGTGGTGTTCCTCTGCACTCAGTATTGGGACCATTTCTGTTTAACGTGTGTATTAATGATCTCAACAAGGATATAGAGGGTACCATCAGTAAGTTTGCAGATGACACCAAGTTAGGTGGGAACGTTGATCTGCATGCGGGTAGAGAAGTTCTGCAGAGGGGCTTGGATAGATTGGATCGATGAACCAATGTCAACAGGATGAGCTTCAACAAGGCCAAGTGCCAGGTCCTGCACTTGGGCCACGACAACCCCAGCATCGCTACAGGCTTGGGGAAGTGTGGCTGGAGCTGCCTGGCAGAAAAGGACCTGGGGGTTCTGGTTGACAAGCAGCTGAACGTGAGCCAGCAGTGTGCCTGGGTGGCCAAGAAAGCCAATGGCATCCTGGCTTGTATTAGAAATAGTGTGACCAGCAGAAGCAGGGAGGTGATTGTCCCCCTGCCCTCAGCACTGGTGAGTCTTGTGTCCAGTTCTGGGCACCTCAACACCAGAGAGATGTCGAGGGGCTGAAGTGAGGGCAGAGGAGGGCAACGGAGCTGGTGAGGGGCCTGGAGAATAAATCTCATGGAGAGCGATGGAAGGAGCTGGGACTGTTGAGTTTGAGGAAGAGGAGGCTGAGGGGANCTTTTCCAACCTGAATGATTCTATGAAATGGTCTCCTTTCGATGTATAAATCATGGAGCTATTTCAAGTTTTGAATGTTTAGGACCATGTTTCTTTAAACGTCGAAGTGAAGCTGGATTGTGGTGCCCTGTAGCTGAATTGTTCCAACTGTGGATGTCAGTCCTACCCTATTTAGGATGCAGCCACTGTATCACGCATCACTTGTGCCAACATAGAGTTCGTGAACTCTTGTGGTGCAGTCTCACTCAGTGGTTCTCAATAGGTGCCTCAAAATCCTCACTTGGAAGCTTTTAGGGAAAAGGGAAGAGTGGATGGACCAGAAAGTTCATAAATGTGCATTTATTCTGGGCAGAGTTTACTTGCTAATAAAGCATGTCTTACTTGGCCTTCTGATTTTGTACAAGGCAAAAATCTTCAGTTTGTGTTTCTAATTAGAAGGAATGTCTTACCATTTGTAACTTTGTGCTTATTTTGTTGCTTTGGCTGTGATTAAATTGTTAGTGGTTTAACCTTCCTAATTTTCTATTGAATTACGTGATTATCTTTGCCCCTTTTGATGTTACACATTTCAGTATAATTAGGGTGTTGTAATCTTATTTTTTTGGTCTGTGAGATTGAGTTAATGATATCTTCTCAGGAAGTGTGATATGACATTGTTAACTGATTGGCTAAATTGGAAGGGAGGAGCTCACTTATCAGTGAGCGAAACTTAAGCATAGGTCTTCTCCAAAACTGGCATTGTAAAGACACCCTTTGGAAATGCTTGCATTTGTTTTTGATGGTTGCCCCTCTCTGTTCTCGTTGTATGGCTGATTAACTGCATTCAGAAACCTTCATTGCTGCTTGCACAGTGACAGAGCTCTTTTGGAAGTCTGAGTTAATGAAACGTGATGCTCTGTGTGCTCTTTTCTAGGTCCTTTTAGCACCCATCGTATAGGTTCGCTGCTCACTTGTTAAGAACTTTCAGTGGTGTGAATTAGCAAGCCTTTACCTTTTACTGTATGTGCCTGTTTCTCATATTCATTCTCATTTTCGTTATGATTAATTTTATCTCCTCTTGCCCCCTGCCTTGATTCTGCAAATTCACAATGCTGATTTTGTGATGCCACAACTTGGCACAGTATCCCATTAAGCTTCACCTCAGTATCCTCAGTGCAGTTCTTTCTTCGTCACGAACGTAAAAGCTTGTCTTCTGAAGCCCCCAGCATCCCTCTCAGCCCTTCCATCAGGAAGGAGCTGGTTGTGTCAGAGCTACAGTGATTAGATGGCTCAGCTGGGAGGCACAGGGTCCGTGTGTGCATGGCTGTCTCCAGGAATTACAGAACCACAGAATATCAGGGTTTGGAAGGGACCTTGAAAGATCATCTAGTCCAATCCCACTGCCAGAGGAGGTCACACAGGAATGCATCCAGGTGGGTTTTGAATGTCTCCAGAGAAGGAAAGGAGACTCCACAACCTCTCTGGGCAGCCCCTTCCAGTGTTTCCTCACCCACACTGTGAAGAAGTTTTTTCTCATATTTAAGTGAAACCTCCTATGTTTGGAGGCTNAAGTCTTCTATCCATGAATGAATTTCAGCCCTAGGGGGTGACTCAGTGATGAAGCACTTTACTACCTTTTTTTTTTTTTTTAATATATCTTTTTAAATGTTTTTTAAGGAAGATCCTTGGCCAGGTTTTATAGATACATGTAGAGTTGGGTGTAACGTATGTACAGTTGGGTGTACAAGTGTAATACACAGTAATTGTTTTGTCAGGTCTCATATCTCTCATAACATGTAGAGTCCTTACTGTAGACAAAGTGAAAACTTGGCTGCTCTCCCATAGTGTGCAGGAAATAATATGGAAATATCCAGTGGCTATTTGGGAGTGGGGAAGGTCTTAAAAAGATGAGATGGACATGCTATAGTTTCCTTTTTTTTTTTTTTTTTTAATTTTAGTTGTAGCAATTGTAAACTTCTAAATTTAATAAACGTCAAATGGAAGAGTAGATAATGATGCTTTTAGCTGAATTTTACTCATTTGGGCTTTTTTCTTTCTTGCTAACACTTCAATAATTGTAGCTACTAGTGCTGTTGTGAGGAGGAACATTTCAGGAAATGTGGATTTTTCTTTTTTTTCCTTGACAACTAGGCTGGGAAAGAAGTGCCTTTGGGATACTGGGACCGTTTTATTGTCTAGGAAATAGTGTGGCAAAGTACTTGTATCGCATCTCATGGCATTTTTCAGATCGAGGGGCTGTGCCTAAGCAGCGGAACCGCTGGGTGCCACCTGAGGGTTTAGTAGTGGGCTCTGGATGAAAAGCAAGAGGCAAAATGACATTTGTACAACATTAGTAGCCCTGCCTCTATCCACTTATTTTCTGTCACTTACTCAGTCTCTTCTCATCCTTGTCTGACAACCCTTTATAACTTGGCTCACTCTGTATTATTACTTTCATTTCTTGCTATTGCTTCATTCCTCCTTAAGAGTCTTTCTTAAAACTGGAGAGTGAAAAAATCTGTATGAAGGGAAATTCGTTTTTTTGGTTGATGAGAAGAAGGACATTTGGCATTTCAACCTTAGGCTGTTACGTTTCTTTTGCTGAGCTCTTCTCCTCCAATCTGTGGAATGGTTCTCTTGCAATTCGTACAGATCTTCAGATTGCGTATCTGCCTCTGATAATGGGGGCCAGGGTTAACAGGGTAACAATGGATTGAGAATGTTGATACAAAATACATTCTTTGTTGGTGCTTAATTTCAGACTAGGCCTCAACCCTTCTGTGAAGGACCATTTGGTTACTCATTAGCGTTGCATGCAGAAAATCATGCATGTGTCAGGGTTTGACGGTATCTGTTGTAAATAATTTTACAGACCGTTCATAAAGAATAATTCTGGCAGGATATTCTGAGCATAAACCCTTGGTAGTGTACTGTCTGAAGATACCTCATCCCAGAAGGAGAACAGTTTAAGTGGTACTCATTCTGCCTTCCCCCCCGGCCCCTGCTCCGGCTCCTTGGAATTATCTAGGTTGGAAGGAACCTTACACATCACCTAGTCCATCAAACTAACTCTGACAAAAACCCAGCACTAAACCATGTCACCAAGCACTATGTCAGCCCGTCTTTTGAATCCCTCCAGGGGTGGTGCCTCAACCCCTTCCCTGGGCAGCTCATTCCAAGGCTTCATAACCCTTTCAAGTGTAAACATTTTCCCTGATATCCAACCTGAACCTTCCCTGGCTCAACTTGAGGCCATTTCCTCTTGTCCCATCCCCTGTGACTTGGGATAGGTAGATAGAACTGCCTGGTTTCTGCCCACTGCTGTTTGTTCCATAGCTCTTGACTGATGATTTTGAACAGCTTGTATTCGAGTTTAAGGCAATTGCCGAGTTCAGAGGAGAACGTGCGCCTTTCTGGTTACAGTTATTCAGTGGTAATGTGGTCCTGCTGGGTAAATGCTGATGAATGAAAAACATTAAGTTCTCTTCTGTTGTGGGGAGTAGTCGAATTTTTCAGTCTACGTCTCTGTGTGTAGAAGGATGGTGTATGTCCTGAACAAGTCGACTGCGTCCATCCAGCACTCCCGACAACGAGAGCTTTGGTGTGTAAGAATTAGCTTTTCAGAGGTCTTCGTTAATGACTATACATGTGCTGAAAGATAATAAACTGTGTGGGGTTTGTGATGGGGTTAGAAGAAATATCCAGATGAAAGCTTTTATGTTATAGAACAGATGCATCGGGTTGGTTTTTTAGCTGGTGTAATTTGACATATTGATGACATGCATTATGCTAGCTGATGACCTGGAGATTATTCAGGGCTTTGCGTGCTGTCCCTTTCAGAAAATAGCAAGGGGAAGTCAGAGACTACTTAATTAGAGGATGTAAAACACTGAGTAAAAAGGAGGATAATGTGGTTAAAATATGAAAACGAAAGAATAACACTTGAACCATATTGCCTTGCAGCAAGATTACATTATACTGTCAGTGTGTTGGAGGAAACAGTGTGCCTGCTGTCTGAGGCTGCAGCCCGGAGACGTATGGGGAGCTCACCATACGCCACTCCGCCGGTCTCTTATCTAGTCTAGTGTGACAAATAATTCTGCTCAGCTTGTCAGCGGTGACAGTTGAGACTTTTTGCTTAGACGCCTTGGCAGTGCTTGTATTAAGCAGCCAGGGCCATACACTCCATTAAGTTTTTGTAAAATGAACTGTCTGCTACTCGCCGTCTCGCTGGTCCCAGCGGCGTCTGCGAGCTCTAATCCTCTCCAGCCACAGGCTTTGGGGTCTTCGGGGCACGGTATTTCTTTAGATAGACAAGGTGGGATTCTGCTGACGCTGGACGTTATAAAAGATGGTCAAAGCAGGAGAGAACCAACTTCTCTGAAATGAAAACAGAAAAAGCATTGGGTTTTGATACACAAATGCAAATAAGTGGAAGGTGCCACTCTACGGAGATGTGAGGTGCGGTCTCTGTACCGCTTCCATCTCGTCATGCTCTTGCTTTCATGGAATCAGGGAATTGTCACGGTTGGAAGGGACCTTTCAGATCATCGAGTCCAACCATCAACCCAACGCTGCCAAAACACATCACTAAACCACGTCCCTCAGCACCACAAGTCTGAAAATACAGCAAGTTGGGATTTTCATTTTTATGAAAGAGAAATACTGACAGAGCTGAGTGATATCTATATAGGCAATGTAACCATTTATAGCCTGATTATAAATAGAATTGTAGGTCCATTATTGAGTTCTGCATTAAATGTATGAAAGCAATTGCAGAATGAGTTTCCCTTCCTTGGTTTCTCTCCTGTGTTGAGGTACTGAGTGATGTTGTGGTTGAGCATCTGCCTGTAGCAGATGGTGTAGCGCTGCAAATTCTCCAGTGAAGCAGTTGCAATACCTTGGCCTCTCGGTGTGTGGATTAGTTCACTAGGGATGTGCAGAGTATCTGCTTCATGCAATAGTTGCATATAAAATTTTCTGTTAGAAAAGTGGTTTGGGTTTTGGGTTTTTTTTTGAAGTCTGGAGTTAAAGGCATTTTCTGGATGTAGAGATGCCCTCGTGCACAGTCATGCAAGCCCACCAGTTATGCCAAACATTTTACTGAATATTTGATGAAAATGAATAGATACTTAACGTCTGAAACCTGCGTTTTGTTTTGAAACAGTTTCCACGTAAAATGCAATTAATAGAAACAGAAATAGGGATTTGGAACTTGAAAGTTTCCGCTTGATATTTCAGTTGTACGTATTACTTACACCAGTATTTCTTACTCACTGCATCATGTCTGCTCTGTTCTACTCAGACACTGCAAGAATTTGAAATTAGAGCATCCTGCTTGTGAGTAGAAGAGCAGGAAGGTAGAGGTGAAATGAAGAAGGTGGGAGTCCACGTGGGAATTTCTGAGTTTTTTTCCATCTCCTTATAAATCTCAGGCTATCTTTTATTTTGCTACGCTCATTCTTACGTAACTGTGTAGCATATATTGGTATTATATGCATTAAGGTAGGGTATGGTTTATATAACTCTGTATGGTACTATTACCATAGTAATAGGATAATATCACCATTATTATTAGCTGTGATTCACACAAACCAGCTCTGAGGATTTCTAGAGAGGCAGTATATGCTATTGCACCTGAGATGGTTCAGTATCTTCATCAGGAAAAGTGGTATTTTCAGAGCTGTATAACTTAACTAGAAAAGTTTGTGCATCCTGTGTTAAAACGTGCCATAAAATTTCTCACTCCAGGAGAACATACAATTATCTGATTTAATGGAACTTCGCAAGCTTACAGCATAATGTGTGTGTGTTTATAATATTCATCTCAGGCCATAGGTATGTATTTGGATTTTTAAAATGTTGGGACCGATGGAGTTGATTTACTTAATGTGCTGTGTGTAGGAAAAAAAAGCATATAATGAGTATTAAAAAAGAGCAAGTTTTGAGAGAGTCTGAAAGAATGGGGAGCCACAGGCCAATAGCTGGCTTAAAACAAGGAAGTGTACTCTGGAAAGGATGGATTGAGCAACTGAAGATGGGATTATAATGTGATAAATTGCAGCTGGTTGAGTTGAAGTGCTGGCATTGAAACTAAGCCTGATTCTTCAAAGCCTGCCAGAGATTAGAAAAATAGAAACAAAACTTCCTGGCTGAAGTTATGGATGAATTTTGTTGCAGTTTAGGTGTGTAAACTAGATGCCCTGTGTTAGGTTTCATTTCTCGTTCCAGTATGGATTCCTGCAGCCCCCAGGATGGATTTATTTATGAATATAGCTTCTTACACGAATAATATTATATTGATGTGAGAGTTGCTAAAACTCCACGTGTGTGCTATGGGAGGGCTGCGCTGCTCTGGCGGTACCGGTATAATAATGATAATGTGCTGTTATTATCTCATACAGTGAAAGCTTTGCTTTGGGTAAGGGTAAGAAAAAGTGTAGGTTATAGCCATAATTCAGAACAGATGTTGGTCCTGGTTCCGCACTGAAATCTGAGCGGGAGGAAGCTCGCTCCACCTACGGCTGCTTAGTTTGGGACGCGAGTCACAAGGACGGTGAACGAACAGAGTGGGCTCTATCTGCTATTCCTGGCTCCTCTGTACCCCTCCCACTATTATTTTTTGTAGTCAATTATCCTTTACATGCTTGGTGCCCTTTTTCTTTCATTGACCTTAAACGTGTATTTGTATGAGCGTGGGTGTGCGAGTTGGGTTTTGATCTCCTTTGCTTTCTGCGGAAGAAACTTTTGATGCCAGATTTTCTAAGATCTGTTTTTGTTCATGCTGAGATACTCATATGCCAATATCCTTGAAAGGATGTTTTCTTAACAAACCCTGATAGTGGAAATACTGGCATACCTGTACGGGGTACCGCCCTACATCAGTGTAATTAGAAATAGGGTTAAGAAAAAAAAAAAAAGAAAAGAAAAAAAGGTGCTTTTAAACTCTGATTTCAAACTATGAAATGAAAAGACTTGAATTTCTTACTTTTGGCATGGAATTATTTTCAACAGTAGTATAATATACTGAGCTTGACAACGGAGATGTTTAAAGGGTGCTTCATTATAGATTGGAAACAGTGCTTTTCTATTGAGTGCGTAATTGGACTGTTTCAAAAATAATTATCTCCTTGCTTATATTCTTAAATTGCCCTTTTCAGGCCTGGCTTCTTATTCTTTATGAAGTGATGTTTATTTTTATTTTTGAAGGCAAGAACCGTATCACCTTTTTTGTACAGACTCACGATATATGATTGTGTTTTTTGTCTTAAGGATGCTGGTTCTTGGAAGTCTGTTAATGAGTTAATTAATTTAATAATTTTCTTACGTTCATCTACGTGTAATTCTGTAACCCACTATATATTAGAGGTGAAATGGAAAAAATGAAAGGTGCTAAGGCCTAGTCATGAAGGCTGTGGGTGTCAATACATGATCAGGGTCTTCGTGGTCAAATCAAGAAAATCAGTGCAAGTCCTACCTGCTTCTTGGACATGCCCAGGAATCGTGGCATAACTTGCATTTTAAAAAGAAGGAAAAAAGAACAGTTTATTTAACTGGAACACTCAGCAGACAAGGCTTAATCTAGAAAAAAGTGTGATTCTTTCAATTGATAGTCTCTCTGTAACCTCGGAGTCTCATAAATTAACTGTTCTTAAGTACTAATGACCTGGGAAAGGCAGATGTTGTATCCAGCTGTTAAATGTTTTTTTTTAATGCTTCCTTTTTTTATAGTGACAGTGAATTCCAAGATAAAGCCTAAAACTGTTTTAGGAGAAAAATTCCTAATGTTTGTCCTCAGATGACTAACAGGAACGATGATAGTGTGTCAAAGCAGCATGAACATCTAATATTACTAATTTTATAGCTAGCTCTGTCACACTTGGGGCAGAGAGGAACAGCAGTCAATGTCCCTTACACTTTTGCCATCTGTAGTGTGTCTGTGCAAATTATAACACCTTGTTCCCCATTGACCCCAGTGCCTGCCCAGTAAGTGACCCCAGTTGTATGTGTGTGGGTAGAGATGAGGTGGGGACAGGCAAAGTGCGACTGTGGAAACCCATAGCTTTGGTTTTCATAGGTCCCCTAGAAGAAGAATTGAGGATTGCGTGGTCTGTTGGAGAAACTGAGTTCCTGTTAATGTGCCATTACTCTGCTTCCTCTTCCAGCACGTGCTGGGTCATGGCCACCTCTCCAGTGAATTGGGTCATTCTTAACCCAAAAGTTGGGTGTGAAAGTACTCATCTACCTTCCAGAGCTCTGAGGTCTGCAGCCTTCTCCTTCCATGCCAGGAGAGGGGATTATTTTTTTTTTCCTGTAATAAGCAATTGTCATTTTAGAAGTTAAGACTGTGAGATCATACAACAGTTTCATTGACAACCCCAGTAGGGGTTAGCAACACACTTGGCAGTCCAAGTCTTACTTGTTTCTAGACCTGTGGTTCACACCACAGTGTGCTTCTTGGAGGTCTCTAGAACTTACGCAGCCAGCTGAGGTCTAAGTTATCCCCTTTCTAAATGAAAGAGAGTTGGGAGGAAGAAGGGATATGACAATTTTCGGGTTTGGGTTGGGTTTTTTGGGGTTTTTGGAGTGGTTATTTTGGTTTTGTTTTTTTTTGTTAACAGATTTTGATGACCAAAAGAAACTTGATTGCACATGTCTGCTTTTCATAGAATCATAGAACGGTTAGAGTTGGAAGGGACTTTCAAGATCATAGAGTTCCAACCCCCCTGCCCTGGGCAGGGACACCTCCCACCAGACCAGGTTGCTCCAAGCCCCATCCAGCCTGGCCTTGAACCCCTCCAGGGATGGGGCAGCCACAGCTTCTCTGGGCAACCTGTTCCAAGGTCTCACCACCCTCACAGCAAAGAATTTCTTTTAAATCAGGAAGAATGGAATCTGTGGTGGTAGGAAGCAAGATCACTTGTTAAACTTCAGAGATTTAGTGTTGCTTCTTGGTGTCCTTATGATATAAGAAGTTTAATATTTAAAAGGAGGTATTTCTTAGTAATGGAACTAAATTATCTTGCAAATCAGTGAGACAAAATTTGACCAGCGGGAACTTGTGAGAATACTTATCTTTGTTTGTAAATATTATGGTAAAATCAGTGCATTAGGGTAAAACAGTTCCAAGGACTTGGAGGAATGGTGTTTTGTCTCCCCTGGTGTGTTGATGAGACTTCTGGTGCTGGCTGTCCCCTGGGGTACACAGTGAGGACCTGTACAGTCCCGGGGGATCCTAAATGTTTCCATGGCAAGGTGAAATATACTGTTAGACTGAGTCTGCATCTTTCCTTCTACAGAGTGAGAGCATGGGAAATGCATTACACTCAACCACAGTAGAATCAATTGCTTAAAAAAAAAAAACCAAAAAGGATTTTTTTTTACTGAAATGCTTTCATTTCTTAGTACGTTACCTAATGGATTGATAAAGAAAAAAACACCACCTAGAACGCTTTGGTCTTATATTTAGCCTGTGACAGGTTGCAGTCACAGAAGATTTTAAATGCTTATTTCAGTACCTCTTAGTGCCTTTAAATAAACTGTACACACTTTGCCACTAATAAACCCAAAGGTATGTTTTTACACTGCATTCTTCTCTTACCGGCTTCTTCACATCCCGGTCTCGTGTCATACATTTGATATATTTTCATAATTCTCACATTTTCTTTTTAGTTTGTGTCTTCTTTCATATTCCTCCCAACTGTGTCAGAAAGCAATCATAAAAAGTGATTTATTTTGACTCCATATGGAAGTTCTTGGGTATTCAGAAAGATTATATGAGGGTTTTAGTGCTGACTTAATTAGCTGTGATCCTGTTCTTATTCAAATCCTAGCTGGCAGAACCAGTAAAACATTGTCAGAGGATTTTTATGTGTGTGTGAAATTATGTAATTTGTTTTGTAATTACAATGAATATGAAAGAAAGAGGAAAAAAAAACCCCAACCAACCCTTTATCATTAAATGTTACACAGGAAACCAAAACATTTAAATTTTAAGAAAGTTTTCTGTTGTGGGGAACATTGGGAATGTTGCCATGTCAAATATTCATCCATCTCTTCCAGACAAAGTGTTGTGTGAGGTAAGAAAAACACCAAACCCTCAGCTAGAACAGGAGAAAGCAGTTCTTACCACATTACACATCTATCATTCTTACAGGGAGGAAAAAAAATGGTGCTGGGAAGTAGAACAGAGACCAGTTCTGTTACGGGAACAAATCATTTTGCCCTTCCTGTAACAGGTCAGTGTTTTTGCAGGTGCTTTTTTTCCCCCCCGAATATACTGCAGTGCTGGGGCCGTCGCTGGAAGCTTGATGGTTACCAGTAATAGAGGTCGGTATTTGTCACTTCTGACAAAACACAGAGAGGAGCTGAGCAGAGAGACGTCCTCTGCTGGGAAGGGGCTCTGGGAGATCTTTGTTGATGACAACGTTCCTGCTCTACCTGGAGGAGTGTGTGTCTGTCCTGCCGCGTGGGACAAATGGAGCTGTTCCGTGTTTAATAATTAGAAAATAAACTTAGATAATCAGGGCCTTCATCGTTAGGCTGTGAAATTAATGCTTGTTTGTGCATTTACAAGCAGCGTGATTGAAACCACAAGGGAACAGGTTCCTGTCGTCAAATTCAGTGTTGACATTGAACTTACATATTCCTGGTCTTCTGAGGAGAGGAGTTTAGGAATATTTTTCTGTGCAGTGATCAAGTTATCTGAGCTCTGCAAGTGGTTTCTTCAGCTTGTGAGCTGGTACTTGCACAGCTGGCGTAAATGTTGTCTCTGATCTTCAGGGGACAGTCCCCAAAGATGGGCTTCATGGTCTTCCCATGGGGATCAATTGAACGACCCCAGGCTGAGATAGTTGAGGTTGTTCAACCTGGAGAAGAGAAGGCTCCGGGGAGGCCTAAAAGCTCCTTCCAGTTCTTTAAGGGTTCTTACAGAGGGATCCCCTGATCAGAGAGTGGAGCGACAGGAGAAGGGGTAACGGTTTCAAACTGAAAGAGGGGAGATTTAGGTTAGAGATTAGGAACAAATCCTTTCCAGTGAGGGTGGTGAGACACTGGCAGAGGCTGCCCACAGAAGTTGTGGATGCCCCATCCCTGGAGGTGTCCCTGTCCATGGCAGGGAGTTGGAACTCGATTGAGATGTCTCTTCTGACACTAATCCTTCTGTGATTTTAAGGGTCTTGGCTGCTGCCGGAGTTGGACTTTCAGCCTGCAACTGGCCTCAGAAATAAATGAAAGAATACAAATGCAGCATGGTTCTCACTTATCATAAATACCTTGGGTTGAGGAATTTCTTTATTTCCTTGAACTTACGCCACTGAGCAAAATACCATTGCTGTTATCTATGTTGGTTATTTCATCAAGCTTATTTCATCAAGATAAAAAGAAGTCAGGCAGCTCAACTCTTTGCCTAAACGAAGTATTCTTGCCATGGTTGGATTCAGAAATACTTTGACAGACGATTTAGGAGCAATGACCTGCTTAACCAGGAATAAGGTGAAAAACTCCTTTATGTTTTCACATTAAAAAGGGAATGTCCGATAAAACAGAGCGTGCATTAACGAGTGACTTCTGAGCTACGACTGCCCCTTTTAGCAACTACACTAAAAAAAGATGTGTGGATCTGCTTAAAAGGGTGTTGTATTCAACAAGTTATTTGTTTGTGCAGTGGTACGCTTATGCTTAGAGGAACAGGCTTCTGAAGTGGTGTTATACTAAACATTACCGAATCGTAGATCTGTGTAGATATTTGCTTTGTGAATTTTTTTCCCCAGTGACATTAATCCCGTTTTAAGCACGTGAAACCTCTATGAAATTGCAGCAGTTTTATTGAATTTTGTTGAATAAAGTCTCGTATCGGGAGGGAACCAGGAGGCTGTGGATGCTTCCTGGTCATGATATTAACTTGTGTTGAGCTTCAATGAGGAAAGCTCTTAAGCAGTGCATAATTTTGAGCACGGTAATCCTTGTGGTTGTCAGTGAAACTATTCTCCTGCTTAATGTTCAGTGCACCGTGAGTGGTGTTTGTGAAGGTTGTGTAACACCTAATTCCATACAGTTTCACATACTTCCTTGTCACATCCTCTAGAATTGGATACTAAAAATAGAGTTTCTGATATGTAACAGCCTGGTAGTCTTAGGCAAATAAGTATTTGTCTAAGGGCTGAGTAAACTGCTGTGAAAGTTAACGTGAAAAATCCGAAGATTGGAAAGTTTTTTCTCAATGCTTCCTAAAATCCTCTCTCTTTTGCTAAGTCGTGGTTCTCTCTTGGTCCCAGTAGTTTGTGCTGATTTCGCGGACATAAAATCCCCGCATCTGCAAAACGTTTAGATATTCATTTAAACTCTGGACAAAAAAAGAAAGAAAAAAAAAGATAAAAAGAAAAAAGCTGTAAATATGTATGGCCTGCATAGGTTTGTTTAGAAATGGGGAACTAAGGCCAGGGATTTTCTACATGGTGTTGGGATGATACACATTAGTTAAGAGGTTCCGTCTCAAAACCAGACTTAACGTGGGTCGTTCTTTCAATTCTTTGAAACCAAATTTGGCTCTATGGTAAAAAGTATGTTCTGCTTGTTGTGGAACATAATTTGACCACCTTGTTATCAAGGAATTGGTATTACTTGCTGAAGTCAAGTGGCTAAAATAAAGCAAGTACAAAAAAGAGGAAAAGAAGATTTCTGGTAACGTAAAACTCACACCAGTTCTTGGACCTCAGATCTTACCTGGTCGAGTGCTGCAAATGTACGTTATGTGCAAACTGTGCTCTGTTCTGCTGCTGAATGATCAAAAGCTTGCTATAGTTTGAGGTAAATGTTTTTAATTGCCTGGTGTCAAAGGGAATTCAAAGAACTGACCGAAGTCAAAGTAACTTGTACAAAAGCCATCAACGTGACGGAAATCTCTCTCAATAACCTTAAGATACACACACAGCGTTGTCTCTTGGGACAAGTTTCAGAATATTCTGAATACTCATTGTGAAACTGTTAAGAAAAAGATTGACTTTACCTGTTCCTGAGACTCTAAATTTTAGGCTGCCTTAATTATTATTAAAAAAAGAATAATCCCAAAACAAACACACAAAACCCATGTTCATCTTGGATTTGAATAGAATCTTGCAGATGAACAGGATACCACTTGGCTGTTCCTGGTTATTGTATTTGTTCTTCATAGAGGTTTTTGCCAATGTTACAGTTTCATGAAGCTTACAAAAATAACTTTGGCTTTTGGACCATTGTATATTTCCATGTTGGGTTTTTTTTTTATTTTTTTTTTTTTAACTTCAGAGGTTGCAACACTAATTTCTGAAGTTTCTGGCCTGGTCACCGTCGGTCAATAAATAACAGAGGTCGTGTGTCAAAAGACCAGGTTCTCATTACCACCCGGGAGTGTTTAAGCTGGCTGGAGCTTGGCAGTGATGGTCACTGCAGTGGGTCTGACAGGCCCTGTGCTCTGCTCGCCCCGTGCTCTGGGTTCTGTGTAAGGTTGGACGTGCTATATCAGATTTTCGTCTCCTGTAATTACTGTTTTGTAGCATTTATAAAGCTATTGCAGTCTTCTGATTTTTTGAACAATTATGGATGTCAATCCACTGCTATGCTGTCCTTTAAAAATAAATAAGTATTAAGAAAAAAGTGATAATATACTAAAAAAAATAAAGTAATAATAATAATTAAAAAAAAAAAAATAATAATCCAGGCCATGTGTTACACCGTGAGCCAGGCTCAGGGAATTTGTTCTCTTGACTCTGGTGGGAAGAAAATCAGTGTTTCTAGCCCTACGTGGCAAAGCTTTTTCTTTTAGTGCAGCTCATGCTTGAATGAGCTTCTGACATTTCTGATTCTCAGCAGAGCATCACACCAAATCATTGATTACTGCTACCATAAACCACTCAATGCATATACTCTTTGTTTTTAATTTTTTTTTATTTGAGGTCTCCCCATCTCCTTTCAGCGAAAACAAATGGAATGTAATCCATGCACACCTACAACCTTTTTTGCCAGTTTTCTGTTTAAATTAGGTTTTTTTTGTATTAATTTTCACATTAACCGTCTCTTTGGTGTAATAATCTAGCCTGCCTCAGAATGAAAGGGGGAAAAAATGTCATTGAAGAATGTGTTTCAGAGATTTAAAAGGAGACTGTTTGTAAGAGTGCATTATTTCATAAAGCTCTGGATGATTTCTGGTACTGGTTTTTGCTCTTGTACATACTCTTATTGCCACCTCTCAGGCTGCCATCTTTACATATATCTAGAAGATTTTATAGTGTGAAGGGATGGAACTGTACTGTCTGTCCTCATGGAAGGACAGATCTGCTCTAGCTGTAATTGGGGTCTTCATGGAGTTCAGTGACTTATCTCCTGTTAGCGTGAACGCAATTCATGTTAGATAATGACCTGCAATCAACCTGCATGTAACTCTTAACTGCTTGATTAGTAGAACATTTAAGCATAAAAGAACACGGCATTAAGCATCTTCTGTGGTGAGGGGTCCATAGACTTTTGAATGAGGTTGACTGTGAACATTTCAAAGCCGATAAGGAAGTGCTCTGGGGGAGCATCGTTGTCAGAGCTTGTACAAAATGTGATCAATCCAAGGGGTGCTGTAGGGGGGTGAATCAAAACAGTCCATACCCCAGGTAATTAGGAAATAATTTGTTTCACTTATTTTTTTTTAATTATTTTTATTTTGCGAGCCATTCCAAGTCATCAGATGGTGACATCAGGCTGCCAAAAGTCACCAGTGACCCGTCGTGCTGTTTACAATAGAAAATTACAATTAGGAAAGTAACTCAGAATTTCGGATTGCCTTCATAGAACCATAGAATGGTCCAGGCCAGAAGGGACCTCTAGGGTCATCTAGTCCCACTTCCCCG
This sequence comes from Nycticryphes semicollaris, assembly GCA_013400055.1. Taxonomy (NCBI): domain Eukaryota; kingdom Metazoa; phylum Chordata; class Aves; order Charadriiformes; family Rostratulidae; genus Nycticryphes; species Nycticryphes semicollaris. Next base: position 812,428 of record VXBJ01005843.1, read on the forward strand.
CAGTCAGCAGGGACACCCCCTAGACCAGGTTGCCCAGGGCCTCATTGAGCTTCACCTTGAATATCTCCAGGGAAGGGGCCTCAACCACCTCCCTGGGCAACCTGTTCCAGTGGTCCAACACCCTCAGAGTAAAGAGCCTATTCCTAATATCCCATCTAAATCTGCTCTTCTCCCGCTTAAAGCCATTGCCCCTCGTCCTGTCCTCGTCTGATGTTGATGTGTTTATGCTCCTTGTTTGTATGTGTGTAAGCATAAATACATCTATATATACATATAAATATATAAACCAAAAACAACATACAGAAAGGCAGAGGATTATCTTTTAAAAATAGTTAGGTGAAGTAAATTGTGTGTTGTTTTGGTTTTTGTTTATTTTTTTCCCTCCAGGTTGTTTATATAATAATACGTTGAGTTAATAAGAAGTTTAATTGGGCTGCAGATCCATAGGTAGTAACAATCACTGTAGCTGTTAGCCTAAAGAAGGTGTGTTTAGCCTTATCTCATGTGTGGTGTTATTAATAGGGCAACATTATTCAGGGACGTCAGGAAAATCGATATTGAAACGTGGTTGCCCCAGTCATTAATATCATCAGTAGAAGTGGATGCTTTCTGGTTGGAGTTGTAAGAAGATCCATGACAAAGGAAAACATGTGGAGAGGAGAACACTGTAAAGTAGACTGTGTCTCTCCTGAAAGGCAATGGGGAAATGAAAAAAAACACCCAACCCTGTGAATAATTGAGTGTGGTAACCGAGGATACGGGAAGAGGGAGAAGGGAACGAAGAAGACATTTTGCAGTGACACTATGACATTGATTTTCATAAATCTCCAGCGGTAGATTAATGAAATGTTTTATTTTGCACCCTGGGAGTGCTGCTCCGTGTGCTCTGACAGCTCATTAGATGCTTATTGTGGAAGGAGGAGTGTGGGAAGCGCAGGGTTTAGCGAGGAGGGTGTTTGGTGCTGTGCACGATACGACATGCAGTCTGGGGCTTGCTTCAAAGTTTTAAGAGTAGCATCAATTTACTCTCTCGCTGGACTGACTCTTGCCTGGCGTTCGACATGCTAACTAATGCAAATTTTAACTGTCTGATAGATAGCTGGAACCAGAAATATCTCCCAAGTTTCCATTCTGCCACTTGAGAGCTTAAGGTGTGAAAATTTATGGCTGGCTTGCCCAACTTGTGCCATCGTGGGGCATTCAATTATGGATCTATGAGGCTAGCTTGATATTTTTCATTTTCTAAACTTCCCTGCAGTTAGTCATTTCAGGACAGATTCAAAGTGTAGTGTTCTGGAAATTGTGTGTCCCCTCTCTCTTAACCGCTGTTGAACTGCTACTGAGAAGCCTCAAGGGGAGTAAAAAAATAACTGAGCTGAATCAGATCACGGAGGCTCAGTTACGTGCTGCCACCTGTTCATGGGGACATTAAATGCCTGCTTATTTAATGACTCTTATTTTCTGTGTGGTCATTGAAAACAAGCGCTAATTTTTGCAGTACAGTTGTTCTGTGGTTTTTTGCATATATGGAAGTTACATGAATTTGGGATAATGTGTTGGAAACTTCAACGTCACAGTATCGTTGGGCACCCCAGTTCAAGAAGGACAGGGAACTGCCCGAGAGGGTATAGCAGAGCACCATAAAGATAATGAGGGGCCTGGAGCATCTCTCTCACGAGGAAAGGCTGAGGGACCTGTGTCTTCTTAGTCTGGAGAAGGCTAAGGAGGGGGGATCTGATCAACACCTATAAATACTTCAAGGGTGGGTATCAAGAGGATGGGGCCAGTCTCTTTTCAGTGGTGCACAGAGACCAGACAAGAGGTGATGGGCACAAACTTGTACATAAGAAGTTCCATCTAAACATGAGGAGGAACTTCTTTGCTTTGAGGGTGACAGAGCCCTGGAAGAGGTGGTGAAGTCTCCGTCTCTGGAGACATTCCAAACCCCTCTGGCCATGTCCCTGTGCAATGTGCTTTAGGTGGACCTGCTTTGGCAGGGAGTTGGACTAGATGATCTCCAGTGGTGCCTTGCAACCCCATGCCATTCTGTGGTTCTAGCCTGTAGGTAGTTCAGTGGCTGCCTGTATTTGGTTCTTGCCCATGGCTGTAAAATCCAGATGTGCTCGGTTGAGCAACGGGGGACAGGACTAGCACTGAGAGGAAACGTAGCCACAGAGGTCAGCAGAGACCTCAAGCCAGTTTTCCATCCTAAATAGGTTAAGGCTTTTCGTAGTTTAATGTTATGGGCTACCTGAATCACACACATCATTATTTATAAACAACTTTCCTAGGAACTTCTCTTTTCTTAATAAATAATTTGTGATATGAACATCCTCCTCCTTTTTTCATGCCTATGCTACTGAAGCTGTAACTTTTTTACTACAGGTAATTGTTAACTTAGAACAGTTTTGGTGCTATTTGTACACAGGGAAAGAAATAGCTGAAATGCAGCCAGGTTTGTTTTGGCTCCTTAGGAAAGTTAAGCAGAATTTGTGGGGAAAACCCAAGCTTTGCTTTGGTGGGGACAGTTGGTCACCTAGAGGAGCTGCTGCCTGAGGACTTAGCAGTTAAAACAAATCCAGTGCTTTCATATTGCAGGGACCTGCTGCAGGCAGAGCGTGCAGAGATACGTGTCAGACTACTTCCTCAGATTAGAATCATAGAATGGTTAGAGTTGGAGGGGACCTTAAAGATCATCTGGTTCCAAGCCCTCTGCCATGGGCAGGGACACCTTGGATGTGTGACCCAAGTGGGAGAAGCTGTCAGTGCTCTTTGTTGTGGCCAGCAGAGAACCTTTCCCACTCCCTCCATGGAACTGAGAGTTTGTATGGTAATAGAAGGTTTGTATGTAAATAGAAGCAGGATCCTTTGAAATATTTAGAAAGTGCATTCTTTGGTGATGCTGGCCAGTCTGTAAAGGTCACAAACCTGCAAAAATTTACCTCAAGTCTCACTTATTCCATGTTCCATCTGTGTAGGCTTCTCAGCATTGTACAGCCAGGGCATGCAGGTATAAAACCTGCTCTAGGGTGGGAGTTCCCACACGGAGGTGACCCAGTTGCTACCCTTGAGGGTAAGACTTGTGTTGTCAGCGATAGGGACAGCAGCTCGCTGCTCTGTGCCGCGTCTGGCAACGCTTTGGGAGGAAGCATCAATCCCCAGCATGGCCATCTCCCGCACACAGGGTGATGCCAGGGCCTGTGATGCTGTGCTTGGCCGCCTGAAGTCCTGGAGAGGCCGTTCCAGATTCCCATTTTTCTTGAGTCTTCCTTAATATTAGTTTGTGTATCACTAGCTGTAGATACAACAACAACATCAAGGGGGCTGGCTGGGTTATAGTCCTTTCTAGGTTCTCTAGTACAGACATGTTCCTTTCTAGTCAAAACCTGCTGTTTATTTTCTTTTCTGAAATAGTTGTGGTATTTACAAATAGTAGTTTAAGGTGGAGGAGATAGACATAGCCCATATCTCTCTAAATCTGCCTCTAATCCAGTCTAAACCCATATGCTTGGCAGCTTCAGAGTCATAAGTACAGGATGCAAATGTGAAATGTCAGGGATGTTTACACAGAGCGCGAAGGTATGATTCATACTGAAATAATTCTGTGTTGTGAATTCATAGCTAAATATTAGGAGAATTCATATGACTACCAGAACTTGGTAATGTGTGAAAGCTGTGACAAAAGCACTTGTGATGCATTTTTGTTAAATCTCAGGAAAAAAACCAAAACAAAACAAAGTTTGAGAAGGCTCATGTATAACTGTTAGAAATAAAATGCATGAACATTTCAGTAAAAGTGTTTTGAAAAGTTTGACTGTCAAAGTGACGGGACAGAAACTCTGCCCTTTTGTCTGGGGAAGCGTGTGATCGTAGGGTGAATTTTAGGAGTTGGATGAAGCCCTGTTCACTCTGAGAGCAGTCAGAAATTTCCCCTGTAGCGGAGCTGGTTCTCTTCAGACGATTCTGTGCTTCTCTGCTCCGACGTGGCAGCTCAGGCATCCCCTGGGGTCAGATCACCCGACTGAATTGGGGTGGCTCTTCATTCATAACGTGGATTTGCACTGAAGTAGAATTTTTTGATTGTATTATAGCTCAAGCAATGGCTTTCTAGCCTATGCATCTGTTGGGTTTTATGCATTTGGAAAAAACCAAATAATCCTGTATTAGAAAATTGTTGTTTTAGAAAATACTGACTTCCTAGTTCTTTACTGGAGGCGTGTTGCTCCTAGAGAAAAGGGGAATTCACAAATGGAACCAGTCGGTGCTAGACAGAATGTGCAGAACCAAATAAATAGAAGCCATTAGAAACTATTGAAAAAAAAGTTTTGTAGATGGTTGTTGAATGAATGTTCTTTGTTTAAAAATGATCTGTGTTTATTACTTCATTCCAGAAGAAGAAAACTGAAATGAGGCATAGAAAGTTTTTTTTTTCCAAAGCTTTTCTTTTTCCTTGAAAGCAAAGCTCTTGCTGTTCTTCTCCTGAAGTACAGTTTTGTCCAATTGTGATGGAACTTAGAGCAGCGTGGGTTAATAGTTAATGGCAGGGAAAACACGTATAAAAGTTACTGGGAAAGCCACCTATGGCAGCCTCTTCTCCATTCCTGCAAAATTAAGGGGCTTAACTTCAGCTTAATTAATATTCAGATTACTTCCAGTACTAAGGAAGGTGGTGGTCATTCTTAGAGACAGGTATCTGTTATTTAACATGTATTCATTTATGTATAAATAAATGTAAATACTTCTCAGTTCACAGTAGTCAAATCTGTCTCCTTACCTTGCTTGGAATGGCACTTTGGGGTGCTTTATAGTGAATTTGCTAAGCAGGTATGGCGATGTTTCCTTTGGCTTGAGAATTTAGCTGGTGTTTTACATCACTTCAAAGTGTTGTGGGCTGATTATTTCAATGGGTTGTTTCCCAAACAGCAAAATAATGACAAATTTACTTGGGAGAGAAAGGGAAAGGCAAGTAGGACAACATGCGATGTGTGAAATAGCTATGTAGTTGGAGGAACGGAAAGAAGAAAATAAAGCTGAGAGAGAAAAATACTTGTTTTTTATCCAAAATCCTTAAATTGGAAGCCGATGAGAAGCTTCTCTTACTTTGGAAAAGAAAGACTGACTTGAATCAACTATTTTATCTCTTGTGTTACTTCTTCTGGTGTTGCTACTGCTGTTAATCTTTCCTGTCAATGCTTTCCCAGCTCTCCTAAATCTCATGTTTTTTCCAGGCTCGCCTGAAACTGAGAGGTAGACTAATACCCTTCTCCCTGAGGTACACTTGTGTTTGCTTCTGCTAGAGAGAAGAGGTTAGAGACTGAGCCTGCCTAATGTACATACTTGAAGTTTTTCTTGGAGATGATTAGTGCTTGAGCTTCCTCCAAGTATGAGTCCCAGACTTCCTTTAAAATTGAAGCCAGCGAGCGGGAATAAGTCGTGGTTAACTTCTTAAGACTATTTTTCTTCAGTAATTGGTGGAAACCTGAAAGACTTGATGCTTATGGTATAAATTTCCACTTTCTTGTACGGGTGGGCTTTCTGTACAAGCAGCGGCTTGTGAAAACATACATTTAAAAAAGTGGTGAAATGGTTTTAAATGACTCTTAAAGTGTTTCTTTTTTAGAGATGAACTATCCTTCTGTGCTTATTGACTCCTCTGCAAGTGGAGACGAATGCTGGATTCTTTGGGCTGTCTGCAAAACAGCCAAGTGGGCTTTTATTCATATGAAAAGATTGCTGTTGAATTCTCTTTAAGGATAAATTGCAGAAGTTACTCAGACACACTAGCTAATTTTTCTAGGAGTGTTTGCCGCTCTTAAGAACATGCTACAGAGGCACAAACACACGTGAATAGAAGAGACTGGTAAAGGAGATGGGAATGTAAACCTCTACGTGGTCTCATTAGCTAAAGCAGAAAAATAAGTCCTAGTTTTCATCCTTAAGACTTTTTTTGCCCTAGCACCAGAATTCCAACGTAAGAATTCAAGCTGAGCAATGCAGGTGATGGAGACAGCAGATTAGGCAGTTAGCAGCCACTCTTTCACATATTGTACTCTTCTGTGCTTGCTACCCTGAAAAAAAAAAAATAAGTAAATAAAATTCTCATTCTCTGGCCATCCTTGCGATAGTCTGTATTGTAATAAATGCTCATGTTCAGGTGGTTTGTTTTTGGTTCTTTTTTCCTGATTGCCCAGTGCTTATAAAATCATAGAATTGTCCAGACCAGAAGGGACCTCTAGGGTCATCTAGTCCCACCTCCCCGCAGCCAGCAGGGACACCCCCAACTAGACCAGGCTGCCCAGGGCCTCATTGAGCTTCACCTTGAATATCTCCAGGGAAGGGGCCTCAACCACCTCCCTGGGCAACCTGTTCCAGTGGTCCACCACCCTCAGAGTAAAGAACCTCTTCCTAATATCCCATCTAAATCTGCTCTTCTCCAGCTTGAAGCCATTGCCCCTCGTTCTGTCAGTGTAAACAGATTACTTTGTTTTCAGCAAGAGGTTTTGAAAGCAGAAGAAGCAGAAACGGAACTTAAAAGGGATTTCCAGGTGCACACACCTATTTGCTTTACAGAGGGATAAAGGATTTGATACACGGGCCAATGAGTCTTGAATTCCTGAGGTAGTTGTAAAGATGTGCACTGTGTGACTTGGCCTAGAGATGTTCTAACAAGTTGGACTTACTGGTGTGAATGTTTTATGGTTTTTTTGGGTTTTTTTTTTTTTTTTAGGTGATAACTACACGGAGTTGAGCATCTCTGCATTATTTATAGCCATCTGCTTGATGTGTTGAAGGCTCTGGCTCAATTAGATTTACCTTTTAGCAGTAACAGCTCTCAGGAACAGTACAAACAGACGTGTCTGGCCGCTGCAGAATGAAGAAGAAAGTCAAGTCAGTCAGTGCTGGCTTCCTGCATGTTTCTTTAAGTACTTTATTTATGCAATAAAATGGACATATAATAAAAAAGATCCTAAACCAAAATCTGAAGATGAGCTTTGCCCTAAACTGTCAAAGCAAGCATTAGGATATGACAGTATCCCATGTTTAATCCTCTATAAACACAAAAAACCCTCCACAACCCAATGTTTCTAAGCATCTGAATTTTCTACAATCCAAATTTTGGTTTTGTACGATGGAGTTAGCTATAAATTTAATTTGAAGGAGTGGGGGGTTGGATGCGACACCTTAAACGAGATGATGTTTAGAGCAACCAGCCAAAAATGATGGAAACCACAACATACTGTAATCCTTCAGTCCTTTTTTTTTGGTTTTTGTTTTTGGGTGGGGTTTGGTTTTTCTTTTTTTTTTCTTTTTTTTCAGTCTTTGTTTCTCTCTAATAGCAGCACCAGGAGAACAGCATTCCTCTTCTGCATGATCTGGTTTGGAGAAAGATTATATTCACAAATGAGTCATTCACTGTGGAGATAAGGGACCAGTGAAGTAAATCGCGGTGATTCCCTCATGATTTTGGGTGGAATGTATAAGGGAAAGAACATCTCTGATATTTTTAGAGAGTTTTTTAGAAGCTGTAAACAAGTGTGGGTGGCTCCAGAATTTTTCTGTTGTGCTGAATAATCAGGATGAGATTGAGAGATGAAACAGTCTTCGACCTGTGCCGCTTTTCATAGTGAGGGTTGGAAGGTCCAAGGATGACCAAGATTTTGTACTCTTGAAGTCAGCAATCAAGGAGAGCTCAAGTAGGCATTCATTTATTTGTGCTAAATAAAGCCAGATGAGTAGATGCAAAATGGAGGACGGTAATGACCTAAGAGATGTGAGTGTTTAGGTAAATGGAAGGTGGAGGTCTTGATTTGGAAGAAAAATGTTGAGGAGTCAACTTTTAAGCTTCTTACCTGGGTGTCTGCCAAAAGCCTGCACCTGGGTGCAGCAGTGGCTCAAAGGGGATGCAAAAACTATAATTTCCACGTTCAGTCAGACAAACTGCTCTGGGAAAACTCTGTATTCTTAGTGGAAAGGCATAGGTCAGTATAGTCCTATTTTTTTTTAGTAATTTTTTTTGCTCAAGAAAAATCAATTGTACACAAAGACTCAACATTATTACCATTGACACAAATGGAGTGGTTTCTATAATTGGGAGCTTTTTTTTGCTTATTGTTTGTTTACAAGGAAAAAAAGAAATAGAAGGACGTGGAAATCTGCCTCCATGGGGGTGAACAGAAGCTGTCCACTCCAAGGGCCATGGATAAATGGTGCAGACACAATACCAGTAACATTCTTACTGGTAATTATGTAATTTGCGTTTCAGCATCTGCCTCTTTCTTAATTAGGTAAATTATAACTCTTATAAATTATTATGACAATGACAGTAATCGCAGATTGATAAATTAGAGGAAGAAAGATGCTGGAAGTAATTTGGTCGCTCCCCTAAATCATCTGGGGCTGCCGTTGTGCGGAGCCGCTGCCGTTTCTTCGTTTTGTGGAAGTTGTTTTTCACTTTCAAGCTGCTTCTCAATATTCTGAAATCAGCCCGTTATTATCTTAGCATGACATTTGGCCGGCGGTTCCCAGCCGGGAATGAAAAAGGCTATCATCGGTCCTCTCTGCACAAAATAACTGGGCAGAACACTTGTGTGTACAGGAACTGTTATTCTCACCTTTTGAAGAGTATTTTCTTTGATGACTCGGAGAATATTTGACCTTCAAAGTAAAAGCTGCAGGCAGTACAATTTGCCTTTATAGCGGTTGGGTAGAGGTTGCTTTTTGTGTGTGTGTGTCTTCCTTGTTAGTTCTGAGAATAATCTCTCTCACTTTTCTCTGAATTGTAGTGGTTCTCATGGAACTGGTTAGTCCAATTCAGACTCGGAACCGAAGTTAGCAACGTTGCAGAACAGGTAATATTTAAGAAAACAAAACATCCTTCTTTGGGAAGCTCATAGAATTCTTAAAAGCCTCTTGAGAGCTGTATAAGGGAGAATCCCATTTCTTCTCATTCCTATGTAAGACGTACAGTTACTATTTTCCACCCCACCCTCTGCTAAATATCCTCTCTCTCTGCCTCTCAACTTGAATCTGAAGGAAAAAAAAATGTATGATGTGAGGAGAAAAAAAACCAAGTCGATAAGGTGGATGTAGCCCAAACAACTGCAGGCCTTACTTGTGTTTAAGCACACCCACCAGCTAGCAAAAATAGGGCACCTTTCATTCATTTGAGGATGACTTGTGAAGCTGCTCAGGGGAGAGGGCGAAGCAGATCCTGAGCTCTTTTAGGGCTGTTGGGATTATTTTCTCTCCTCTCTCAGAGGAGCTGCAAGAAGGACTTCAGGGGAATTTGGATATATTGTTCTCGACAAATTTATTACAGAACCTGTGCTGCTAAATTCTTGAGCACCTTTAAAAACTTTTATTCCACAATTTTTTAACAACTCAGTTCTCTGGAATACTGTAGCACAAATAACTATTATCAGCAATTAAAAGATACCACAGTTAGAAAAGCATCGTTTTTGTCTATTGAGAAGATTTTTGCGCTAACGTTCAAAGATTTCGCTGAAAGAATAAATATTTCAACTTTGCTCTGTCTGCTCCTCTGTCGACTGTTGAGGTGATTGACGGGTTCTCTAATTTTAACCCAAAAAATTCAATACATTGGGCTGACAGAATTGAAGGCTCCCAGATACACACTGAGGAGGGGTATGTGTCCAGTTACTATATCAAGGTAATAACTGTGTACTTACTTGGCACCACAGTATTTTGTGACAAAGAGCTATTTCTTTTGAAGGATAAGATTATTGATTAAAAAAAAAAAAGAGCTAGGGGAAAAGGTCCATATTAAATAGTGATTGGTTATTGTACAACACTTGTCTGTATTGATACCCACTGTGTTGCAGTAGGTATTGATATATTCAATTTAATATTATGATTTCAATTTCATATTTAAACAGAATAATAACATTCCATTTCGGATTGTCTTTTCTATCTGAATACTGTGTCTTAAAACCCAGTATGTTTGTGGTTAGTGATTTTTGCCAAAATCATTGGATTTTTGCTAGATTTATATCGGAATAAGTAAACAGAATTTTGCCCTCTATTCTGTTAGGTTGTCCTCTTTCATCCAGGATTTCTTTACTGGGGAATTAAAGGAGGAAAGGTCTCTGCTGCTGTACAGGACTTCTGGCTCTCACGAGCTGAGTATTTAAGTAGTTAGCACTTTGCTACAGTTTATTCCTGCTTTTGACATATCAGTCTTGTGTGGTATATATTGTAATAACTTACATTCAGTGGTGAAGATGAACCTGGAAATTCAGACCTCATCAGCAGTCACCCCTTGCTGATGGTTGCCCTTTGGCAGGCAGGTTGGAGATTGCATTGCAAGAGATGCAGCTTTTCAGAGAGAGGTCCAGGGGCCCTGCTATTAGAATGTCTGTTCCGAAGAAAAAGGCTATTACAGTATATATTGTGTAAAGATGTTTTTGCTACTGCTTTTTCCATACTTGGGTAAGTCTTTGGAGGAGATAGAACTGCAATAGTTCTGTCTTTTGGTTTCTGGAGCTCTACTCTGCTTTGCAGAAACTAAGTGGATAATCCATCCTCTGTTAGTGCATTGCGCTATTTACTCCTTAATACCAAAAAAACCTTCATCTTGGCTTTTCATTGTGGGAATAAATCTATGGAACTAATCAAGGGGGAAGAACAGCTGACCTTTGGAGCAGCTGGGCCACAAATTCCTGAAAAGCATCGCTCATTTAACTCAGTCCCTCCTGAATCATTTTCATGAATTATTTTTATTCCCAGTAAATTATATATAACCAGAAGACAACAAGCACTTGGTAACAGTGTTAGGATCATTCCTCTTTGCTAAAATATAGTCTTGATGAGAGCCTGGTGCTCCAAAGTATTCTATGTGCTCCTTTCCTTGGGGGGGGGAGGATGCTTATTAGCCTTCTGTAACCACACACAGTTGTTTATAGCTAAAGAAAAAACACATATAAGTACTGAAAAATCTGTTTTCGTGTAGCCACGACTTTGAAAAGAGCCCTTTACAGAAGGTTTGGAAGGGACTATGGAGGAGGAATACTCCATACAGGAAGCTCAGCTTAAAACAAGGAGAAATAGCAAGTGTCTTTCACAGACGTTAGATCAGTAGGGAAATTTATGGCTGCCAGCGTGGAGGGGAAAGTAGACATCCTTTTGAGAGAAAAGAACTATTTATTTTGGACTATTTCAGCAGTTTAGTTAGAGATGAGACAATTTACAAATAAGAGGATGGTGACATTTCTTGGACATCAGTTGCTTAGAATAATCTGTGAGCCTTTCATTCTGCCTTGTATTTTTGGGGTTTTTTTTTGTTTAGTTTTTTTTTTTTTTTCCTGCCAAGACCTTATCTAATTTGTAGGCACTACAGTATTTATAGGACACTCTTAACCCGAAGTCTGGTGATGTATTGGTATTTAAAGCAGCGATAATGCTGTTAGCAAGAAGCTTTAATTGCATGATTATAGACCAACAAAATTAGGCTCCCTGACTTGCAGTCATGATAACCTGGAGATATGCTAAACTCTGAACTTAAAGATAAGACTTCCCCTCTCTGCATCCACGTATTGTCAGTTTAATAAAAATGCTTCTAAAAGTGTATCCTGCAGGGGATGTGGTGCTTTCTCCTGCATATTCCTTTGCCATTCATTTTGTGATTGGCTTTATGAATTTTCAGCGTGTTGATAAGGTTCAACATCTCCGAGAAGGTTATTCACCTGATGCCTTCTGTCAAATCCCCTCTGTACCTGCAAGTTTCCTGCCTTCAAAAGGGTTGTGTCGGAGGATACTGTGTGAGTAAGTCCATGGGAAGCCCAAGGTACCCCAGGGTTATCGTTCGTGTCCCAGCAACGTGGGCAAGTTGGCTTCACTCCTGAGCTGCAGCGGGCACGCTCCAAGCGTGTGTTTTGGTGCCCGGGCTGAAGACACACCACCGTGAAGCGATCAAATTGCCTGTTAAGGGTGAAGCTTATGGCGACAGGTCAGCTTGTAAACATGGGTTTACTGTGCTACCTTATTTTGTGCCTATGCTAATCCATGCCTACTTGCTGTAAACTGGGAGCCCTTATGAATTTTTCCACACAAATCGGGTATCGTTCTAGATTATTCTGGTAGAGCGGTCTTTTTGGATGTCGTTTTTGGGAAGTTCAAGCTATCAACAGGTGTAAGTGACAGGAGTGGTAACGAACATGATAATTGTCATTTTTCTTCCATAAAATGTGTTACAGTGTCCATGGCACTGTCTGCCCTAGAGCAACACACTGTTTTTTTGCATGAAGGAGGCAGATACACCCTCTTGTTACGGAGAGCGTGCTCAGCAGCGCAGTTGGGCACGATCAAATGGGGCTCACAACAACATCTTTGCTTGTGATAGTGATTTCAGCACTTCTGCATGTTTCTGAGGAAAGAATAGAGCTCCAGCCACCCCCTAATTGCTGTCAGCCTCTGACCTGGTGAGTATTTTTGGTTTGGGTCCTGTGCTTTGCCCATCCTCTGTGCTTGCACTCCCTTAGTTAAACTCCAGCAAGTTGAACGTACATGGGTGTCCTACCCTGGAGATACCAGTTGAATAGCATCATTCATTAAAACAAAACAAAACAAAAACCCTCTACATAGCCTCTGCTGCTTTTCATTTTGAAATAAGAAAATGATGTTGGCGTAGGGCATTTCCTGGGGATTAATGGCTGGCTGGGGTTAATGGCCCTTGGCTGCACTGTGGGCCATCAGCTCCTCCCTGCTGGTCATTAATCTGCAGGAAATGCCCTGTGCCAAGATCATTATTGTTCTGTTTGGGTTCTTTGAGAGCTGAATTCAGGAACCCACACTGCTATAATGTGTGAGAGCCTGCTGGGTTTTCTTACATTTAGGCCCTACACGTTATTTTATTTTATTTATTTATTTATTTTCCTCCTGAGCTTATCTGAAGTTCCCAAACATTTCGCTTAATGGAAAGTGGCTGTAACGCTTCAGGTCCTTTAAAAATATTTCACTGAGGGGCAGCCAAGGTAATGCTAAACTTTATGTGGTGAAAATAAAAGTTCTGTGTAGCAGTTCTGGAACGAGTATGTACTTGGGAGTAGGCCGTGACTTTTAGAGTAGCCTGGAGCAACAAGCCTTGTGTTGTACTCGGTGTGGGAACTGGAAGATAGTCCTGACAGTCTGGGTTTTCTACTGAGAGGTGGAATTGCAGGATTTATTTTGCTTTCTTGAGGAATTAAGAGTGAGAAGAGATGCTCTAATTTCCCCCCCTGCCACCTGCTGACAGTGTGCAAGAAGTGGGGTTTCTGTTCATTCTCCCCACATAACTTCAAGGTCAGACTGTGCAACTCTTAATAGATTCTGCATATTAAGTTTATGAAGCATTGTACTCTGCACTGAAATCAGTTTAGGATTGGATACAACATTAAAAAAAACCAAAATACCCAACCCAAATGTGGCCTGGGAGTAGCAGTTCATGGCTACTGTCATATTTCTTTATTGAAAAGAAAAAACAACAAACAGAACCATTTAAAAAAAGCCAAAACCAAACCCACCCATCCCCTACCTCAACTACTACTCTCCTACTTGTTCAGGAACCATTTGCTCCTACTAGATCGTATTAAAAGCAAGGTTATAAGGAAGTGGAGCTCCTGTGGCAAGAAGTGGATGCGGTGTTGAGGAACTCAAATGGTGGTAAATTCAGTACTGTGCATACATCTAATCTTCTTGGATGACTGTTTTTATTTCAGTGAATTAATTCAACGAAAAGAGTAAAAATCAATGTTATGCCCTTATCTTTTTTGCTTCTAAACGCCTTTCCCTCGCTCCTTTCTGTGATACGGGCTTTACAGATCTGTCTGCAGACTCTCCTGCTCCTTCCTTCAGAAGCTTTGCAGATAGGCAGCCTGTGCCGTCCTCTCCCTGGTTTTCAGATGTTCCACGCTGTGAAGCTGCTTGGGGTCAACAGGAGGCCTCCATCATGTGCATTTCAGATCTTGGAAATGCCACAGCACGCGCGAGATTTGAAGACGCCAACAAGCTTAGCGGGGACCGTCACTTCTGTATAGACCTTTTGATGGATTTTGTAGGATTGCAGCAAAGAGAGGGAGAGAGGTTTCATGTGGAGAAAAGGTCCCGGATCAGGTCCACATACACACTTTGACAGATCTTGAGATTCAGTGAGGGGGTTTGGATATTTTGGGATGAAAGTATTTTCAGTCCTTGTGTCTACAAGTCAAGACTTATTCCCATTATCGTCGAGGAAACACTCTAAAGTCGTTCCCTGTGGTAGTGATTAGGAACTATCAGTCTGAAATTTTTACCTAGAAAATGTGATATAGCAAGAAATAAGGGTTACTAATATTTTATAAGTAAACAATACTACTTTAAATCCAGTATTCTACATTTATTCTATATTTTCATTCCAGTAAGACTGATAATTCCTATTCCGTCAGGAAGACTGTAACAAGGAGGAGAAAGCCTGCCAGGTTACTAGCTTGCCGTGTGCTTTTTAAAAATAGATGTTTGTGTTCTGTCACTTACTGGTGAACACCATTGAATATCTGAGACGATGTAGGTAAGTCAGAAAGTTGATGTTGCTGTCGGTGCACTCAGGAGACTCCATTTTTGAAAGCAGATAAAAATGCAGTGAATAGCAGGGGAGAAATGACAGGCCTGCCTGTCGTTCGTGTGATCTCAGAAGATGTTGAAGAAGGGGGGAAAATTTTCACTTGTAAGGAAAACTTGCCTAAATTCCACAATATCCTTATTTTGGTGCTAATCTGGTAAAGTCATCTTTTATTGCTTTCAGTGTATAATCTTTATGCAGAATTTACCTAGTCTAAGCTGCAGCTTTTTGGGTTGGTAGGCATCAGTTTTCTTGGCAAATCTTTGCTTACTTTCTCCCAAAGCCTGACATCGTTTTTTTTTTTTTTTCCCTTTGGAGAGAAGGAAAAGAAAGAAAGGATTTAGGGATAGGATGATAAACTGTGAGAAGTGGATTTTCCAGCCTATTCTTAATTTGCACCCAGTCTTGATAATGACGTGTCCTTGGTACCAAGAAGCAGGGAGCCCCATTTTGGGCACGTAACGATAGGGCAAGGCATTATGGCTTCAAACTGGAAAAGAGAAGATTTAAATTAGACAGCCCAGGTTGCCCCATCCCTGGAGGGGTTCAAGGCCAGGCTGGATGGGGCTTGGAGCGACCTAGTCTGGTGGGAGGTGTCCCTGCCCAGGGCAGGGGGGTCAGAAGTAGATGATCTTTCAGGTCCCTTCCAACCCAAAATGTTCTGTGATTCTATGTTGACCGTGGTAAGGAGGAGGATAGTTCTTTGTACAAGAAGCCTGGTGTGTGACAGTATTTTCACCCCAGAGTGACTGGGTTTCACCAAACTGCCTCCTACCTCTACCCATAGGTTCAGGGAAATCCTGTGAAGCTGCCCCCCCCACGTCCTCCCCCTTTCTCTCCTCCCCTCCCCCAATTTCTCACAGTCTGGTGAAGTCAGTGGGAATTTTGTTGTTCTTGATGAGATTAGCCTTGAGCAAACACCGTTGGGTGCAGTGGGGAGATGCACACCTGCAACCTGACCTTCTGCCGCTGCTTGTGGAGTTGCTTTTACCATTGCAAAGTAGTTGTAATGCATCAGCATCCTCAGTGCTAACGACTTGTAGACGTGTAACTAATTACCTAAAGTACACACAGTGATAAACCAGGCTCTGGAGCCTTATTAGTTGGGAGGTGTATTTGTAACAAACTTGGATAAATCTTTACTTCTTGTCAAATGTAGCTTTCCAATATATTTCCAGATATGTCTAAATATTTTACTTTGTTAGTCTGGGGATGTGAAAACAAAGATATTTGTTTCTTGAGTGATCTTCCCTTCACTGGGTTTTTGCAAGTGGTGACCCAGCTGTTGGCTAGATTGTAGTCTGCAACATAAACTAGGCTGAAGAGTTCAGTGTGATATTTATCTCTGGGAGGGGTTGGTGGTCTCTTTACTGTATGGTTAGAAAACCTGACAGAAATTAAGTAAATATTCATTAAAAATTACATTTCAATTAGAATTAATTTTAAATGGATAATTCTGAAGCTGTTTTGTTGGAGGTAGAGTGATCAGGATCATAATGAAGCTGAGTTAGGTAAGATTTTTTTGATGTATGCAGCAGAATGCCAGTATTTGATTGTTGTATACCATATATACATAAGAAGTTTCATCTCAACACGAGGAAGAACTCCTTCCCTGTGAGGGTGGCAGAGCCCTGGCAGAGGCTGCCCAGAGAGGTGGGGGAGTCTCCATCTCTGGAGACATTCAAAACCTGCCTGGACACGTTCCTGTGGGACCTGCTCTAGGAGGACCAGCTTTGGCAGGAGGTTGGACTAGATGATCTCCAGAGGTCCCTTCCAACCCCATGGCATTCTGTGATCCTTGTTAAACCTACTGTGTGTTTTCGTATCTGTATTCAGAAATCATGCAAGTTTTATCTTAGTGTAATGTTCTCTTAATGCTTACGGAGCAGTATCTGTGCTCCAGCTCTACAGTCAGAGCATGGCAAACTGTGGAAGCTGGATGATGCCCATATTTTATCTACTGCATGCAGCTTTATTTAATTAAAAAAAAAAAAAAAAGAAAATAAGTTTTCATTCATTTTTTTGTTTGTTTGTAAAAGTTAATAGGTAGCTCGGTGCACTTTCAGCTAAATTTTAGCTATTTTTCTTCGCTTCTCTTTTTCTACCTACCAAACATTTGAATGTGTTACTCCAAGAAAAAGATGGAGGCTGTGATACAGGCTTATTAATTGTGGAAAAATAAGTAACTGTCAGTAACACTTTAAAAACTTGTTAGCCAGCTACTTGTCTATATGTGTGTTGCTTAGTTTTGTTGGCTTCAGCAGAAATTTATCATTCTCTTTGAAATGTGGAACATCTTAGAGGAAAGAAAAGACTCTTAGCATTTGCAAACCCCATGATACCAGAAGAACTCAGCTTGCAATCGTAAAGAGAAGCAGCCGTGCCCAAGAGACATCACTACTGGACTAAGAAAAATGTTTGCCAATCAGCAATATATAATGAATAATGAACAATATTTGTCATCTCCCCGAAAGTGGGGCATTGCAATGCAAATGGTACAGCTGTTATTCTGTAATTGCAGCTGGATTAATAAAATGTAATTTTTACAGCCCATTTGCAATATACCACTGGGGAATGCATTTTATTACCACTTTGGGTGTCTTTTAGTTAATAAATTCGTGCCTTTTGAGCATAAGTATTTGGCTTCAAATCCCAGATACAAGTTTATTAAAAATTGTAATAGTTCTTGGAGACTATAAAGTGAAATGAAGTGCACAGAATGTGCCTTTCCAGTGCCTGACTTTAAAACCTTTTTTTTTTTTTCACTTGACTAATTTCAGTGTTTCCAACACTAGAAAGTATTGAATTTAAATACTTACTAAATATTTAACCAACCAGACGTACAGCATTATTTTCCAGAGATGATTTATATTTGTTAGTAATTAAAGATTCAGAACGGCACTGGGAGGATGAAGTCGTACTATCTAATTTTTAAAACTTACCCGGTGTTTATGCAGAGCAGTGGCTCTGCAGGGAAGGAGAACTAATATTTAAAGTCAGAAACAAGAGCAAGGCCGTAGTTAAACGATCTGATTCACAGAATGAGGGTGACCTGGTCAAAAATAGCTGAGAAGGCTCTTAAGGATAACTCAGCTTGGATCTTCCTGCTGGTTGAAAGGAATCTCCCATTGAAGCTCCCGGCCTTATCACAGGCAAACTCTCCCAGCAACTGTCAGAGATGCAAACCCACCCGTGATAAACCCTCTTATCTCTGAGCGTTGAATGGAAGGGAAGGATAAAAAAGGTGAATGTAGCCCTTGGGTAAAGAGAAATTTGCGTAAAGGTGAGAGGCAGAGTAGAAGGGACTGTGTGAAATTTGAACTGTAATTCTGCATCAGAGTTGGAAGGAAGAGCGGTCTCGCTATAGTCCTGCTTTTTTAACTTCTCATTTTCCTTGCTGCATGATGAGTGAACTTGACTGGGTTACCGGGCATGTTGATGATCGTACTTGTGCGAAAAGACCATTTAATTAATTAATTTTTTCCCCTTTCGTTTGTAAGTCCTGAAGGCGTTTGAGCTTGAAGACTCAAAATGATCAATAGGTACAAGCTTGCGGCACCTCTTGCCACCATAAAAAAAAAAAACCCCAATGTCTCCAAATTTAAATTTGAAAGAATCAAGAGGGAAGAAAAGAGTGATGTGACCTTGGGACGTTACCGGATATCACGCGGCTGTCAGTAAAACAAGCTCAGTCTTGTAAAGGCCCACGTTATTACACCTTGACCGTGGGAATCATGGCTGAGACCAGGTTTCCTGATAGACAGCTTGACATATGACTTGCTGGGTACTCAACAAAAAAAAATCTATAATGTTTGATTTTTTTTTTAATCAGATGCAGCAGTACAGACAGATACACGCTGGTTGTACTCAGTAATATGCCACTGGAAATGTTGCTGAAGGATCTCCTGTGAATTAATTTTTCCTGCTAATTAATTGTCTGAAAACTTGAGTGGGTGAGTTGGGAGAAATTTGTCATAGGAGTATTGCATCACCTGGAGGAGAGGGTTAAGATGTAGGAAGTCCATTTTGCTGCTAACTCATGTTTGTGCCTTCTGAGAATTCTCGCTCCTCCCATCTCTTCATTTTCACACGGACACATTCAGACTGGGGGGGACTGATTTACGGCGGGATAGTAATTTGGATCTGCTTGTGGTGTGAGCAGACAGATTTGTATTTATTTATTATTTTGAGGCACTGAGGAAATTGGCTGTGAGCATTTATATGAAGTATTGTTGTGTCTCCACACTTTTCGGTGTGTTCACTGCTACGGCATTATATACCCTTTGTGAATACAAAGATGCTCATGAAATGGTAAGGCTTGAATGTATTTAACTTCACGTCAAGACGGACTCCCTGCCATGGCGTTCAGCTGAGCCATTGTGACAAACCCTCGGTCTTGAACACTGGCATAAAGCGCCTTTGTTTTGTGTGTGGTGTGAGCGTTTCTGTGGATTCGAAGCCTTTTTTCTTTTCTTTTTTTTTTT
>VXBJ01005843.1:831525-866122 GCA_013400055.1 Nycticryphes semicollaris
TTTCCTTTTTGGTTTATTTTAAAATGAGAAAACAACTGGGCTTTCAGCTGCTTGGAACTGGCAGAGCGGTTGTGCTTTGCCGCTGCCTGGGCCTGTGTGTGAAAATCTCGTGTGCATGTCTATGGACCTTAACAGTTCCATGATTTGTTTTAATTTATACATTTCGATACAAAATAAGCAAATATGTTTCCTACAGAAGCTTGAGCCTGACTTCCTTCATTGAGTTTTCTTACGAACTTCTTATCGCTGTCAATACTGGACTAGATGTGAAGGAGATTTCCGTAATACCCTTTCAACATCAATAGGGTTTTGTAATAGTAAAGCCGGCCAGGAAGCAAAAAAATGCAGGAAACAGTTTGGCCACAAGTAAATGGGAGGCAAAAAGTACGATTCTGGCTGTTAAATCGGATTCTTGGTTAAAAGACGTGTGGCAGGAAGATGTGGAGGTCTTTGGGAAGCAGGAGGCGCAGTTAAGCAGCACCAGTGTTCAGTCACTTGCTAATACCGTATGTGATTTCTCCTTACTCCTGTACTTTGTCATTGCTTAACACAATCAGATCTAATTGGCCAGATTTTTTTTTCTTGGATCGTCATAGTCTATGTCTATATTTTTACTGTTATTGTTCCAGCTTCTTTTTCATCACCCCAACCTGTGCTGCTTCATTAAGTTTTAAATTAGACTTTGACAATCAGCCTATTTTGTTAGAATTATCAAAAGAAAGAGATACACACGGCAAAGTCAAAGGGGAGGCTCCGGCATCATATTTTTTTTCATGCTTAGCAGTTCCTTGAGAGTTATCAAAGGCAGGGATCCTTTATTTGTAATTAAATACTCCTCACTTAAAAATCATGACTAATAAATGTCAAGTGCAAGAAGAGGCGCTATTATTCAGTGAAAGTCCTTGGATATGCTTTAGGGTGAAAACGTGTAGGCATGAAGGTTGCTAGTTTTTGAAATGTTGTAGGGTTACTTTCATTACAAAATCCTAAAGTTAGGCACTTCAGATAAAGCTCAAAAATCATTGAAACATTTGGGGAGCTGTTCTTATCCTACAGGAAGCTCTTGACATTTATGGTAATTAAAAGCAAAGGTATCTATTAAATACTTAAGTTGTTCAAATAAACACCAAACTGGCAAGCAGCCCTAAGAGTTGTATATATCTTAGTTAGAGCTGGTCTCAAGTTTTCACCGAAACTGTTTTCCTGCTTTGGTGGTGGTTGGGTTTTTAACGAGACCCAAAAACTTGGTGGAAACACCAGCCTAAATGCTGCGGGAGCGACCTGGAAATGAGGTTTGCGCTTCAAAAATATTCTTGGGGTTGGCAGTTCCATCCTGGTTCTCCCTCTCTTGCTCTCGTGTACGTGACTTTGAAGCACCTAGCCCAGAAAAAGACTGCATGCCCTGTGGTTTTGGTTTGGTTTGGTTTTTAATGAAGAATGGGATGAGAATCCTCATTTTCACGCACTTCTCAAAATCTTATGTTTCTTTGTAGAGTAGAGACTCGTTTCTCCAGTTGATCCTGGCTCCGTTGTCACAGAATGACAGAATATCAGGGATTGGAAGGGACCTTAAAAAACATCTAGTCCAATCCCCCTGCTGGAACAGGAGCACCTAGATCCTGGCAGCATGAACTCAAGCAGTAGGATTTAAGAGTATCTAAAAAGGATTGTGTTTAAGGCCTGTGTTTCTCTACAGGTTAGTAAGGCCTAACCTGTAGAGAAAAACAGCATTGTTACCACTTATTTGACTGCTCTGGCAGGGGGTTGGACTAGATGATCTTTCAAGGTCCCTTCCATTCCCTGATATTCTGTGATTCTGTAAATCAGTTTGACTAAAAGTTGCAGAATGCACCCAAAACTTATTTCATCTTCTGTTCGTGCTTGACTATAACATTTGGGTGCTTTCCCGCCATACACTGATATCAGCCTTAAAGTGTTCTGGGGGCTTTTTAATGAGGTTTTTTGCCTTTTTTTTTTTCCCCCTCCTTTTGAAGGAAAAAAATCTGTGTGTTTTGATTTATGTAACAGTCAAGGATGCATCAAAAAAACATCTGGTTGAACCGAGGTGGAGCAGTGTGCTATATAGTGATAGTGCTGTAACTGAAGCACAGCTCTAGGAATAGCATTGTAATTGGAAAAGCATTTTATTACCAGTGATGAAAGGCTCCCCTACAAAATGCTGGTGTTTCTTCCCAGTTTGTGGGTTTGTTGCCCATTGGACAGCCCATTTGGTGGTGATGGAAGCAATGGGAGCAAATTACTGGTTAGCAGAAAAGCTACGACGCTCTCTTTGATAATAATACTACTAACGATAACAACAACTTTTTGGGTTGTTGGAAGCGACCATTTTGCTTCAGCTTAGAAAGTCCCTTCCAAGGGATATTATGGAAATGTGTTCTCAGTGCATTTCATAAGAGATCTTTCTGCATGTGATTTTCAGATTTGATAAATGCAGCATTCTGCCTCCTCCGTTTGTAAATGCAAGTCCTACTCCGTGTACTTGTCCATGCGTTTGCTTTTTTGTTATACTTTTCCACGCGTGCCCTGGAGAAAAGCGTTCAATCCGCTGTTACTCTGAGGCAAACTGGATTTCAGCGTGGTCTGTTTCAAATTAAATGAAATTGTTTATTAGTTTTGCAGTTCTGGCAGGCAGAAGCACCCTTGGGTTTTTACTGAGCTGATGAGGGATACGTTAGCCTATACATCCAGAGAGGACTGATGCTAATTGGGCTTTTCACTTTGATAAAGTCCTTGGTTTCAATGATGATATGCGGGTCAGCTGCATCTTTTAATTAAAAAAACAAAAAAAAAATTAAAATCCTGTGCTGGAATTACCTAACTGTTGAGCAGCTGATGTATGCAAGTATGCTCTCTTGTGGCAAGCCATTTTACTGAATGCTCTGCCAGTTCTAAATCGTTGACAAATTTTTATTTAAGACTTATTTTTTTTATTTCTCCTTCGTCACGTTGTGTATTTTGGCAGGGTTTGCAGCGTGATACAATGGCAGAGCTCTGGGTGTGGTGTGTGCTGCTTGGGTGTATTTTGAAGTTGTGTTGGGTACAGAGAGTGATATTCAGCCGCGGTGGCGCCCAGCTCGCTGTGGAATGAGGTGCTATTTGGCTAACGATGGCGACGTGATTTAGGCTGAGGTACTTGTGTGGCCTCTGAATGTCAGGTAGTAAAGGAGGAGCATTCTCGATATGAAGACACTTCATCAGATTTCGTTAACTGCATGATTTGTGCTTGTTACAACAGCTGAGATGGTGAGTAATTGAGGCTGAGCCTCAGAAGTTCGGTTGCTCTAGCCTTGTCCAGTAAGTAAAAAAGAAAAAAAAGCAAAATCATAGAATTGTAGAATGGTTTAGAGTTGGAAGGGACCTTAAAGATCATTGAGTTCCAACCCCCTGCCCTGGGCAGGGACACCTCCCACCAGACCAGGTTGCTCCAAGCCCCATCCAGCCTGGCCTTGAACCCCTCCAGGGATGGGGCAACCACAGCTTCTCTGGGCAACCCGGGCCGGGCTGTCACCACCCTCACAGCAAAGAATTTCTTTCTGGTATCTCATCTAAATCTCCCTGCTTCCAATTTAAACCTGTTACCCCTTGTCCTGTCACCACACTTCCTGACAAAGAGTCCTTCTCCAGCTCTCCCATTGTTCCCTTCAGACACTGGAAGGCTGCTCTAAGGTCTCCCTGGAGCCTCACCTTCTCCAGGCTGAACAATCCCAGCTCCCTCAGTCTGTCTTCATAGCAGAGGGGCTCCATCCCTCTGATCATCATTGTGACCCTCTGCTGGACCCATTCCAACAGTTCCATGTCCTTCCTGTGTTGAGGACTCCAGAGCTGGATGCAGTTCTCCAGGTGGGGTCTCACAAGAGCAGAGAGGTCATAAGGCAAAATAACCCAGACTTTGCTCTGATGAGGGTAGTTGTGGGTGCCCTGAGCTGCAAAGGTACTTCTCTTTGCTCGACATCGCAATAGTGTTGCCACAAATAGACCTATAAATTCAAGAAGCATAAAACCAAATACATCTCAGTTGCCTCCTCTCGAAAAAAAAACGAGCCAGACAGTTTTATCTTCAGTACTATCCCAACGTCCAGGAAGTATAACTTGATAAATAGTAAAGATACCTGTCACCCTCTAAATATTTCTCATATTGCAGCTGGGGTTTCTACCCAGATTCTTCACCTACTGAATAATTTACATATGCATTTCCTCACTGTTTTGCCTGGATGGGAGGATGGCCAAATGTCAGTAAAAACGTGAGGTTATGCTTAGGTAATCTCAGTCATGCAAGTCCTTGTATATACTTCCCTTCAGAGCAATTTCAGAGAGGGTTTCTTGAAGATCATGAAAATCTGGAGTCCACTTAAAACCCCCAACACTCAGCACATGTTGGGTAAACCCCAATGCCATTGACTTTTGGGGAAGTTTTGTCAGCCTGGCGACTCAAAGACCACATTCCTGTGGTCGCAGAGATGACTCGATGTGTGCTGCTGCACATGGACATTTAATGTCAAAGCAATCAGTTACTCAAGAGGTGCAGGCTATAGTAGAATGATCTCGTTTGGCACAGAAGTTGGATGATGCATAGAAGAGTAGGAGATGGATGGGATAAGAGCATGCTGGAGTAATACCTGCTGTTTGCGGGAGCTTAATTTCGTTGAGGAGATGAACAGTATTTTTAAAAGAACTTTTTTGATGCATACGTGTTACTACTTCTGTTATTCTTTAATTGCAGTTACGTTTTCATTGGTAACAACTAAAAAGAGCAACCATGTATTCCAGTTTTCGTCCGTTTTATGTACCCTGAAAGAAACAGGGAGTTTAAAAGGTTGAGCGTGAGACATGTTGACTCAGCTTTTCGTGAGAGCTTAATAGGACCTTGAGCAGAAACCTGTGCTAGAAGCTTAATATAAATATTTTATACAGAAATTGAGCAATGTTTAAGGGACAGGAGTTGGTTAAACAGCATCAGCAGTTTCAAACTGTAGAAGGCAGACAGTAAATTGCACTGTTTATAGTGATGAATTTTTATGAAAGCCACGTATGAATCTAGAGTTTTCAGGTGACGCCGTATTACTGTACCTTCATACACAAGCATATGCTAGTGATGCTCTTTTCCTACATCTTATTACACATAACTCAGCTCATCAGTGTTATCAGTTTAATCACAGAATTGTTAGAGTTGGAAGGGACCTTAAAGGTCATGGAGTTCCAACCCCCCTGCCATGGTCAGGGACACCTCCCACCAGACCAGGTTGCTCCAAGCCCCATCCAGCCTGGCCTTGAACCCCTCTAGGGATGGGGCAGCCACAGCTTCTCTGAGCAACCTGTTCCAGCGTCTTACCACCCTGTTGAGAAGAGTTTCTTTCTGGTATTTAATCTAAATCTCCCCTCTTTCAATTTAAAACCATTACCCCTCATCCTATTGCTACACTCCTTCTAAAAAGAGTCACTCTTCACCTCTCTTGTAGCCCCTTCAGACACTGGAAGGCTGCTCTAAGGTCTCCCTGGAGCCTTCTCTTCTCCAGGCTGAACAACCCTAACTCTCTCAGCCTGTCTTCATAGGAGAGGTGCTCCATCTCTCTGATCATCTTCATGGTCCTCTGCTGGACCTGTTCCAACAGGTCCATGTCCTTGAAGACTTTTTGCCTGGGCCTGGTTGCTGTCCTTGGCAGTCCTCTTCTCTTCTGTAGCACGTTTTGAATTTGAAGTTGGTTTTGTTTCCTGCTGTCTTTCGAACTTCTCTTTCTCCTTCATCTCCTCACCCACACTCCCCTTCCTCTTCCAGTGCTTTAAAAATCCCAAGAATTTCAAAACAGAGAAATGCTTTCATTTGAAGTTTCAAATATGAGCTGCTCGAGTCAGAACCGCTTCATCCATCATTCAGCTTTCTGTAGTGTATGTGTGTATTAAATATAAGGTGGTGTACTTTTTCCTCCTGGTTCAGTACGCTCTCTTCGAGCTTTCATTCAGCTGCTTTCCTGTTGAATTAGTTTTTTCTCTCTCTTCTTTCTCACCAGAGAGTACTGGCCACAAAGCAACACCAGCTTCCCTTTTATCCCCAGTGACGTCAGTTTAGGACACAGAACAATGCATGGATTAAATAATAATAAATTTATCTGGGTTTGAAATTTGTAGCTGTTCAGGGCTTGACTTTGCAATATTAATGTGTTTTTGTTATTGTTGAATTTCCTGGGCGGGCTGACAAATTCTAATCAATCACGCTGTGCAGAATCGTCGTGGTACCCACGGGGTTGCCCAGCGTCTAGTGGTGTGCCTGGAAGGCACAGATCTGTAAGTAGAGCCTCTGTGCTCATCTTTGAAAGAGCAGGATCGCTAGTAGTGTGTCACATCGAAGTTAGATGAGGGATGCACAGCTCCTTGGTGTGGTTCGCATCTACCTCTTAAGTGAGCGAAAGGAATCTTATGGTTTGGAGTATTTTTGGGCTCTGCAGTAAGGTTTTTGGAGAACAGTGTTGACCAAGACCCTTGTTGCTCTCTGTGTTCCGTTTCTGCTCTCTTCCACGGCCTCTCCATGTTTTCTCTGCCCCAATCCTTCTGGTGTGTGTGCAGCTCCGGGTAGACCTTAGAGCAGCCTTTCAATATCCGAAGGGAGCTACAGGAGAGTTGGGGAGGGACTTTTTGTCAGGACAAGTTGACAGGACAGTTGACAGGACAAGGGGTAACGGCTTTAAATTGGAAGGGGGGAGATTTCCACTGAATACCAGAAAGAAATTCTTTGCTGTGAGGGTGGTGAGACCCTGGCCCAGGTTGCCCAGAGAAGCTGTGGCTGCCCCATCCCTGGAGGGGTTCAAGACCAGGCTGGATGGGGCTTGGAGCAACCTGGTCTGGTGGGAGGTGTCCCTGCCCAGGGCAGGGGGTTGGAACTGGGTGATCTTTAAGGTCCCTTACAACCCAAACCATTCTATGATTCTATGATTTTCCTAAAATATAGTCATGTTGTGGTAAGGTTTCATATTTGTTGTTGGTGAATTAATGAAATCTCCTTTTGGAAACCTGTAGAAACATCTGCTCTTGGATTGGGAAATTGAGGATTTTAATGCACAGGATAAAAATCTGGGAGTTTTAGGTACGTGGAACCAGACGCCAGGCACTGGTAAGTTTTGCAATCCAACACGTAGGCAGTACTGCTACACACCTAAGCTACGTGAAAACAATGGTTTATTTTTTCCACTCTTTTCCATTCTGCCTTGCTGCTAGTTCTTCTTTCAGTGTCCAGTGCTCAAAACCTGCATCGCTTTGTCATTTTTATTATTTTTCTGTTTACAATGCGCGCCCTTCTATGTCTAGAAAATTAAGAGTATGGAGGAGGAATTCCTCACAGAAGCTCCTTTCTGTAGTAGGTTAATGCGTGAAGGATCACTTAACTTTGAGCAGAAGGAGAATCATACGGGAGCTGTATTGGGGTTGCAATTGAAAATGTTGTGATGTCTGACGACCTATTTTAAATGACTGATGTTTTATCTTTACATACTTATTTTTGCCCTTCGAAAGATGGAAAGCATCAGGTATCCTCATTTTTTTCCACAATGAATAAAGTTATTTCTGTGTTACAAATAAACAACCAGTCACCCAAGCTGGAGGCGGTTTTTCTTCCGAGTGATTTTCAAATAATGAATTAATTCAGCCATGTGCAGGATAGTCTTGATCTAAAATTGTTCTGATTTTATTTTTTTTGTATGTTTGCTGGTGAGTTTTTCTGTACATGAGCCTCGAAACAAATTCCAAAGGTATCAATTTTCACAGCCATGTTTATCACTTTGGCAGCAGTTCAATCTGAGCGTGATGCTAAACATGATTATTTTAAGTTATTAACTATGCTTACTGTAGATAACACAAATCTGCCCAGCTCCACTGGCAAAGTGGTGTGAGGCTCAGGGGGTGGTGCTGGCACACAAATTCATGTGACATATGCTACTGTTCAGAAATTAACTTTATTTTCCTGTTTTCAATAAAAATAATACTGTGGTGGAGAGGGTGATTTTAAGCAGTATTCCTATCTTGTGAAGAAAACATATGAACTGCCTAATATTTACTTTTATCTTTTGCAAAGGATCAGTTTCTATTCTCGGATCCTTAGAATAAGCTGAAAAAAACATGTAGAAATAAATGCTTGCTCTTGGTATTTAAAGTAATGTTTAGAGGCTCCAGCTGTAGTCGGTAATATTTGGTAGCTGCACGCTGACACCCCAGTCTCCCAACCCAAACCCTGCCCCAAAGAGCTTAAAATGAAATTTAATGGCTGTGAGTAGAGCTGGAGGAGCAGAAGGTAGCAGGGGGACAGCTGCTTCTCTGTTTTTAAGTGTTTTTTGGGCTCTACAGCTGAAAAGGGTGAGATTTTGGGGGCAAAATCAGAGAACCATAGAATGGTTTGGGTTGGAAGGGACCTAAAAGATCATGGAGTTCCAAACCCTGGGCAGGGACACCTCCCACCAGACCGGGTTGCTCAAAGCTCCATCCAGCCTGACTGGAGAGATATCTGTCTATCTCTCTCTCTCTCTCTCTCTCTCTCTGTATATATATATATATATTTATATGTATATATGTCTCATATATGTGTACGGCTCGGTGCCCATACACTAGCTGGTTTCTGATAGGCAGTGGGGTGAGGCAGAGGAACACGCTGGCTGAAAGGCAGGGCATTCAAATCACCAAATTCACAGGGTGAATTTACAGATGGGTCAGCAGCAGAGTCATTCCTGCTGGATGGAGTCATGGATGTGAGAACCGTTCTAGAAATCTCCTGAAAAACATTGAAAAAAAACCCAAAAAACCTGATCCTGCTAAAAAAACAAAACAAAACAAAAGCCAAAGCTTGAACTTTAGTAGGCAAGAAAACAAATATCTAAGAGGGTGGGAGGAAGAACGTGAGGTGGGGGAGGAGAGATGGGTATGGGTGTCCTACCTGAGGGAAGATCTTTGGTGGAGACCCTGGCCGTTGGGCTGCAGGAACCCAGCTTTCGTTGCTCTCTCTGTGTGTCTGCAGAAGGGCAGGAGCCACGTGCGGTGCATGTTAGTGGCCCCCGGAGATTTCTGGATCGATCTGTTTCTTAATAGTGCATAATAGGCAATCAGAGCTCTGCTGATCTTTTCACAGACGTATTGTCAGTGGGAGTCTTAAATCACAGAGCTGCTGGTAGTCGTGTCTGCCCTGTCCCGCACCGACACCACAGTAGCTTTTATTTCCACTGGGACTATCCCTGACTTAGCCAGTGGAGAATCAAGCTCTGTGTTTGGAACAGGGAGTCGCCTTTCCGTGGCCTAAAAATGGGGTGAAAATGATACATCTGCATTTCGTTAAAAAAAAAAAAAAAATTCAAAATATTTTAGATTTTTTTTTCTTTTTTAGTATATTTTTTTTATTTCAGCATGGACAAGAATGCTGGGATTGTGTTATTAGCCAAATTGTGTGTGCTGCCCTGGTGAGTCTTTGCGCTCATTTATAAGTCTCTGAAATGGTTTAGGATGGGATTTTGGGTTTGGATGCTGAACTATGCAGGATTTTGCAATTCTGATGTCACCTCTATTCCACCTATTGGAACATTGATTTTTTTTTTTTTAATTTTTCTTTTTTAGCAGCGTACGCTCTTAAATCAATATGATCTTTATTGGTACTTGCAGGTGACATAGTTAATTCCCCCAGCAGCAACCGCAAACATACATTGCAGTGGTGCAATGGGTTTAATTAGGAACCAAGCAAATGAGATTTCAGTATTAGTTATTGCTGTTTGACACCACGTGCAATACTCATCTCCTGGACTACGGGAACTCATAATCCCTGCTGTAAAATAGGCATTTTATCCTTTTGCCTTTGCCGAGTATTTAACAGATAGCCTAAGCTACTGGAAATTTGTGTAATTGTGTGAGCATCAGTGCTGTGTGTGAGTACTCGTTGTGTGAACCAGTTCTTAGTTACCTGATTTTGCTCTTGACAACACCACAAGTTGCACTACCGAAATAATGCGATAGGAATGATAGCATAAAATTTGGCTTGTAGCACTAATCCGAGTTTAGCTGTCTGTATCATCTCCTGGTTATTCCTTTTTGGTTTTTGTTTTTTCTTTCTTTTTTTCTAGTAAAGGCCTAGTTAGTCATGGCTTTTCCTTGTGTTGTTTCTTTAATAATAATAAAAAAAAAAAAAGAAAAAGAAAAAGCCATTGGGGAGAAAACTCATTTAAATTTGCTCAGGAAGCAAGAGGATCTCAGGCTACTTTGGATATTTTCAGTAAAATGTTTAATGTTTTATTTATATCGAGCATAATAAATATGCTGACCAATAATAAGTCAGCAAAACTCAATGTGGCTGAAGTGTTCGGAATGAATCAGTTCCTATTTTTCCCCTCTAATTTTGGACAGATGGTGGGCCGCCAGCACTGCAGTTCACCGGGTGGGTGTCCCATCCAAGGAGGGTGACAACCAGAAGGTGACAGTGGACTGAAGCTGAGCAGGGGGAAGGGTAGGTCTGAGGTGTAGGTCCCTCATCCACGGTGTGTCCTAACCATGAACCTACAGGGAGAATCAGTGGGAATCACAAATCTCTCCTGTGGAGTCTTCAAGGCCAGGCTGGATGGGGCTTTGAGCAACCTGGTGTGTAGTAGGAGGTGTCCCTGCCCAGGGCAGGGCGGTTGGAACTGGATGATCTTTAAGGTCCCTTCCAACCTAAAGCATTCCACCATTCTATGAATCGGGGCATTGAGTGCTCCTGATCTTACACAGCGAGGAAGAGGAGGGTGACCTTCCTTCTGAAGGATTAAACTGGTAGCGCAATTGAGGGCCGGGCAGAAATACCCGCCGTAATTCAGGATCCACTGGTGGGAGCGCAGTCTGGTGTCCTTAGTGCTCAGCTCTGATTTACTGCTGGATATTGCAACGTTCCTGAGGGACTTTGTGCATCTCCAACTCAGGAAATTGTGCTATATAAAACGTATTGGAAAATGTCTCCCTGCTGTTTGTCAGCGCTTGAGGCCGAATCGCCTTTTCCTGGGCTTAGGAGCCCTCTGTGGCTCTGTCTTCACCCCTGAGCATTTCGTGTTCTGGCAAAACTGGAGGATCAAGACAAGATTTTGTAGTGGTGAGCACATGTGAAATGGCAGCTCAGCCTTTGCCAACGAGCTGAGAATTGTCATTTTTCAGATTTGGCTGGTTCTGGGCTGGGGCAGGGTGGAGAGGATACGGCCTAGTTTTCACTCCCTTACTTAAAAACAGCCCAGGCCCTCCACTATGGTAGCTTTCCATTGGAATGATACGTATTTTTTTTGCCAATTTATGAACTCTGCTGATGTAAGGAATTTAGTAGAAGTGCTGACAGGCAATTATCTATAGCTGTACTAAAATAAACCCTGTTTTGGTGAGGTTTATAACTTCGCGGTTGCAAAATACAACAAATAATTAGATGAAAATAGTTGTAAAGTCTGGAAATTGACTTTTTGCTATTTTTTATGATTTAATCTATTTATAGATAGAGAGGCATACCTTCTTTTAACAACTGTAAGGAATCTTGATGAGAATACAAGTGAAAACATAATATATATTATCTGACTTGTTTGTTAGTTTTTTTTTGCCAAGGGAGAAAATACAAGTAATTTTGAAGATGAAGCTGTTGGTTTTGTTCTGCCACTGAAAAATCTACCTTTTCTCTCATTTCCTTTATTTCTTGTGTCTGAATATACTGAGTGTTTGAACCTCCTTTTTGAAGGAAGTAACCTTAATGATAAAATACAGTGTTTGTGCCCACCGAGCACCATAAACCGATCCTCCTTTCTTGATACGGTTTCAGAGGGCGTAAAGGGCATATTCCAAAACTTGGTAAAATTGCTGGGGATTCTGCAAAATCCGGTGCATTTTGGACCAAGCTGAAAGAGAAATGTATCGCTGAGTGTAAGATTATAAATTATTTTGTTCTCCTTCAGAATATTACCCTACTGTGGTCGTTCTGTTCTGCACACCCTGATCTTGCTGCTGCAGTGGCTGCTTTGAAATGTGGCGCTGGGCCTTAGTCCCAGTTTGGGGTGGGCTAAACCAGCAAATATTTCTTTTATCTCCGTATTGGAGAGCAGAGTGTGGCTTTAACTTCGACAACAAGCGCTTGGAGACAGCAACTGGGAAAAAAGAACCCCCAGGGAATCCCATTAGGAAGAGGGAAGGTAGGATAACAGCTTCTTCCACCCAAAAAATATAGAGAGTTCTGCTGCTCGTTATTAGGGGACTTGGTAACTGAACCCAATGACTTTGGCCTCCTCTTTCAATTCAAAGAAACTGTCATTGTCCTTTAAGTGGTAGATACTTAGTTATTTTTCTTTTGAGTGTTTAAAGGCAAACTCTTAGATTTCTTACCTCGAAGCATAATGCTGTCATCGGTTCCCTGTTTCTCTCCATGTAGGGACTTGTAATTCCTTCTTCCAGTCCTTTGTTGAGGACCAAAGGTGCAAAGCAGATCCATCAGGTTCCACAAGGCTTGGTGGTGGCTCCGAAACAGCTTTTTGAGTCCCAGCTGCAACCTGGCACTGGCTGGAAGAGTGCATCCATCAAACTGCATGTGCTGCTGAGATTTGAATTGCGTGTATTGATTATTCTCATACATACAATATATGCTGCTGTGCCCCTTCAACAAGACGATGCAAGAAGTATTATGACTAGATGCTTTTTGGAAGTTTTAGATGGAAGAATATGGATGGAGATGGGTTGGGTTGTATTAATACCGTTATTCCTCCTTAGAAACTTCTAATGGTGTTTTCCTCAATGCTTGATTTTTTTCTTATTTGGCCAAATTTTCCTGACTCTGAGATCCTTTGAGACATTTGCTTCTTTTCCTTGTTTAATCTATCATGTTGTTAGATATTTGAACTTAACTTTGAAATCATCATATAGGAAAAATTATATCATCCCTTGTAGGTATGAGCTGGTAATTTTAGGAGCAAGACTGGAGATTTGTTGTATTTATTTTGCCTTTTGTTCAGACTTTGGATTGAGTTGGCAAACTCTTCTCAGAGGTTGAACAATTTTCTGGGAAAATTATGGTTTTCCTTAAATTCTTCTTTTTGTTGGTTGAATATTATTGCCTGCACAGGATTGTGTAGAAATTGGAAAGATATATTTGGATGGAAGGTTTTTTTCTGAAATCTTTTTCATTGAGAGAGTAGGAGAGATCCATGGTAGTTATCAAAATTCACTGCAATCACACTTCTGTGTTTTAAGAGTTTCAAAATGAGAAAAGTAAATGAAAGGAGTCAAAAAGGATGTTTCAAAACTGCTGAAAATCCACACTCACAATGATGCTGAGACTATTACTCTGATTTGCTTTAGTTCCATGGTAGGTCATAACAGTGGGTAGAGCAATTAAGATATGCAACAAAGCCATCCCATTACTTCTTGGAAATAACAGAATACTTTGAGCTTTTATACTTAGACAAAGACAATTTAATTGCAGTAAGCCCTACTGTGAAACAGTATAAAAAAAAATAAATGAAAAAAGTCAATCAAAATAAGAAAATGTTGCTTCTGGTGTCTTAAAGTGGAACGTAACTATCTTTCTGACCTGCAACTGAATGTGAAAATCGTTCTTTTAATGAAGACTCTTTGGACGCTAATCATCATAGCAGGAAATATCGCGCAGAAGCGTTATACCTACCTGATCGTATGGATTTGTGAACTGTCTGCTTTTCCCAAGGCTGGGATGGCTGCACGGCTGGCTCCTGGGTTCATATTTTAGGGCACGGAAGATACTTTCTTGGCAAGGAGGAAACTGGCAGAAACCGTTGCTGTTGTTGTACTCCAGAGAAGGTTTTCACATCACTCACCACTTGCCTGACCACATGGACACGGTTGTTGAGGGCAACTCTGCCCTAAACCTTCTCCTCAAATAAACTCCGTGGGTGTGTAATGTGTAACTGGCAGGGTTAGAACAACTTGCTGGACTACTAAAAAGGCTTGAAATGCTGATGCAGAAAGCTTAAAAAAATGAAAAAAGAGAAAGAAGCTAGCTTGTTTGCTCTGAGGTATTCACTATTGCGTTACTGTAACCAACAGACCTTGTGCTGGGCCATGGGTGTCTCTCCTCCCTTTGAGGGCAGAGGAGGGGCATGCATAAACTGAAGAGGTGTGTGAACTGTCAAGGGTTTTGGTGAGGTACTGGCCTTGCTGGAGGAGAAATCTTCAAATCCCATTAGGAACAGGGAAAGTAGATAACAGCTTCTTCCAGCCAGGAGGGTGTAGAGAAGAGGGGTCAGTCCCTTCTCCCAAGTAACAAGTGATAGGACAAGAGGAAATTGCCTCAAGTTGCACCAGGGGAGGCTCAGGAAGGATATTAGGAAAAAAATTCTTCACCAAGAGTGTTATCAAGCATTGGACCAGGCTGCCCAGGGAAGTGCTTGAATCGCCATCTCTGGAGGTATTTAAAAGACGAGTAGACGTGGTGCTGAGGGACATGGTTCAGTGGTGTTTTTTGTCAGTGTTGGGTTGATGGTTGGACTAAATGATCTTAAAGGTCCCTTCCAACCTAAACAATTCTATGGTTCTATGACTAATATAATCTCTCTCCAGGAGGTAGTGGGGCTTGGAAGGCTTTGAGCTTGAATGTGCTACCACTTTCTGGGAATTTAAGGAGCCGTGTTCAGCAGTTTACCTCCCTGAAGAACCAAGAATAAAACCTTGTAGCTGCATTGCAGGTCCCTAGTCCCTTACCTGTGGTGTCCTCACTTACTGCATAGCTCACTGATGTACTTCAGACCCTCTTGACTCTGCAGCAGATGGAATTCTCGTGCTGCAGCACCTTCTCTGTGGTCTCTTCCACATGTGGGCATAGCTTGCTCTCTCCTCTACAGTGGCAGGCTTGAAAGATGACTGTAACCCCTCTTTCTTTTGGTCAGCCTTTTAAGGCAAACTTCTTTGTCGGACGCCTTAAGTTTCTGTACTAACACTGCAGTATCAAGACGTTGTGAGTTAAAATAAGATGATGAGAACAGAAGAACCAGCAGACCTACCATTGGATCTTGATTGGGTTGTGCCGAGCTTGTCAGAGGAACCCTCAGGTACTTTGTTCTGTGGGTATTTATGTGTAAGGTGAATCCCCCCCATCTCACAGGGAAGAACCGTGATGAGAATGAGGTGTTTTTTTATTCAGCTCCCTGCAGAATTTCTTACCAAGAAGGGTGGTTTAGCTTCTGGTGTTGGTCGCTTCTCCCATACTCTGCATCATGATGTGTTTGTTTTTATATTGTGCTCGCTGACTGTTTTCTGACTAATATATCTTGATATTTGCTACTGGAAGTGGCATACAAAGAAGGTGTCATCCCCAGCTGTGTGGAAGACATTTGAGGAAACCATCAATAGGTATTAAGAAGGAAATGAAAATGTCTCAGCTGCCTTACTGAATTTGACTTTTACTAGCCTTTTTTTGCCATCTTTCTCCCTTGGCTCAAGGCGCTTTAAATGCTCAGGGAGAGGAGTGTTTTGCTGGCTGCCTCTGGCATGATCTCCAGGTGCACAGGCCCGTGCCCAATTTCCTGTGACGCAGAAATAAGTCAGTTGATTACATTTCTGTTGCCTGTCTGAAACCTGTAATCTTCAGGCTCTGCTAAGATTTAAGGCATACCAGGATAGGTTACTTCTGTGTGTCTAAACGTTTTAAATTGAAAATAAGTGTTCAGCCCCTATCCAGAATAATTTACTGTTCTGTTAAGAAGGAAGAATAGGAAGTGAGCTATTACCACAGCAAATTTCACTGCAATTTTCTTTTGCATAAGCTTAGATTCTGAGCAGCGAGGTTGTCAATTAGCGTGCAGATTTTTTTAATTGGCTATAATAAAAAGCTAATTGGTGTTTTGCTTAAAGAGTGAATTAAGAAAGTGTTGCTATAGAAACTTTGCGTGTGTATAGTGCTGCTCTACAGAACAGTGAATATTATAGTCTAATGACCTTTCTGAGCCAGCTGTATAGTCAAGGAAAAAGCGTTAAAATTCAGCCTTGCTGAAGTGATCATTAAGGAGTTTGTGACTTCACCCGTTTCATTGCCTGGAAGTGTCTCTGGCGTTGTCTTGTTGAATGTTTCTCTTGACTCGTGTCAAACCATATAATAAACGCTTGTCTCGGCGGGCCTGAACTTTTGGAAAATCCGAGCGCTCCGATTTTGAATGTGTAAACCAATCTGTAATCTGTCAAGCATAAAATGTACTACTGGGGAAATTTTCATTTTCATAATCTGAGGAAGTGCCAGTGATAGATCACAAGTGACAGCGTCTAATCCGTTAGCGATTGTATTCCTCCCTCTGTAGCCACTGATTTCTGAGCCTCGTGTGAAACACAGGAATTAATGATTTGAAGTCAGATGGGGTTTCTCTTCCGATTTGCACCATTCTCTCCCAGCAAAAAGACTTCTCTTCTCAAATCTAAGCTTTGCTGAGGAGAGAAAAAATTCTCTGGGATTTGAGAATGGGATTTTTTTTTCCCTTGGGTTAATGCTTGCCTACTTTAATTACTTCAGAGTCATCATCTGTACTTTTGCTAGCTGTGTAAAAGTTGAAGATACAGGTGGCATGGACAAAAATAGACAAAAAATAGTATATTATGAACATAATCATTCCTACATGGGAAAGTGGTCAGTAATGAATAAGTGTCTCCATATGGTAAAACAGCAAACTAAAACGTGCTTTTTTTATTAAACTTTCCTAATCCTGAGTGTCACTGTTCCTCTCTAAGTGGACAAATCGTATTGTCCCCTTTCAAACTGTGTATCTACAAGATGCAAGGGCAGATCCTGTGGTTATTAGTCACAGGGACAGAAAAGCCTTAAAACCTTTTAGATGTTTTAAATAATGCTGTGGCTGTCCAAATGCAAAAGACCGGACAAAACTCTAACCTGTTGACTTTTTGTGGAAAGAGTTAGAGTTCACTGCGTTCTTCTATGCTCTGGGTTTCCATTCTTAAAAAAATAAAAAAAATCATTCCATGTTTGCTAATTTGCTAAAACTTGTTCTTCAGACTGGTACAACATGAAAATCTTTGAGTCTGATTAGTTTATGATTTGACCTTTAATTCTTTTTCCCTTCTCTTCCTTTTTTTTTTTTCTTCTCAGTAGATGCTTAGAAGAAATCAAAGATTCTTCTAAGTGGGCAAATTCAGAATTTCTCAGAATTCTCTGGAATTACACAGTTGTCTTCTTTCCTACCTCTGGATCATGACTGAGTAGTAGTATAACTTAGAGGCTATTTTCCCCTTGATACACATATATAAGCCCTATTAGCGTTAATGCCTTTTTGAAATGCTTCCTTCTTATATTCAATATCTACTACTTGTGTCCAAACCTTGAAGTCTTCCGAGTTGTGTGGCACCTGCCTATCTCTAGAGCTCAATAGGAAGTTGGATTTAATCTCGTAGTTCATCCTTTGAGCAGTAAAAATGTAAGGTAGATAAAATGTTTTAACGTGAAGCTTTTATCTGAGACCAGCGAACAAGTAAGTCTTTTTCTGCTCCAGGGAAAGGACTGGTTTTATATTTTATTTTCCCCCTTATTTTTTTTTTCTCCCCTCCCTTTTATCTTGCCCAGTAAGGCCATAACTGTAATGCCTGCTTACGTGGGCTTGTATACTTTAAAGGTGGTGTTTTGCAGAAAAGTGGTACAATATTATATTTATGACTATGAAGGAAATATGCTTTTTGGAACTCGGTAAATCCATCCTTACTTCATTTGAAATTTTTGCTGCTTTGGTGCAGTTCATGGTCAACATCGTTGTGAAAAGGGGACCAGGGGGCAAAACACGAGTCCGCTTTAGGACTGGTGTTTTCCTCTTAGTTTTACTTGACTTTACAAGGCTCTGAGCATCCTGATCTGGTGTTGATGTTATTCCTGCTTTAATTGGGGGTGTTGAACAAGCTGACTTCTCAGGCTTCTCCCAACCAAAATTACTTTACATGTCTCTGCCAAGGTTCAAAATCTGCGATGATAAAGAGACTTTTTTCCTGTTGTTCTGCTGAACTGTGACTCTGCAGGGTGTCCTTGACGGCAATTACAACAGTAATTTCAGTATGAATAGTTATAGTACCATCAATTGTGGGTTTATTTTGAAGATAATTTCTCTCCAGATGACAAATTCAAACGTGTCTTTTAAAATTTCATTTGTTACCTTTTATTCTCCGCATTAATTAAAGGATAACTTTAGCCAGACTTTTGAATGCTCACCGAGGAAAAGGTGTAAAAGCAGGTCCATCTCCCAACCGCTCTGTCCCACCTTCCTACCTGTGTGTTTCAGCTAATCTGTTGGATCAGTAAAATTTATAGGGAAGACCTAGTGTTTGGGAGATGGAAGCAGCACTCCTGCTAATTCAGTGCGTTAATTGTTCATTGGGATTACAGGGATTACATCCCACCAGATGAAGTGGAGTCTTGGAGAAGTTCAGTGGGTTCTGCGTCATGGATGTCAACAGGACTGCAGCTGCAGGGCATGTCTTTCTTGTTTTTATTTTTTGGGTTTCTTTTTTTCCCCCGAGATTACTACTTTGTTGCCCCAGTATGATTGTGTTTACAGAAAATTGCAACTTGGTTACTATTGATCTTTATTTATTTTATTTTTTTCCTTTGTTTTATAATATAGGTAGCGCAGCAGCGCAGGGTTATTAGTGGAGTTACCTGTAGAATCTTTATAAAAAGCTTTGATTACTACTGAACTGCAGCAATATAATGCAGAGACTGTTTAAATATGTACTGAGCTACGTTGTGCTTGGGGAAGGAACACATTGGCACCTTTTGCATTTCATTAAGAGAAGGAAGAGATTTACGTGGATGATAACGAGATTGCTTGGACTCGATGATCCCAAGAATCTCTTCCAACCTGAATGATTCTATGATTGCTAGTGGGAAATGGGTGAAACTTTGAAATGATCACAATATCAGGGTTGGTTTGTGGTTGGTTTTTTTTTTTTCCAATGAGAGCACTTTTGCTTTACTGCTGGATAAACAGGATAGTTGTTTGTTGCTCGGTGTTTTGTGGTAGAGCAGAAGAACCACCACAGGTTCCCTGGATATGAACCTTGCTGGATGCGAGGGCATTGCTTTTGACATTTTAGGCAGTCACTTTGTTTCTTTAAATGAGAAAAATACTTTGTAAAGTACCAGCATGTTTAAAAATATGTTCTGCTTTGCTGCTGTGTCAGGAAAGTGTGTCTTCTATTTATTTTTACACGTTGCATGATGGCGAAGGGTTAGATTTTTGTTCCAATAGTGGAATTATAAAATGTGATGCTTTCCTCTTTTTTGCAGAGAATTCACACAGAGACCAGGTTGAAAATATGCCTTCGTGAAAAAGTCTCTACCGAACCGATCCCACCTTGGCTTTGAGGTAAAAGAACACAGAAATGTATCAAACACCTATTCTAACTTTTCTTCTCATCCTGGTTGTTCTGTTTGAAAGAAAGGCCGAGGGTATGACGTGCTCAGAAGAAAGAGAGTGAGTATGTGAAGGGGTTAAGTTGCAAAACTTAATAGTTAGTCAAAATAAAGTGTAAGCATGAGCCAATAATTTGGGGCAGGCTTCAGTAATTAAACAAAATGCCAGTCAGTGGCATGAATGCTGATGTGACTTAGTGCCTCAGCAAGTGTCTGGGTTTGTCTAAAAATTGAATATGCATATGAAGGAGAGATCACTATAATTGAATGGAAAATGTGAAATTATGAAGGCAGCAAAGTATAAATAATTGAAAATTGGGTTGCAACTCTAGCTTCTGTATTTCGTGAGCTCAGTTGCAAACGAAATTGCTAGAATGGGAATTCACATTTTTGTTCCCCTTAATTTTACTTTCATGGTACCATACTCCTGATATAGAGAGCAAGGTGGTGAAAATGAGGAAGGGGTAATTAAATATCTGTAGGAAATTAAAAGCCAAACCAGAGACTAATTTTCAGCAGTCTACAGCTTTCATTAGGTATGTATGTGCTTTGATTTCTCATGTATATGGAAAACGTATCCTCTAACACTGCATATCTTTAGTCTTT
Source organism: Nycticryphes semicollaris (assembly GCA_013400055.1). Lineage (NCBI taxonomy): Eukaryota > Metazoa > Chordata > Aves > Charadriiformes > Rostratulidae > Nycticryphes > Nycticryphes semicollaris. The sequence continues at coordinate 851,534 of VXBJ01005843.1, forward strand.
TTCCTCCAGAATTATTTAACTTACTGTGTTCCGTGGTGAGATGTGGCAAGCTTGTTTTGTTTGTGCACTCATTACAGAAAATAATTATTTTAGTAATTTTCTGAACAGTTAATTGCTTGCGAGTATGTAAGAATTTGGTTTTTATAATTTTGTTCTACCTGATGACACTACGCTATTGTAAGCTTGGTTGTACCTCCTGTAGGGGTGAAATTGTGATCCTTCTCTAAGGACTTTGCGAGAACTGGAAGTTTTTTTAAGGACTATGAGCTATTTAAATAATTTGCTATTAATTTTCTGATTTGAGCAGCATTTAAATGCAGACGCCCCTGTAGGAAGACTCTGGATAAGGTGTTAATATTTGGGATACTTGGGGAAATACCATAGCAATCCAAGACTCACAGATGGCCAGATTGTCGTATTTTTAGCAAATATTGAACCCTTCTAAATTACTATCATGGTACTGATACACTGTTAATAAACCAAAGCTTTAATAATTTGTGGATCAAGACAGAAGTTATGTGACTCTAAAATGTACTTGTAATATATTCGCATTTAGCCAGTCACAATAAACAAAAACCAAAATTGCCCTTCCCAGGATATTTTAAGTGTGCCCTATAAGTGGTTGCCTTGGCACAGCAGAAGGAGGGTTGGGCTTGTGGAGAGGCTGCTTTCCCTGAAAATGGGGATGTCTCCCAATCCCTTGGTCCACCTGGGCACAGCAAGTATCGTCTCAGACTCTTGTGCTTTCTCTCTTCACCCTGTTTGGTGTTACCAAATGGGGTTGGAAGGGACCTCACTCGTACTATGATGGTTTCACAGAATCACAGAACGATATGGGGTTGGAAGGGACCTCTGAATTTGAATGTCTCCAGAGAAGGAGACTCCACCACCTCTCTGGGCAGCCTCTGCCAGGGCTCTGCCATCCTCAGAGCAAAGAAGTTCCTCCTCGTGTTTAGATGGAACTCCCCACGTTCAAGTCTGTGCCCGTCACCTCTTGTCCTGTCACTGGGCACCACTGAAAAGAGACTGGCCCCTTCCTCTTCACACCCACCCTTTCAGTATTTATTAGGTGTTGATCAGATCCCCCCTCAGTTTAAATACTTTTAATGTCTCCATTAGACTCTGGCATCAGAGAGAAATATTCAAGAAATCTGGCAGTATGGAGATTGATCAGGATTGCGTTTGCCTAATTACTGAATGGGCATGACTTATGCTTGTTATACTCAAGTAATGAGAATATAAAAAGGACATACCAACATAAAATCCTTTTTCCTGCTCTGTGTACTTTGGGTGCAAATTACAGAAGCTTCATTTGGAGATGAGAAGAGAGTCTTCAATTCTGATGTGCGTGGACACGACCAGAAGATTTGGTGAATCACGGGGGCTGTAAAAATGCTTTTGTGCTGTAAGGAGCACCACTACAGGTGGTAATCAGGGTGTTTCCTTCCACACTGTAGTATTGTCTCCATCATCTAGTTTTGTGGCACCAGGTTGTTTTCGTGCATTCCATATGTGTGCTTTGCTAAATTTCATTCTTGTTTGGGTTCATAAGGCATATAACAAAATACAGGAAAAAGAAGGCAGGAGCCTTGTTAGGGCGTTGTGGGAAAACAGTAGTCCTGGGTGACAGCACTGTAGTGTTTCTTATCAATTCTTCATCTCAAATAGAAAGGTATCATAGTGTGTTTTTTCTCCTCTGTTACGTACAGACCGTGGAATAATTTAAAGCTGGAGCAACCAATGTGGTTGTCCTGTCTGAGGCAATAGGTCTACCTTGGAGTAACTGCTTTGGCGTGTTCAGTAGCTAAACTTAAAATAAAGTGAAAGCCTCCAGTCCTGAAGATTACGGTGATGGGAAACGCCCTCGTGATGCTTGGAAAGCTGCTCAACAGATTCCGCTGCTGGAAACCATTTGCTGTGTTTGGTTGTTTGTTGGTTTTTTAAATATGTCCGAATTCCAGTTGAAACGCTGAAAATTCTTCTCTGCTCACCTGTGTGACCTCGTCCTGTCACATTTCTGGTTCTGGCTTAGTTCTTTAGACTGCATACCCAAGCTTCCACTTGAATATCAGATAAGCTCTTATAGCCTTTTCTTTGTCAGGAGGTTTTCTTGTCTTGTTCAGGCTCCCTGTCCTAATAGCTGCTAATCAAGCGTCTTCCCCAGTGATGGTTGACGGACCTGAAAACATGTTCAGGTGGTGCTCTCAAAAATTAAACAGAGAAACAAGGCAGCTTGTTAGTTGGATATTCAAGAGGGATGTCTGCACAGCATCACGCTGGAAAGCTTGTGTTTTTCTCTTGCAGAATTGTGGGGGTTTGCAACATTTGATGTTTTTTAGTGCCCTGCGCTAAGTTTTTCAGTATTTCAATATTGTTCTTCGTTTGAGGAGTTGTATTAAACTTCAGTCTTGTGGAAGCTTAACAAGATAAAAAGCCAACAATGAAATACCAAGAATTTATTATAAGCTCATTCCATGGCAGTATCAAGGTTGTACGAGTAAGAACTTTGGCTGAAAGAGCTATATCTTCACCGCTGTCCTCAGCCACAACCCAACCGCTGCCCCGGTTCCACCACGGATGCTTGGGCTGCCATGGGAGGAGGAGGATGAGATGCCGTGTCTGAAGCTGATCTGGAACTGGCGAGGGAGGAGAGTTTTTATCCACTTCATTTAGGTTTTCCAGCTCAGTTATGGCCGCATAACCTACCTACTAGTGCCCACAAGTGGAATTAACCCATAGCTTGAGGATGGGCAGGCAGGGAAAGCGCTGTTTTGGAGGCAGTTTGCATTTATGGACAGTGGATTGGTTCCTCTAGCGCTTGAAGTATTGCTTTGTTTCCATGGTGTACATTAAAGATAACACATTTCTGCTTCTCAGATCAATTGGTATTTATTTATCTTGACAAGGTTTAGAATAGCATTTCCTCGTGTTGAATGCTATTCTTCCGGAGTTAAAAAGCTGTCATCTGTTATTTTATTTTTTACAAATTCAAAGGGCACTTTAGTACTGTCAGCATGAGATCATCACTGTCTAATAATAGGCATTTTAGAAGATTTCTATTAATGTTGACTTTTAACAGAGCCCTCTTACTGAAAGAACTGTACCTTATAATCATGCTGTATCTTTCACTACAAAGCAATTATGCGAATTGTGCGAATTGGCTAAAATCTATTAGCTATTATAACTCGGAATGTTACTTTTGATCAGAAAGGAAGTCATCTTGTTTAACTTCCCCCTCCCCTTCCTACATCTAGGAGAGCCATGAGCCTGTTTAAGGAGGAAAAAAAACAAGAAAGGGAGCCTGGTGGTGGTTAATGGCTAATGAATACAGCTAAGGATACAGGACTGGTTGCCTGGCAACGCAGGGAGGATGGGCTGAGGGCCCTTGTCCGTGCATAGGAGTTGACAATTGGCTCATCTCTTGAGCTCCTGAGGAGTGGCTTCTGCGCTTTTGCATCCTTTATTCTCGAGCTGTATCATAGCTGGGTTAGATTTGTACACTACACGTTTTGTCTCTCTGTATTTCAGTCTTTGAAAACAGACACATGAGGAGAATGGAAGCAAATCAAGTGTTTTAAAGGAAAAAAGCATGTTGTGAATTCTGTCCCAGGCAGTGGTTACACTTTCAAGATGAGGGTCGTGTTTAGTAAGTTTTGCTTAAAACTGCAGGCTCTTAGATCTAATTCCAGGGAAAGTTGTGTTTTCTTAGTCTGAGAGCCCTCTGAACATGACCATCCATATGCTCAATGCTGAAGGGTGATGTTTGTGTTATAATTGCAACCTTGAGAAGATTGCCTTTTATTTTTGTGTGGTCGAAAGCCAGTTCTGAAGTGACGCATCCACTCTGTTTCCCTTCCTGCAGTGATACAATGCCAGGCTGAGAACAGTGTGTGCTGAGGAGTGTGACAGACTTGACCTTGTACAAGTTGTTCTTTCAAGAATTCAAATGAATTTTGAATAGGGGTGTCAGTATGAGCTGGAGATCTATCTTTCTGCTGCAATATAATTGTACAGATGGAGTGCTTCATTAGGTGGATGAAGGGTGGCCTTCATTCGACTTCTCTAGTAGGCCTTTATAGAAAAGCAGGTGGACATTACCACGTGGAGATGGTTAGAGAATCATGGAATGGTTTGGGTTGGAAGGGACCTTAAAGACCATCCAGTTCCAACCCCCTGCCCTGGGCAGGGACACCTCCCACTGGACCGGGTTGCTCCAAGCCCAATCCAGCCTGGCCTTGAACCCCTCCAGGGATGGGGCAGACACAGCTTCTCTGGGCAACCTGGGCCAGGGTCTCACCACCCTGTTGAGAAGAATTTCTTTCTGGTATTTAATCTAAATCTCCCCTCTTTCAATTTAAAACCATTACCCCTCATCCTATTGCTACACTCCTTCTAAAAAGAGTCACTCTTCACCTCTCTTGTAGCCCCTTCAGACACTGGAAGGCTGCTCTAAGGTCTCCCTGGAGCCTTCTCTTCTCCAGGCTGAACAACCCTAACTCTCTCAGTCTGTCCTCACAGCAGAGGTGCTCCATCCCTCTGAGCATCTTTGTGGCCTCTGCTGGACGTGTTCTAGCAGGTTCATGTCCTTGAAGACTTTTTGCCTGGGCCTGGTTGCTGTCCTTGGCAGTCCTCTTCTCTTCTGTAGTGCGTTTTGACTTTCAGGTTGGTTTTGTTTCCTGCGTTGAGGACTCCAAAGCCTGGACACAGTACTCCAAGTGTCATCCCACAAGAGCAGAGTAGAGTAGCAGAATCCCCTCCCGTGACCTGCTGGCCACGTTTCTTTTGATGCAGCCCAGGATGGGGTTGGCTTTCTGAGCTGCCAGTCTGCGTTATCATCAAATGAGTATTGAACTGGTGACCTGTTCTCCTGATTTGATGGAGACATTTATTAGAGCCAGGTTGCACAGTCCCGTTGGCTGTGTAGTTTTGATATTGCTAGAGGAATCATTTTCTTAGCCCTTTTGGCTCCCATGAGCAGCTTTGGTGCCTAATGATAAGGTCAAAGCTGTAGGAAACAGCTTAGGTTCTTCTTTTGAGTTGTTGGACATGAGATCTGCCAGGGCATTTTCTACCTGTTTCTTCCATCAGGCAAAAGAGAGGTTAATGTGTATATACCTGTAGTTGTATTACTTAATGAAATAAATCTCCTAGCAGTAGGAGCAAGTGCCCTTTGCGGATCTCTCGCTTCCATTAGTTTGTTTTGGAGTTCAATGTTTTTGTTAATGGTGATTGTTAAGTCTGACACTTCTGAGAGTGTTTGGCAGAGTGTGGAACCTGACCAGCTGCCCGGCTACACGTGGAAATATTTTGGTGGATGCTGCAAAGTGTTTCGTAATTATCAATCTTTGAATAGTTTAGGCAAAAATCAGTGTTTTCATCTAACTTTTTTCTGCGTAGCCTATTTTCTATCCATGTCCCCGTCCAAGCACAGAGGCACGACAGCAGCAGCCGCTGTGTAGAGGAACTTCCTTGTGACTGGAGATACCCAGAAAATGGGGTAAAAAAGGTTGGAAATGTTTCAATTTGTATAGCCAAAGCCTTAAGGCAATTGTCATTAACAAAATGGTCTTTCTCCTTCATTCTTCTTGTTGTAAACTGTACCTCCTGACTTACTAATCATCTTTTTAATGGTTTCTACTTACATTGCAAGCCCAAAGTTTGCTACGGGGTATTGAGAGGCGTTTTGTAGCTTAGGAGGATTCATGGGAAGGTTTGGGCAAACTGCTCTGGCCTGTGTTTCCTGGTAACTTGTGTTCTGTGGTCTGTAGGTAAGATTGCTCTTTCCCAACTTGTAATTGCATTCACTTCAATGTAACTGCTGTGATGGAAGGACCTGCAGGCTGCACTGGGACTTCGGATCCAAGGGTTTTGAAGCCGTGCTTTAATGTACTGGGTTCATGAAGGGAAAAATTACAAATTTATGATTTATGAAGCTGTGTTCGTGTCCAAGATGTGCAAATTGTTGGCTATATACTTCCCCATAATAGATCCTACGACAGCAAAGTATCTTAAAAATTATTATAATCGAACCGAGAAAATAAGGATCAATGAGATTTTAAAAAGATTTATAGTAGTTTCTCTGTCAATACAATGCAGCGCTGTTGAAAAAAGTTAGGCCAATTTCTGCACTGTTACCAGAAATGTTCTTTTATTTACAACCCAATTACAGAATTTTAAACTTTAAATAATTGTTGGCCAGGTTTTGTATGGAATGCGAGTGGAATATATGAGGTGTGTTGGAATACCTGCTGGTGGCTTAGGAAATTGGGGTATTAATAATCTGAAAGAAATTGATTGCCTTGGAACATCAGTTAGGAAAACTTGAACTATGCAAGTTGTGTTTTAAAATGATGCTTTAAATCAGCTGGTTTTGAGACTTTCTTCAGGTTTCTTCTACTGCCTCATACTGTAGTAATTTCTGTCGGGCTTTTGCTATTCTCATTGGACTGACCCATAGAAAGTCATGGAAAGATCAACTTAGAGCAGACAAGAGTTAAAAGAATATTGTCTTATAATTTTTTGTCTACCATGAGCACTGCTTGAAAATGAGATTCTGATTCTTTTAACACAGAATTAACAGCTTTAATGCTGTTTTACTTAGCTTTACATAATACCCTACCTGAGATACAAGGGACAATTTGTTGATTAAAGCATAAGAAACAAGTGTGTGGTGTGTAAGCGGGGGGAAAGGGGCACAGGTAATGTATTTGAGATCTCATTTCCTATGTTGCTTCTGTATTAAAAAAAAACCCAAACACTCAAACAACAAACACTATGTGAAAATGTATTAAGCAAGGCAATAACTGCGTACTAGTAAATCCAAAGCCAGCAGCTGTGTTTTCCAGGAGTACACTGCTGCAACTGGAATTGGGAAAAGTAAAACTTTATTGCAGATTTGGGGAGAAATGGAAAACAATGCTAATATAAAAATAATTTATCTATTTTCCCCCCCCCCCCACCCCCTCAGCAGGGAGAATAAGATTTTGCTGCCTTTATGCTCTTTGGAAAAATATAGCTCATTCTGTTCATTAGGAGTATTGCATAGATAATTCAGAGGGGCAAACAGCAATGAAAAGTGTTATTCCATAGTAGAAATGCTTTATATAGAGACCTACTTAGAGTAAATAATTGAGCTAACTAGTTTGAGGGGGGGGGAAAAAGAGGAATTCATTCCGTCTGAAGCACAATCAAACGTGTTGCTATCGAAGACGTTGTTCCTGGCCAGAATCAGAGCCTCAGTTTGTGGAATCTGGATTTGCAGAGCAGTTGTTTTAAAAAAAAAAAAAAAAACCAAGCTAAGGAGATGTGCTTTTATCTGCAGAGGGCTGTGAGCAGCTGTGATGTGAAAGTGTCTCACTGTAGAGGAGGAGATGGTGGAATTACGGGTCCCCTGAGCTTGGGCTCGGTGTGTACCTGCGTAGGGCACGGTGCAGCTGGAAGAGGCTGGGCTCACCTGACAGCTTGTCAGCACCAAAAAAATAAAAGCTATCGCCTTCCCATGCTCTGTGCTGCTTTGTGGGCTGATTAACATTTTTATTTATTTATTTTTTTAAGTAGCAGAAAACTGAGAAGTGACAGGAAAAAGTAGGTAGCTTTTTGCTGGCTAAACTGCGGGATTAGTGGGAATCGTATCTTCAGAAGGAAGACCACGCCTGACCCAAGGAGGCAGCAGGTCTGCTGGCTACAGGAGCAATAAATGGGTGTAGGAATACCATTTTGGTGACAGCTTTTTATCAATATCCCCCCTCCTTTGTCAGCAGGTGGGTAGCAAAAGCCTTTGTCCTGCCTTCCCATGCAGAGACTCACCGCTCAGCCTGGGTGGTGAGGTGACAAAGTTGCAACTGGTGACATTTCCTGTCCCGCTGTATGTGGCAGTCCCAAAAAGTGAGGTAATTCGTTAGCATGGTATTGCTTCTCTGTAAGATACACACACACACACATATATATATATATATTTTACAGCTCTTCTGTTGGGACAGTCTTTAACGATTGAAGATTCACGTGTAAGATTCTTCCTGGCTCCTCTGTATTTGCTGGGGTGGAAAATACTTCAGAGTCCAAGTCCTCATTGGCTTGAAGATCTGTCTCTGTATTAAATCACTGTATTTTATACAGTATATTTGTTACAAAGGCTTACATCTGTGGCTGGAATGCCAGCTGACCTACTTCACAACTCTTCCCAGCTGTGCTTGATGTGCTGAAGACGAGCGTTCATCTTGCTAAACTCTAAACGCAAGGTCACCCATCTTAGTGTTTTAAAGAGGTGCTTTCTTTAAAAGGGTAGAGTAAGGATAAAATAGTGCTTTTTTTTTTTTTTTTAAAGCCAATCAGCTTTTAATTTCCTCCATCAGATTTTTAAATTCTGTTTCCTAATGTGATCTTAGAGTACTAAGATTTACTTCCTGGTATGCAAGATAGAGTGAGTTTTAGTTAGCATTTCTAGCAATTTTTGGCAATTTCTAGCAATTTTTGGCAATTTCTAGCATTAGCTCTCTTGCCAATAAATATTAGAACAACATTTCTCATTCCTTCACTCTTTTGCTCTCCTTTATTTTAAGCTGCTGACTTTTGTCATTCGGTTTATCCTTTGCTTTCAGTTACAACGACAAGATCCGTCAAAAGTAGGGGTGGCAGAAATAAATCGTGCAGAGGTTGTGAAGTAATACAAACATGTTTCAAAAGCACTTGTTTAATTCCACTGCTTTTATAAATAATCAAGTGGATTGAAGGGCAGAGGAATTGTTACCCTTTTTACTAGATCTTTTATATGTTGCATTACTGTTATATGCGGGCCCAGATTATGAAGTGTCATCTTCCATGCATCAGTTCTTTAGACCCGTTTGCATAATTTGATTGTGTTTAATACCAAAAAAACCCCAAATTAGAAGGAAAGAGGAGCAGCTAATTCTTCTTTTTGCCTGTCTTCTACAAACTGACTTTGCGCTAGTGTGTCTGTAGCTTTGGCTTCTCTGTGCTCATCTTTCAGCTGCTGAAGTCAGCTTGAGTTGTTATTTATTTTCCAAATACTCATCTGTATTTTCATTAATTAGGAAGTCTAAAAACACTAGAAGTGAATCAGGAGGCCATGGCTGATTTTGGTTGCTAACATTTTTTTTTCAGGTTCGGTTGCTAAAAGTCCCTGAACGAAAACTGAGGGGTGGGAACTGATGAGAAAAAGATATTTAATGAAACTTCAGCAACAAAATTTTGACAAAGCACCTGCTTTCTGGGGAGGGAAAAATACCTCTGTTGGGGAAAGCTGCCCAAGTCTTCTTGTTTCAGCTTTCCAAATCGGGACTTGAGGGTGGAGGGAGACGTTGAGTTGAGCTCCCGAATGGGGTCACGAATTGCACTGTAGTCTTAGATCCCCCTCTACTGTGTTACGTTCATCATTCCTGTCAGGGCTGATAGGTCTTGGAGAGACAGAACAATTATCCATAATTCAGGTATTGCGAAAAGTAATGGATGCATTATTAACGAAACAACGAAAAATAATGAGAACTCCACAGATGTTTTCAACTCTTGTTTTCTTCTGCATGCTAATAAATTCCTTTGGCATGTGGTTTCCTCGCTGAGCAAGGGATTCAGGGAAAGTTTGAGCTACGTGTTACTCATTTTGCTGGATGTGCTTTTGAAAAATGAGATTGCTCCTTGTGCGACAGCCCTCCAACAAAGCGGCCAAGAGGGTGAAACACCTTCTGTTGGGTCTGGAGGACTGAAATCTTGGTTCTGTTCAGCTCAAGACGGTGTGTTGAGAGTTACAATGTGGTGGCTCGGTGTCTTTTCTGGCCTCTTTAAGAAAAAAATAAAAATTAAACAAATCAAGCAAACAAAAACCTCACACACCCCCCCCAACCAAAGGAAAAACCCAAACAAAACTCAAAACCATTTTTGAACCTGTGATACTTTCCTAATAGAAGGCTCATTAACACTAGATTCTTTTCACCATAAAATCAGTTGTTTCTACAGAGTGATATTTTTCTGATGGGAAGTAGTTTTCTGACAAAAAGTTGTAACGAGCTGTAATTAGTGCTTAGAAATAAATGAGAACAAATATACTTTGTTTGCCATTAAGCTGCAAAGTGGTGCTGGTTTTGTCTGTATGAAGGATTGTACCACAGAATCCTTGTAACTGGTGAAATGCTGTTTGCACCAACTAGAGTTGGAAATAGAACTCGGATAAGGCAGAGGAATGTGGGCTGAGAGTCTCATCCGTAACGCAGTAAGTCTTTCTGGGGGTTTCCTCACTGCTTTGTCAGGCTGCTTTGTTGGAGAAAGGAATGAAATTTAAGTTTGGTAAGTTGGGCTCAGCTCTGTCCCTGCGCTGTCTTCTGCCCGTTGGCACTCGTCCCCTCCTTCGTTAGTGCCTCATTTGCATAAATCTGTTTCACTGTGGGTTTTTTAGACTGGTTGTCCTTGCTTTTGTATTTAATCCCTTTTAGTTGTAGAAGAAAACTTGTTTCTTTTTCCCCCCCCCATCTCCCATTTTGGTTGAGGTTGTAGGCTAAACAAATGCTTCTCATTTGGAGGCTAAGCAAACAATGTACCATTTTCCATGGAAAAATAAAATAACCATGTTGCTCTTTAAAACAAACAAATAACTACTAACAGTAGCAAAAAAACCCCAACAACCCCAAACACCAACAATGTAAAAAACTTGAGCATCTGTATCTCTGCCCCTCTGTTTTTGTGAGGGAGAGAGAGGACTGGCACTGTTTCTTTTCTCCTAGAACTCCTGCCCATGTTGAAGGTGAAAGATTTGTCATTTTTTCGTGGGCAAAATGTCAGGTTGTCACAGGTGGTCACCACAAGACACTTGGTGGACTCCTCCTCTCTTGGGGTGAACATTAAAATACTTGGTTATCAGCTCACACGTGTTGACGGAGACTGGGTCAGAGTCACGGTAGCGATTTGTGTAAAAGAGCTCTATGTATTCCCAGCGCTTACCGTTCAGTTCCAAATGGGATTGGTGTCATCTGTGCAATTGCAATTGTAATAAGCCTACCTCATTTTTCACATTTTTGAAATAGGAAATACTATTCTTCAGCAGGAGCAAAAACCCCAAAACCAAACCAACACCGAACTCTGATGTATCTCTCTGTTATGTTTTTAGAGTATGTATAATACCCCTGGGTGTTTGAATCATGTTCCCAATAAAGAATGACAGCAACTGTCAGCTGTTGATATTTTTTTTTTGCATTAATTCGATGAAATATCTACATTTTTGAGTAGAAATGAGACTCTTGAAAGGAATTTGGCCAGCACTTACAGGAAACCTTTGTTTTTCTGAAGGCTTTGAGCTGTGAGGGCCTTTCTCTAGGTTTGCAGGGCTACCCTTGAAAACTTGTGATAATATTCATCTTCTGGCAGATCTTACCACTGTTGATGAAGAGCACTCTGTTTTGAAGGACTGTGGACTCAAGGCTTGGAGTTATCCATGATAGTTGCAGTACGATGCAGCAATCTCTTTTACATGACTCTATGCACAGCATAACATCTATCATTTTTGTCTTAAACCCCTGATCACTGTCACCATCAAATTATATTTCCATTCCTTGTTTGTCAACTGCACTCTTTAGAATCAAGAAACACTGTAGTTGTTGTACTGTAAATATACGGAATAATATTTTTTTTGGTCTTTTTTTGTCCTTTGTTCCCAGGAGCAGAACAAAACCCACTGCATTTTCACATTTGGGTCTTTCTAGAGAGAGTTCCTCCTTCGTGGAGCACTCTGTTCCAATCATTGCCCACAAGTGAGCACAAGAAACAATTTTAGGAGAAAGTAAACCTAAGCCAGCCATTTCTCACCATCAGTCATTGTTGGAAGAGGGAGTGTGAAAACCCTTGAGTTTCAGTCCGGTTTGCGCTATTCCCACTTTGCAGGCTTTGTTTCGAAGGAAGAAGTATTTTCAGTGCTATCACTCTCATCTCTTGAATTCTTAAAAATATTTAAGAGTGAACAGAAGGTGATGTGAGAAAATGCTAGAACTTAAACTACAAAATGCTGTGGATACTTCGGTAGGTGCTAAATGCCTCAAATCGAAATCCTACTCTTTAAGGACAGTGCTGGTACTCAGTATCTAGGAAAATAGTTATTTCTGTTGCCTCAGACTTCTGGTTTATTTGGAATTAATATCTTTTTTTATATAGAGTAGGAAATCACAGAATACAGTATTGAAGACAAAAACTAATCGTGCTTAGAAGTTATAATAATTTTGGTTATTTGAAGATTTGTGCTTTTCAAGAGACGGAGAGTTTGTGTTTGGAGAGGATAGAAATGCTTTAGACGTTTCTGTCTCATCAGTTAATTACCAAATACATTTTGCTTAGCGCTGCAGAACTTCATTAATAAGTAAACTTGTTTTTCTTATTTATGTCCTTTCAAATATAGAGCAACTCAAGCTTGTTTGAATGTAGAAACTCAACACTAGATCTTTGACTTCTCCAAGTTTGATGGTCAAGGAGGAGTTTTTCTACAGGTTCCTCTGCTGCTCCCACAAAAGGGATTTGTGCAACTGGAGGTATCAGTTCCTAAATTAAACCCATAGTAAATGGTGTACTTGCTGTAGTGGCCTCTTCTTCGAGTGCTGATAAAGAAAAATCAGTCCCCAGAGGTAGGTTGGTGTTTTTTTTTCCCTCCTCCTGCGGTGGCTGCATTTAGTCAGCTTTGAGCTTCAGGAAGATGTTGCGCATCTCCTCTCATATTGGGGACCTGTTTGGAAAGTAAGAGCAGGCATATCTAGAACCTCTAATAAAATCTCAATATCCACTCTTGCGTGCTCATTTCACTAACTGAACTGCTGGATACGTTCAGGAAAAGCCACTTGGTTTTGTCCCTCTTGAAGTAATCACAAAGCCAATAAAATGCTTATTTATGCAATTTTCCTGCACATGAAAATGACTTAATTTAGTCTCTGTCCTTAAGCAAAACAAGCTGCGTTGGAACTGAGCTGAAAAAGATCACCATCTACTGAACGGATGGTTCAGTTGAGTGTTTCCCTCATACTTTCAAGTGGAAACGTAGTAAATTAATTCAAGGTGATGTTCAGCACTGGGACTGGAAATCGCTAGGTGTCCGCTGGGCGGCTCAGGGGGTTCCTCAGGCATCTGCTGGAGTCTGACCCCCTGCCCTGACTCGGAACTGGGCAAGGGCAGGTTCGAGTCGTGGGCAGCAAATTGGGATTCGGGGAGGGATGAGCCAGGTGAAGTGCAGGAACCTCACACTGCAAAAGTTGGGCTCGGAGCTGAGGTTGAGGATTGTGGGGAAAAAACCTAGGAGAATCTCACCTAAACGAACAGGAATAAAATAATGGAAGGCTCATTTTTCAAACATAAAAGTGCATTTTGGTTTTCTCTTTGCTTTCTTGTGAAGGATCCTTTTTTCATTGGAAGAGTTTTTTTTTTAAATATAATTTGATAGTCAGGCAAGAATAAAAACGTAAGCTCCTGTGTTTTTGTGAAACAACTGAGGAGTGCTTTCAGGATTGACTGTTCAGATGATTCAGGTTTGAGGAGTCTGATTTACCGTTGAGCAAAAGTCAGATGCTGTAGCTTGGCTAAAAGCTCGTTGCATGTGCAGATGAGGAAGGGGTTTAATAAATGCGGAAGAAGTTGTCAGTGAATCACTAAAGGACCTAAATATGTTTTTACCTCTGCCTATGTGACGATTAGCCTCGAGGACAGCTACTGTCTGTGGGGATATTCTTATTCCCAAGTAAGACTTTTGTTTGAATTATGCAGCTGGAGGTCAGCGGTGGGATTTAGCTCCTTTAGTTTGTCGTCGTTTGTTCCCATAAAATCACGCTGGGGCTTCTCTTTGATTTTTGTCATTGGCGGTTGCAAATGTAAATGTTAAAGTAAAAGGAACTTGGTAGGCAGGCAGGCAGGCGTACTTGTCCAACAGATTGATCTCAAATGTCTCAGGCACCTGCCATTTGATTTCCACGGCAGAAAAGAGCAAATATTTTCTTAGAAGCCAACTTGAAGTCTGGCTGGATAAGATTATCTTAATAGTTTGTGTCTTTGTGCTGACGAAGGAGCGGGGAGAGATGAAAAAACCAACGTTTTGTTTTATTTCTAAGCCCGTTCTGTTACGCAGTCAGAATAATCTCAAAAGGAGAGTGTTGAAGGAAAAAGGTTTTCTTGGAGGTAATTTTTGTGAACAGAGAGGGGATGGGTAGTTTTTGGGTCCCTCTCCTTGGTGTAGAGCTGGGTCTGCAGAGTTCCCTTCCTGCAGAGATTGGCTTGATGGTTTAGTTTCCCTGCGAAATGCAAACTCGGGGTTATCTTTAAAATCAGTTGCAAACTCTCTTGTTGGTGTTTTGATTAAAACACCTGCCGGGGAAAGAGAAATAACTCTTCAGATCCTTGTCTGCCTGAAAGAGAAAGGAAGGGGTGGGAGAGTCCAAGAGGAGACAAAGCAGCCTTGCCCTGAAGCACACGGTAATCGAAGGAGATCAAAGGGTATGATGTCAGTTTATAGAGAAAACAGGTCAGGCGAGCCCAGGTAGCTCAGGAGGCAGGGTACTAATTATTCACAGAAGAAAGTCAGGTATACGGTTACCGCGCCGCAGTCGGAAGTCGGGAGGT
>VXBJ01005843.1:869056-929174 GCA_013400055.1 Nycticryphes semicollaris
GATGGTTTGTTTTGTTTTGGGTTTTCTTTTTGCTTTTGTTGTTGGTTGTTGGTTTGAGGTTTTTTTTTTGTACTTTTAGAATCAAGATCCATTCCTTCACATGAGTTGCTGTTTTCAGTCTTCCGGTGAATTAAGTACTGCTTACTACAGAATATGACAATATTAGCCCCAAAAGATGTAATTACTGTAAATTTTAATTTTACAATATTGTACATGAGCTGTAATTGATTTTACACTGTATTGTGTGGGGAGATGATCAGAGTAGTTTCGCTGGCTTGCAAAGTGTGTAAATCTGTGCTTTCCGTCCGGCCCACAGAGGACAGAGTTAAATTGACAAGTTCAAGTTCAAGCAGTTCATTTCCGTTTTCGGGAGGCACAGCAAGTGAGCAAGAATGACAGGAGCATTATTAATATACTACCCTGAAAAGTTTGGGTTTTATCAGGGTTCCCTTTTGTGCTGTTTATTAGCATATCTAAAGCATTTTTATAGAAGGTTGCATTATATATATCCTTAATATAAACCTATGGTTAAATAAGTATAATGTCTTAAAATAACTTCCAGCACATTCAGATTCCTTCCATAAGGAATCTGGGCTTTGGGTCAGCTCCGAAGTGTGTGTTCCTTAGGGTTTGCTCTTGTGTCCTGATGTTGATTTTTAGATTAATGGATGTGTAGTCACACGAAGCATTTACGGACCGGATCTAAAAGAAGCAACTACTACTACTTTTCTGCTGAGAAAGGTGATAGGAAGATATTAAGAGCTTGTGTAAAGAACATGGGATGCTTGCATGGGCCAGTAGGAATTAAAAAGCTAATGTCCCAGAAAGTGAATTTCAGAATGGCCTTTTTTCTGTCTTAAGCTTCCCTTTCTTAATGAAAGGGTTTCTTGGCCACCAGGTCTACCCACCGTGCTTGGCTGTACGAAGGACTCGTTTCAGCTTTTGTGTTTTTGAGCAGGACTCTGAATGATGCTAATGAATGCCGTAATCAGCTGCAGTTATTAACTGGGGTTCTCTAACAAGGGGTGGTAACTCTCAAGTTCCATTGTAAAAATGCTTCCTCCCCACTTTGCGTTCGATGACCTCAGTCCCCAGAATTGAGTGCCTGTTTGGTCTCTGGACAATTATTAGCAGAACATCATTGGGTCCCTTCTTGGGTCTTTTTGAATGATAATAGTCAGGGTTTCCTGTGACAGCATTTCTTACACAGATTGGCTCTATTCACCAACCGGGTACAGCAACAATGGGTAATTTAAAATAATTCATTTTCTTGCTGCCTCCTGGAGATTTTTGACTTTCATTTCAAAGTGGTGAATCTAGAGAGCTGGAGGAGTATGTTCTGATCACTATCCCAGTGCTGTGAAAAATACGTGATTCGAATAGTCCTGCAGAGCCATCAGCAGCTGGATCAGCACAGAGAACTCTGTGGACTTCAGTTTAAGTCATTCCAACATTTTTTAGGTGCTTTAAACTCTTTTATCACAGGTATGCAATTTTATTTTTTTTTTTTTTTAAGCTTTGATTTTGTCGGTTTCTGTGCACTCATCAGTCTGGGCTTGGGATTTCAGTTCTACAGAAATATCTTCACTAACATAAGCATATTAAAACCAAGAAAAAACTGCAGAAATTGAAGCGTCACAACAGTGAATGTCTCTCTATTGGTGAGAATCCACTGCAGAACTGGATATTGGACCCAAGATTTCCAGCTCCCAATCTGCTCCGTATTATTGTTGTTTTGCTGTTATAATCCTTCCCAGTTCTTAAAAGTATGTTGCAGATGATTGCATCCTAATATATATGCCTGAAAATGAGACAAGATAGCAACATCTTGCTGCAATAAATAGAACTGAAATTGAAAACGTAGTAGATGTGTACTAAAAGGGTGATGCTTGCAAAGTGTCCAAAAACTTTTCCTCATAATCTTGATCATAAAGCTACTGCCAACTTTGAAATTCTAGCAAATGTAGAAATAAGCTCTTGTCGGCGGTAGGGTCTGTCAGATTCAGGTATTTTGGATGGTCTTCTGGAAGCAGTCAGAGAAGCAAGAAAGATTTACTTCATCTACATCAGGAAAGTAGGTAGAAACCATTGCAAACCAGTGGTGAGCTACTAGGAGGCCTGTCGTCTTGTTGTGGTTTAGCCCCAGCTGACAACTACGATAGTGCAGCCAGTTGCTCAGTCCTCCCAGTTTGGATGGGGGAGAGAATCGGAAGATTAAAAGTGAGAGAAATGTTGTGGGTTGAGATAAAGACAATTCAAGTGAAGTAAAAACCACACAAGTGAAGCAAAACAAGGAATTAATTCAGTGCTTCCCATGGGCAGGAAGGTATTCAGCCGTCCCCAGGAGAGCAGGCCTCCATCACAGGTAAAGGTGACTTGGGAAGACAAGAGCCATCACTTTGAACGTTCCCTCCTTCTTCTTCCCCCAGCTTTATATACTCAGCATGATGTCCTATGGTATGAAATACCCCTTTGGTTGGTTGTCCCATCCCGGCTGTGTCCCCTCTCAGCTTCTTGTGCCTTCTCAGCCTACTCGGTGGTTGGGATGGTGTGAGTAGCGGAAAAGGCCTGTGAGAGCTCAGCAAGAACCCAAGCCACCAGTGTGCTGTCAACACCCTTCTCATCCCAAAGCCAACACATAGCACCACACCAGCTGCCAGCAGAAAGTTAACTCCGTGCCAGGTGAAACCAGGACACATGTTCTTCTCTCTCAAGGGAGGTGGGCATGTTCTCTGTAGTGCCTTTGGATCTGCATTGGTACTAGGTGTCCACCCTTGCAGGTTGGTGCTTCAGCCTTTGTCCAGTTTCCTATTTCTGGTTATATTTTGGTAAAATATTGAAGACCTCCTTAGCATTCAGGAGAATAAAAAGCATAACGTAAGGTTAACTAAATCCATCCCTCTAGAAACAGTCGTAGAAAGCGGAGCTGAGATTTTCAGCCTGAACGTTGCTGTGAATCCACAGTGCTGTGCACAGTTTTATAACAGCTGGCTTAGTCAAGTTGTATATATATTCATCTTTTTCTTCAAATAGCGCCTGTATAAAAGTGGCATTTCTGCTCTCTGTGTAGGCTCAGCTTTATGTGCCTTCATAACACAATTAAGTTTTCTGCATTTTATTCCTGCCAGCACTGCAAAGAGGGGCTGAGTCAGATTGTATTTGTTCTTGTGCTTCATCAGCAGAAATGTTTACCAACCAGTGTTTTCTAGTTATATGTTATTTGTGAAAACGCGATGAAAGTAATGGGACTGCACTGGCATCCGAGGATCAGATTAATTTGGCTTGTAGTGTTACTAGCATTGATGGAGACGTATGAGCATGGAATAACCCAGTTAGATTTCCACTGCCCAAGGCTGAGTTTTTAGGGCTGACAGAAACCAAATATATAGAAGTCTTCTCACCTCTAAATTGAGTATATTTGACCTGAAAGTCTGAGAGTTACAGTAAACCCGAGTCATGGCAATGTTGACTGTGCGGCAGAGTTGTTTTTTCCTCTCTCCTCACAGAGGTGATGTGTAGATGGCTTCCATCAGCTGTGCTCTCTTCTCCTTTCCTCTCCTTTCTCTCTTCTGGTCTTTTCTCAGTATGTCATGGGTGGAAGAAAGCACAGGTGGACGCTTCGGGTTATATATATAAAGCCATTCCATTATTCCAGAAAATCAAATTAAATACTGTATTACTGCAGCTTCTGGTGGTGTGGAGACTCCAGTGCCTTGCGCACCCTCCCTGGGATGAAGGCTTCTTGGCCATTCGAGCTCCACGGGACTGTAAATTCAATTCTTGGTTAATTCATGGGCATTCTGGCCATCCACCTGTAAACTGTAGCATAGCTGATGCTTAACTACCAGAAATTTATAGAAACCCATGTCCTCTACATACCTAAACAACAAAATGTTTATAACTCTCGCTTTGCTGATACAGAGAATTTTTCCTATTTACTGTTTCTATACTTACCAGATTACATGTAAAAACCATAAAATCCTTTATATTATCCATAAACATAATAAAAAATGCTACACTACATAACTTTGACTTAGTCAATAATTCTAGGCTTAGCCTGAGGGGTTGAAAAGAGAATTATTCCTGTTACAAATTTTAATTATGCCATAAACTTTGGGAAATAGCTATTGATCTTCAGCATCTGGCATCAGAAATGTTGCCTGCTTTTCTTTCTTTTTTTAATTTTTCTTACTTTTTTCTGGTTTAGTTTGCGAGTAGCATTGTCATATGGGATAAAAATACAAAACGTCAGAGGAGATGAAGATGTACCATATGCAAATGAGAATATTTTGGTTTGTTTATGTACTAAAAATATTTTATTGCTGAAGAGTTTTGGTTTTTTTTGTTTCTCACCAGCTTTTTTTGAGCGATCTCCAGAGAAATTTGCGCTTGAGATGCAAGAAAGCAAATTCTAGTTCTATCAAAGACCCTTTCTCACCGGGGGACACTCTAACATATACAGTATGTTTCTTGTTGTAGAGCTACATTTAAAATTGCAATTTTGTTGACTTTGTTGTGGAATAATTACAATTCCAAGGGCCAGATGAGAAGAAGGTTGGAACCTTACTTCTGTACTTTTTGCCTTGAACCTGGGCTTTCAGATGGTGGGCGTCGGTGTGAAAACGTTAAGTCTGGCTTAAGATAGTAAAAGTGAAATTGTGATTTGATAAGGAAATCGGTGGCAAAGCTGACGTTGATCTTGAGCGCAGTGAGCTCTTACTCGGGTGTTGTGGAGTAGGAGGAAGAGTTTTTTAGTGTGTTTGCATTTCAGAGCAGCATGTAATGAGGGCGGCGTTGGAAATGCAGACTGCTTTTCTAATCATCGTAACCCTAGAGCCAAATGTGTTCTGTCGTGGTACGTCTGCTTGCGGTTTGTGAGGTTTGACTGGGGGGTGAAAGAAGAGGGAGAACTGAGGTGGTCCCCCAAAATAGTCCTTTTAGGTGACTGGAAATACAGGCTGTGGGCTCTCATCAAAATCTCACTACAATGGTCCCTGCAGGACGAGTAGGATGAAGCTCCCTTTCTTTGCCCCCATCCAGAATGTTCTTTGAGGAGACACCGCTTGGTGCCCTCCTGTTGAGTTAAATGGAGG
The DNA here is from genome assembly GCA_013400055.1 of Nycticryphes semicollaris. Taxonomy (NCBI): domain Eukaryota; kingdom Metazoa; phylum Chordata; class Aves; order Charadriiformes; family Rostratulidae; genus Nycticryphes; species Nycticryphes semicollaris. The sequence continues at coordinate 874,150 of VXBJ01005843.1, forward strand.
AAGATGATCTTTCCTCTCCAGGAGAACCAGAGCTACAGAGAGAAAAATGGGTTAGAGAGCTCCAAATAACTGGCCCTTGGAAGGACGATCAAGGGCAACTTGCCATGATGGCAAAGAGTGATGAAGACTCTCAGACTCCTGAGTAGGTGCCTGTGGGACCAAAAAGTGTGTGCTTTCTCTCCAGATGTCTGCGATGTGTAAAGCAACAAGGCAGTTTTTGTGGTTCTCAGAGTTGTGCTACATTAATGTTATTTTAGTTGGTTCAGTACGAAGATAAAGTGAACTTAATCCTAGTGCCAATTACTATGTTAATACTAGGAAGAAGTTCTTTCCTGGGAAGGTGATGAGACACTGAACAGGTTGCCCAAAGAAGTTCTGGATGTCTCATCCCTGGAGGTGTTCAAGGCTAGGTTAGACGAGGCTTTGAGCAACCTGCTGTAGTGGGAGGTGTCCCTGCCCACAGCAGCGGGGCTGCAACGATGATTTTTGAGGTCCCTTCCAACTCTCTCCGTTCTATGATTCCACCCTCTATATTAAAAGGAAGGATGTTTGCAGTGCTCTAGCGTGTGGGGAGGCTGCTTGTCCAAGGAAACTCCCAGACCACCCTTGAAAAGGTCCCTTCTGCTTGTTTTACTTAGGTTCTCATCTTTTCTCTTCGTGCACCTTATGGTGAGCGCTGATGCCAAATGGCATCTGAAGTTTCTCAAACTCTGCGCCCGTTGCAGCGATGCTCTGATCTCTTATCGAGGAAGTAAACTAGGCAAAGTAGGACAAAGATGACTTCTGAGGGGCAGCTTGTAGTGGCTGGTGCCAACTCTCTGGCAGGAAATTGCTCCCTCCTAAGAGGATCTGCCAGTGGGGTATTGATGCTTGAACCCTTCTGGCTGACTTTCCTCTGCCTTGCCTTCATAAAAGGGGTAGGAAGAAATATCGTCGAGGCTTGCAGGCATTTGAGGTGGCCAAAGTGACAGGTTGTGCTCCAGCAGGTAAACGGAAGCCTATTAAGAACACACAGAGACAAAATGTGTCGTCTGAGCGTGGAGTGTTTTGTCGGGAAGAACCTGGGTGAGGAAGGCAGCTGTGGCCCTTTCAAGGACACGGTGCAATGGTGCAGTTTCTGAAGTCTTTCTGTAGCAAGTCCTGGCTTAAAAATTTTCATAACAGGCTAAATGTCTAAATCAGTGCTTGCATCTGCATTCTTTTTATGGAGCTGGAGTAAGGTGGCATCTCTGTAAATTACAGAGCCCTCTCTGTAAAATGAAAAAACGCCAAACCCCCCTCAATTTTGTCTTTTCTGAAGAACCCTACTACTACTACTTGAATAATTTCTTTTTGTCTGCTTGTAGTTTTTGAAAAAAAAAAATTAAATGTGTAAAATGTATGCATTTTCTCACAGGGGAAAAATCAATTGAAACACCCAATTCTCTCTGAAAACAGTTTAAGAACCCAGACCTACAGTTACCCTTTGGCCATTTAATTTGGGCCTTGTACTCCAAACAAGTTCCACCATCTGTGTGTTGAGCCATTTGTTTTGGTGACAAAGGGAAGCTCAGTACTTTGAAAAATGTAAGCTCTAATTTTTTATGTACTCTTTTATGTATTGTTTCTGGCTGCCATACGCAGAAACTTAAAATTCCTGTTGGTGTGTCACTGCAGCTCCTACGCTGAAGCCACCGCACCAGAAAACTGTTAACTTTCAGTTAATGATAACAGAAGATGTTTTATAATAAACTGTGAAATAACCTACTCGTCGGCAAAAGGTGTAAAGATTTTATATTAAAATGCAATTAACTTCTGCTTTTTATTGGGTGTTGTTTTTTCTTTTGAACCAAGTGGTTATGTAGGACGTGCAAGTAGTTGGCTTTTGCTTTGGAGGGAATTTGGTTGCTATAACCTGTTGTCTGCTCTGACAACAGATGTTTGCTGTTGAATTTTCTGATGTTTTCGTAGAAAGGTTCAGGTTGGAAAAAAAGACCTTAAAGATCATCCTGGGCCAGGGACACCTCCCACCACACCAGGTTGCTCCAAGCCCCATCCAGCCTGGCCTTGAACCCCTCCAGGGATGGGGCAGCCACAGCTTCTCTGGGCAACCTGGGCCAGTGTCTCACCACCCTCATACTGAATAATTTATTCTTAGTATCTAATCTAAATCCTCCCTCTTTCAGTTTAAAACCATTACGCATCGTCCTATTGCTCCTCTCCCTGGTAAAGAGTCCATCCCCATTTCTCCTGTAGGCCCCCCTTCAGACACTGGAAGGCTGCTCTAAGGTCTCTCTGGATCGTTCTCTTCTCCAGGCTGAACAACCCTAACTCTCTCAGTCTGTCTTTGTAGGAGAGGTGCTCCAGCCCTTTGAATGTCTAGAGATAGGCTCCTTTTTTTTGGTATGAAGAGAAAGAAGAAAGTGGTAGCTTGCATCTGGTGAAGTGAGGTGCCAAATTGTACTTTGAAGACTCGAAGCTGTAAGATGGAATGAGACAGAAAAGGACTTGTTTCATTTTTTTTGGTCAAATAACACCTATATGGGCTTGGGTTATTCCCTTATTTTGCTTTGTGGAAAACTCTTGTTTCACTTTGTACCTTAGAGGCTCATTTGAGATGGGCAGGTGGGAACTGCCTGAGCTCTGTGGGCACCGCAGGGGTTAAAATCTGGTGATAACTCTCAAGTGCCTTTATCTTAGCCAAGGTAAATATCATAGCGATAGAGGCAAGGGCCACTTAGGGTACCTTTGTTGTTTTAATTGGCACAGTTTTAACAGTAGAAGAGAGTGTTCAAATGAAATGGAAAAAAAAAAAAACCAAACCCACAACAAAGTCTTCTACAGGAAAGGGAGCTTTTGTAAGAGCCGCGTTCAGAGTTTGCTGAGCTCTTAAAAACCAAGAGGCAGAGGAAAACTCGTACTGTGAAGGATGGGATCGAAGGGTTGGGAGAGCAAGGTAACAACATGGAGATTGTGATAAAGCTGGGACTGTTTAGTTTAAGGAAGAGGGACAAGGGGAGACCTCATCACTCTCTACAACTACTTGAAAGGACGTTGTAGAGAAGCTGGTGTTGGTCTCTTCTCACACGTGATTAGCGATAGAATGACAGGGAATAGCTTCAAGCTGGTTTAGGCTGAATTTTTCCCAGCAAGAGCGGTCAGACCTTGGAATAGGCTGCCCAGGGAGGGGGTTGAGCCCCCATCCCTGAATGTGTTTCAGAGTGGTTGAGATGTGGTGTTGGGGGATGTGGTGTAGGGGAGAACTTTGTAGAGTGGGGCTGATGGTTGGACTCGATGATCCCAAGGGGCTCTTCAAGCCTGAATGATTCTATGATGATTTGTTGAAAAAGCACTTCTGCTGCAGTTGGGGTCAGGTACGAAGGAAGGCTGGTGTCACCACCTTTGCACTGATGGGAACCTCAACTCAGCGAGCGAGTTCCCACTTTCTCAGTGGTGGTCCTTGTCCCTACCCAGACTTTTCAAACAGCTCACTGGCCGTCCAGCCAGAACGCCGTAGGCAGCGGGGCTAATAAGGATGTTATAAAACAAATTTAAATGCGTGTCTTGGTGTAACTATTCCCATTACCTCCTTTCTACGTCATGTAGAAGGCTCAGGACAGGTTTCTGGATAAAAGAGGGCTTAGGGCAATGCCCAGTGTACAGCACTTGGGTGGATGCTTCTTTTTGTCCCTCGTGCTATAAAGCTCTGTGTCACACTGAGTGTCTCTAAGCTCCCTCCAGAGGTGGCCTCCAAGTGATGGATTCCCTGTTACGCTACTTCACTGTTGGTTTTAATCTGCTTTATGGCATTTCCAACTCATTTTATAATGCAAAAATCTATTGGCTTCAGAAAAGAAATACTTTTTTTTTTTTAAAGTAAATGAAAGTAGAAATTTATGTACCACTGTGGTTTAGTTTTTGATTGACTAGTGCTAAGTATCTTAAGATGTCAAACATCTTGGGAAAAAAAATAATCTAGCCCACTAAACTTACATTAGTCTAGTATTTTTCCCAGTACAATTTTTCTTAAATGTAGAAGTTTGCCAGTTTGTATTTTTAAGAGGAAGCAGCATTTGCATGGATGTCTTGGTGTCAGGCAACGGCAGGTATTGATATTCTGGCTCTGCTGAAGGTGGCTCCTCACATCCTTGAGGGGACATCACAAGAGTCTATAAACTCATCTTTCTCTTGCCATTGCTGAAGATTAGAGGTTGCATCTCTGTAAATCTTGACCAACAGTTGCATGCTTTTTCATATGCACGGGAGTTAATTGAAGTGTGGCTTGAAATCCATCGCCCTCAGAGGCTGTGTTGGGGTTGTGTGTACATAACACAGCCCGTCATCCTGTTCTGCCTACAGCCACCCTTCACAAATCGATACTGTGCGAAGCTCGTTGTCTGCCCACCTTCAAGGTGTTAATTTCATTTTGTTAAGTTCGTGCCCTTCCTACAGGGCACGGCAGGGACGAACTGGTAGAGCAGCGAGGGCAGGTTGTACAGCACCTTGTTGGCCAAGCTCTGTGGTTACACACAGAAGGGCTGTGATTGAAGTTCCCCACTGTTCACACACTTGGCCGGTTGCTGAAATCAGCTTTGAAAAATCTAGAGGTGTTAGGCTTCCTGCCTTTTCAATACGTGATTGTACTCCTGAACTAGGAAGTTAGTGGTAATACAATACCCAAATATGTATATTTCTACATATTGTATACTTGTACAACTGTGTATATATATGTATATTTGTATATATATCTATACAATATATACACAAATATATGCAATATACATATACATACAATATACAAACATATAATTCAATATACAAATGCATGGGCAATAGTTGTATTATTTCTCTAGTCCTCCAGTTCAGTCAAGAAACCTTTCCTGAACAGTCTGGGAAGGTGGAAGAGGTGGGTTTTCTTCTTTAGGTCTACCAGCAAGCAAGAGAAAAATCAAATTGATGCTAAAACCAAAAGGAGTCTTGGTGTCAAGCTACGTCGCCTCAGGATATTGTGTTCTCTGGTTTATTTTATTTGCGTAATGAGGAGAGTCCATTGTAGCTTTATTTCTGTTCATTGCTGTGTCTTTTATACAGACCAAAAGAAAACATTATACTCAATTTAAAGCCTGTGTCATGGTTAGTGCTGTGTGCCCACTGAATGAGGGATAAAGTCCAAAAAAACCCTGGCTTTTTGCTGTTGGTAAAGTCAGCTTTTGGGTTTAAAAAACTTGGATTGTTCCCTCTTTTTTTTTTTCCCTAGCTCGGTGTCAGTTGCAGCTATTTTGAACTGGATTGAATATTGCAATTACAGCACAACTAAAAGATGCAGGAAAGAAAAATCACCTTCATATTTCCAAAGTGATTTTTATAAAAATAAAATAAAATGGGTTTTCTGTTTTCTCAGAAACAGATGTTTGATTAAACCCGATCATGAACTCGTACTCAGATTTAATTTATTGTTTAATTTTGTACCAGTCTTTTGTAAATGAACTGCCTCAGGAGCGAAGGAATAGGAGTTTTCTGTGTACTGAAAACTTGGAATGGAGTGTTTTTTCAGCAGAGTGAAGCTTTCCCAGGAAAAGAAGCAAAATTGCTGATGCAGCAGACTCATGTAGATAGATATTTGTCAGGGTTTAAAAGATGCAGTAACTTCAGTTCGCAGCACGTCTCCAGTTCGGTCTGAGGAATAATTGAGTTTGGTCCAAAACAGATTTCAACTTTTAAAATCAGACTTCGAAAAAGTAACTTTTTTTGTTAATGTTGTTGTTTGTTGGTTTGGGGTTTTTGTTGGTTTGTTTGGGGGTTTTTTTTGGTCTTTTTTCTGTTGTGGGAGTCAGTTGCCTTGGCTGGGCTCAGTACTTCCCTGCACCTGGCACCTGAGTGCAGACGGGTCTGAGCGGAGGCGACGAGATACAGTTGGTATCTTTACGTTTAGCTTTGACCAGATGGGAAATGGCTCCACTGAAATTTCAAGCCGCTCGTCTTATTTTTCTCACCTGATAAAGCAATTCTGAAATTCTTACCTGATAAAGCAACCACAATTGTGTGACTGTGAGGTTTTGAACCAAACCCAAGCTTTAAAACTTGTTCCTAATTGCTGTCATCTACTTTAAGAGACTGTAGGCAGGATAAGCACAAACACACCTGCATTACTAAATCTGTTTATCCAGTTTATTCTACCTATCATTGCTGGTATTCTTCCTCTTAAAGACTGCAGAAAAGTTATTTCATTTAATTCCCGTTATCTTAGGTAATTTTCTTCTTCGGAATTGGAAGAGAATGCACCCAGTCCATCCAGCGACCCGTGTCTGGCTTCTCAGGGAAACAAAAGAAAACCCAAAATAAGTAATATTCTGACTATTTTAGTCCTATACATAAATACATCAATAAATAGTAACTTTAGGGCTGGAAGATTACTTTGAAACAGGCAAATTACAGTTGATCGTATATGAAAATACTATTAAAACTTACCCTGATAGCAGGTTTTTGCTCGCAGACTGCTTTTAGCAAACATTTTTATCTTGTTTTCTCATTTTTATGGCATTTATGGGCTAAAAAGTAATGGCTATATAAGCTATATATAAGGCTAAAAATGGCTATATTTGGTTTTTTTTTTTTTTACTTGGGGGTGGGGGGACTTTGAATGTGCACATCTGTTGTAAAGATGGATAACGGGTAGAGGAGTGATTGCTTACTGTAATGGGAGCAAATTAAAATCCTGTATTCCGTGGAGTGGAATAGAACAGGAGCAGAACGCTGAGACAGGGTGTTCGAAAAAGCAACGTTTAGAATGTTACTGGGTTGTTCACTTATCATATGTAAACCCTGTAAACCGTGAGGCATTTCAGCCTTTTTAAATTACTGGTGTATAAATGTTTAAATTATGCCAAGTATAAAGATAAACATTTCTATTATGCTTCAAAATTTGATGATCGTCAGTAACTTCCTATTCTTCATAAAGTTCAATTTCACGCAAGGGTAACTGATGCTTTCAGATGCAGTCGGTGATGCTGTGGCTTCTGCAGAGCTTTTAGTTGGGAAGGGAGAAGAAATCAAAGATAAATAATTTCAGATAGCGTGTGGTTGATTTACTAAGGCCACTGTGACAGTGTGTCCCATATCGTGCCATTCAACCCAAGTGCTATTGTATTAGTCACTTTATATATTGTCATAATAGTGTAATTATTGCATTTTATTCCCACTTAGCTTTTAGTCTTAAATCATTAAAGGCAGGTTTTAAATTCCATATGCATTAATTAATTTATTTTTTCCTTAATCAGGTCAGTCTTTGCAAAAAAACCCTGCAGCTTTGGCCTTCACCCATTAAAGTTTTCCGTTCTCATATCAAAACTCACTGTTTCTAAATAATTTGTTGTCTTTTTGTAATGAACTGAAATTAGGGCGTTAGTGGGAAAAGTGTTTTTAACTATTTTATTAGTCCTGTTTGAAATTATTTTCTGCCTTCCCATAATGGATCGGATTTGTAATGGGTCTTCCTGCTTCCTAATTTGCGTTGTTGTCTGGCTGCCTTGCATTTAATCAGCAAGAGTGAACTGGTAATAGATCAGCAGGAACCTGTTGGGAGTATCTCTGTAGCTCTGCGACTGCTGACAGGGGATGGAAACGGGCTGGAAAAGCCGGGCTCGGTCCGTTGGGGATTTCATCTCTTGTCAGGAACACAGTGACTGGCATCTCCAAATCTTCCAAGTAGAAGATGCTGTAACCCAGCTCTGGTATGGGGCGTTGGGCTTATCTGACAAAGCACCTGCTCTCTGGCTGGATTAGTGTGCTGGGTTTGTTTTGCTGTCTAGAGCTAAGCAGCAAAAAGATGTTTGTTTTGGTAGGAAATGTCTGGTTGTGTATTGTTGTTGGTTTGTGTTTACTCTATTAGAAGGCTAGGACTTCTGGGCCCGTTACCACAGACAAGGCATTGAGGTGCTGGAGAGGGTCCAGAGAAGGGCAACAGAGCTGGTGAAGGGTCTGGAGAACACGGCTTATGAGGAGAGGCTGAGGGAGCTGGGGGTGCTCAGCCTGGAGGGGGCTGAGGGGAGACCTTCACTCTACAACTCCCTGCCAGGGATCAGTCTCTTCTCCCAAGTCACAGGCGATAGGACAAGAGGAAATGACCTCAAATTGTGGCAGAGGAGGTTCGTATGGGATATTAGGAAAAACTTTCACACTGGAAGGGTTATTAAGCCTTGGAATGGGCTGCCCAGGGAAGGGGTTGAGTCGCCATCCCTGGAGGGATTTAAGAGATGGGCTGTCACAGAGCTTAGTGACATGCTTTAGTGATGGTTTTTATCAGAGTTAGGTTGATGGTTGTGCTAAACCTAAACGATTCTATAATTGAGTCACGTTAATTTGCATGGGTAACTGCAAAATAGACATTTCCAGCTAGTTCCTAAAAAAACAAACCAACAACCAACCATAAAAAACCACCCCAAATTCCCTAAAAAAATCCCACAAACAAAAAAACTCCTTCCAAACCCCAAATGGCAATGGGACACTTGTATCCTTTGGTAAGAACTTGCTACTTAACATCAAACAATGCTGTGTATTAGGCAAATATCAAGGGTGAGATTACATCCTCCCAACTTCCTTTCTGTGCTTATATTGCTACAGATGCTTAAATATTAATAATGGTTCATTCACTGCCAAAAATATAATATGATACTGTAAGAATTTCTTTTGCTCAGAGATTCTTCATGTCCTGAAGTTAGAGGGATGGCTCAGTCTTCCATTGGTCACAGTAATTAAATCCAAATTTAAACCAATAATTGATTATTAATGTCAGGCAAAAAAATAAAAAGTTGTAAGAGAAACAATAAAATGTTTTTTTTTTTTTTTTTCCTAAAGTGTTGATTCTAACCCTTTGTCTGCAGTTCTGATGAAGGATGGGAGCCTTAATCAATGTGGAAAAAAAGAGAGCAAATAAGTCTTACTTGTAATTCTTCCTTTGCTGCTTAAAAGACGGTATCCATGGCTGTGTGATTGCATGCTGTTTGCTGTCCAGTTGGGCCCTTTGTGTCTGTGAACTATGCTAAATTATAAATATTTGGAGTAGTCTGAGGTTTCCAAGTTGTGCAATATTACCAGAAGGCAAAATTAAGAGCTGCTAATACTTGTTGGTTTTGGGTTGTTTTTTTTTTTTTTTCCCCCCCCTCTTTTAACTACTTCTAATCCCAAACCAAATCTTTAATTTTCATTTGGAAAATAGAGTAATCGGGGGGGTAGGGGGAGAAATTTGCATTTTTCAAATGATTCGGTAATCTGAGTCCCTGTTTGCCTGTACCAGGTCTCTTTACCCGTCACCCCACCGATAAAGAAAGTAAGTTGAGTGTTGTCACTCATCTGGTTATACCCTCTTAACTAATTTTTAGACTGTGGCGGCACAGGAAGAAAAATAATTGCTTTGGTATTTTCCAGCATTGCACGTATTCCAAAAATAATTAAGCCTTAGCTTGTCATTATTTCTTACAGTTTAATTTTGCCGTTGGCAACATCAGGGCGTAAAAAATGTGAAAGCATATTGCAGTTTTACTCTTGAAAGCTATTTATTTATTTATTTTTGCATTTGTTGGTAGCAGATCCTTAACATTATTTCAAGATTGAAATGCATTTTATTAAGTAATGTCATAAGGATGTTGCTGTGCCTTTTCTTTCCTGACCTATGAGCCCAAGGGGGAGCTGTGTGTTGTGTCAGAGGGGAGGGAGGAGAGAGCGGGGGAGCTGGGGGCTTTGGGAAGGAAGAGCCAGAAGCTTCATAACCTGATCATAAAAATGGTTCCTGCATTAGGAAGGTGTTAAATGCTCATTAGGGCTCTGAGGTGTTGGCCATTCTGAACCTGGCTGCAGTTGGCGTTAACAACTTTTATCTTGCCTGTTTTGCTTTGATGCAGTAATAAAAGTGTAAATTAGAAATGGGAAGATCCCAAGAGCAAAAATAACAACAACAAAATAATCAGTATTTTCTAGTCCTCTGCCAGAGCAGAGTATTATTTTTTTTCTCTTCTTGGTAAGAAAGAGAAAGCTAATACTACCCAAGACACTCATTTAAGTGTTGATGGAAGAAATTACAGCACAGGGACTCAACCTGCTGTCACAGCTCAGAGCTGATGTGACCCCGTATCTCCAAGTGGAGAAGTGACACTGAGTCGCAGCTGAGTGGCATGTGTCTGTGGAAGGACAGGCACGGTGTCTCAAGGTGGTTCTTCTAAACGTGGATCTTGGAGTGACGTGCCTGGATCCTGCCTGGGGTCTGGTGAGCTGCTGTCGGGTCAGTAAAGTAATTCATCAGTGCATTAGTCCAGCGGTGGCCTCGTCTCTCAGGTTGTTTCAGGTCTGCAAGTCTCTCTTGAAACCCTTCCAGGCTCTGAAAGTGAAATCCTTTTTTCTTAATCCTTCTCTGATTCTTTTTCTTGAGTTGTATTTTCAGTCAGACGTGGGATTAATAAAGCTTCTGTAAGTACACTGATAAACAGCGCACCATTTGAGTTTATTCTAACAATGCAATAACCTCTTTAGACTCCTAAAATGCAGTCAGTACTGACCTACACGTGTCAGATGTAAAGCTACCCCTCAACTCCAGCATCTCCAGGCTGTTCCCGTCCTAATTCCTGTTTGACTGTTCGAAGGTCATTATGGGTTGTTCCCCTCCTGAGAAATGCACTGTGTGCTGGGTACACAACATTACACAGAGTTTTATTCAGGAGGTGCTGATAACAGACTTGATTTGCCGGTTTGCTTGATGCTAGATCATGTTTCCTGCTTTGCAGGCTGTTCAGTCTAGAAACGGGTCTAATTTACTTCAATTTAAATGTTAATGATCTTTTTTGTTTTGGTTTGTTTTTTTTCTGGAAGCAAAGGGAAACGTGCACAATCACTCTGGAAATAAAGATTTATTCTCCTGACAAATCCTAGTAATAACTTTATGTCTAAGGATCCCCTTTAAATAATTGTTTTGTTGTTTGGTGTTTGGCCCTTTCTTACGTAGACAACTTTTCAAAGGGGTGGATCAGAGCTCAAAATTTCAACCTAAATCTGAAGATACATGCACGTACTTAAAGCCAGAAAAATGAACAAACTTTGTTTACTTTTACCTTTGACAGGTTTTTACCAGCTCAGTCCTTGTGGAAGCTTGGGTGGAAATGTCAGTATTTTATGAAACTTGCAGTGAGGTTTTATCATCTGCTTTATTTTGAAAACTGTGGCCACCTGTATTCATTGAATAGCACGTTTTAGAAGCCTTACTTAAATTATGTGGTAAGTCCGTTTAAAACCCATCATCTGCTGCCACAGGAAGCAACCCTTGCCTTGCTGAGCTTCCTTTCTAAATAAGTATTTAGAATGAAGCAGAATCAGGTATACATGGTATATAATAAAAATGTATTTATTTAGAGTGAAGCAGAATGTGGTATGCAATAAATATTTATTTAGAAAGAAGCGGAATCGGGTGTACGTGCTATATAATAAAAATCTATTTATTTAGAATGAAGCAGGATCGGGTGTACCTGGTATATAAAAGAAAATGTATTTATTTAGAGTGAAGAAGGAGGAGGTATACCATAAATCACAGAATCACACAGAATATCAGGGATTGGAAGGGACCTTGAAAGATCATCTAGTCCAATCCCCCTGCCGGAGCAGGTCCCACAGGCGGGTTTTGAATGTCTCCAGAGAAGGAGATTCCAAATAAATAATTGAATGAAGCAGGATCAGGTGGCACAAGCCAATGGGTGGGTACCTGGACCCTGGAGATGGTGTGTGGGGCTCTTGTAGCGATGCCACTTGTGAGCCCAGTGAGGTTGAAGCCCACGTGAACACGCTGCTGGTGTGAGAACACACCAGGGGCCTGCAGAGTTGAGACGTTCTGTCTCGCTGTGGGCAAGGGAGGTAGATTTTGACTGGGTTTTTTTCTGAATTTTTGTGATTGCCAGGCTCTGTCTAGTGCATTATAACAAAATGCAGTTGCAAAGCTGGCGCTGGAAGGGAAAGCTAATGAGCACCAGTGATGGTTTAAAATCTTGAGAGAAGGCCAAACTTGCTATTTCCATTAATGGAGTTGTTGAGAAATTAACTGTTCTGTTCTCTAAAACATTTCCAAACGTACTAATTTTGTATTTCAGTGTGTCTGTTGGTACCTCGTCTCTTTCTTTCTTTTTCTCCTCTCCATCCTGGTTCCCTGGAAAAAACCAAAAAGGCTGAGTGTCAACTCGCTGTGTTTGGAATTGTAGTCCCCGCATCCATCTCCTCTCGTCACCTCCATGCAACGGACAGGAAAGCCTTACCCTACACATCCAGGCCTGGTGCTGGCTGTAATTAAACGAATTTAAAGAGAAACACAAGCAATTTACCCTGTCAGGGTGCTCCTGTACCTTTCAGGTGTTTCCAGGGGAAGAAGGAGGATCTCTCGTGATGCATCTTGGAACGTTGGGTTTGTTTTGCGAAGCGGAGGGGAGTTTTTTCCCTCTGTGTCTTAGCGGCTTCTGAGGCTCAGTCGTTTTAATTCACTTTCTAGTTCTTCACTGAACAGGCACGTGCCCACGGTCTCGTTTACAGAGTCGTGCAATGAAAGTTGCTTGCTTGAAATGAAGCGATTTTGGGTCTTGCAGAAAATGCTACGTGCGTTCTGGACCTAAAGGAATTACATCTGCTTTCTTTTACAGTGAAAAGCGCTGTTCCTCTAGAGCGTGGCAACGGCTGGGGCTGCCGTTAGTTCTTATTTTGCTCTTCCAATATTCTTTACAGGCAAAGGTGCTAAACCAGTTAATAATTACATCACCGCACGTGCTGCCTGGAGTGTCGCTTCTTGGCTTTAGATTAGGTGTCTTAATGGCATGATTGCTGTATGTTGGGTTTGGGTAAACCTCTCTTCATTTTTGTGGAGTTCCCAGCATGATTAATACCAGCAAAAAAGTATTGAAGTCGTTAGCCTTCAGTGTTTGGTATTTTTTCTTTTTGTCAAGATGGAAGAATGTGTCAATAAGAAAACAATTTTCATTTCAAAGGAGTGCTCATAAATATGTAGAAATTAAGAAGCAATGAATTGTTTTTATGAATTTTAATGGATGGTGCAGTATTATGCAAAGGAAATGAATGTCATAAATTACAGCAGTGTATTAATTCACCTCATTTCCCTGTAACTCATTTCATATGTGTTAGCCACATCTGGGTGCAACCGAGACAAGTCCTTGTCGCACCCGTTGTGAATCTTATTTCCCACAGCACCGAAACTCTTCCGTTACTAAACTGGGTGATGGTATGGAGGCATTTTTAATGGCTCTAATCAAAGCTGTAGCACTGCTTCGGGAAGGGTGAGGAGGGGAGGTTCTTTCTCTCCGCTGGAGACAATGGAAGAGAAAGAATGCGACAAGAAGTGCTGAGACATTTTAATGCTGTGTCGGTATCACTGTTGTTTCCTACTACCTTTTAACTACATGAAATTTTTCATTAAGTTGAATAAATGTTAATGCAGGAGGTAACCAAGTAACCAGTTCGTTCTGCGTCTCCCTTGTTGAAAGGGACCTAAGAAAAAGGATTATTTGACAGAGTGGTATTATTGCTTTATATAGTTATTTATTTGACATCGGTGGCAGGGCTGGAGCATTGTATGTGCCCACAGAGTGAGTTCATGGAGAATGATAGAAAGTGCATTACACAGTTTGTAATAGACATCAGTGGAAAGGAATTCTGTTTCTTCCTCTAAAATCTGTGATCAAAGCCAATTGTGGTGTTGAAGGACAGAATAGGACAGCGGGTACAGGCAGGTATGTATTTAAGATGGAAAGGTCAGAGACATAGCTGTTAAAAAAAAAATAAAATAAAAATTTATAAGCCATCCTTCAAGCGTAGCTGTGGTTTCAGAAATAGAAGGCTACAGAAAGACTGTGGAGGTAATTATTACTGGTCAGCTTCAGTGACTTTCTTTAGTAGTAGGGAAGAAAAAACAGGTTCAAAGCAGAATCATGCTGAGCTGCAGATAGATGGGTGCTCGTAGGGGAGAAACTAGAAAGGCAGATAAGTAGAAATAAGGCAGTGACTTAAAGCCAGCAGAGGTGTTTTCAGCCCAGCAACTGCAGACTCAAAGAGCCAGCGGACTCTTCTAAAAGATTCGTGAGGGTAATGAAGAAAACCCAAACTTGGGTCAGCTGGCCTGGGTTTGCTCTACAGGACTGTGAAGTGGGTCGATAAACTGGCAAAGCCCTGGGTTGGAAGTGAAGCGCCCGGACCCATTCTCAGTTAGATTTGCTGGAAGATTAATTACAAATAGCTCATTTGGGTACTAGATTACTTCTCCACCAACATTTTAATAAACTGCAATTAAAATTTTAAGCCTGGATTACACTTCGTGCTGCTGCCATCCCACAAAGTTTAGTTTCTTTTAAAAGATGCTGTGCACTTTTTTTTTGGATGAAAAGTTTAACTCCCTCTTAACAAAGAAAGACGGGGGAAAATCCTGTGTCCAGTAAATAAATTTTTCAAAAAAAGCAGAATGTAGATTCTCTAGTGTATTCAAATATGCAGAAATGGGCGCTGTAGAACAGGTAGCTGCAAATCAATCATTGTGTCGCAGCTATAAATGGATACCACACAGATGGTGTGCAAGACATTTTCAGAAGTTACTTCATTAAAGTATTAAGGCAGTATGTGAGATCATTCCTAATTTCAAAGGTAGTTAAAATAATTTATTAGAAGTTGAGTGTAAGCACTGATGAGTGGATTTAAGTTGGTAACTTGCTGAAATCAGAAGACTCAACAAATTCACTGACTTTAGGCATCCTTGAAGATATTGAAGATAAACCTTTATACCTTTTCAGCAATCTGTGATTTTTCCATTGGTTTAAGGGAAACAAAATTATGTCCCCAAATGTATTCTTTTTGAAGAAAAAAAAAGTTTCCTCCCACCCACCCTGTGCAACCCAATATTAGGTACCGACACGTGAACGTTTCAAGAAGTGGAAGCCCCCTCTTGACCCTCGAGGCCGGTCCATTTTGCAGCAGGTGGTGTGAAGGTACCAGGTTACTCGATGCTTGTTTGCCCGTTCTCCACATCATTTCACCTGACGTGATGCCAACCTGCCTTTCAAAAAAACCACTTGTTTCAGTTGAAAAATGCAAATTTCCATAGCGTGGGAAGCAGTGGCTCCGAGCAGCAACGCTGGTACATCAGCCACCACAAATGTTTTCCAGGTATAATTATTCTTTCTTCTAGATTTAGAAACACTTTCAGTATCCTGTTGATTTGCCATTTAAAAATAGATGTTTTCATTCTAGATGTCCATTCAGCAAGGGCACTTTGAAGTTGGTGGCCAAAATGCATTTGTTTCTTGCAGCAATTTTTAGATATTTCCTTGTTTCCTGACTTTTCCCCCCCCATTTATGAGACACACATTCTCTAATATATTTTCTCCCCAGATTCCAGCTCATTCCTTATATCAAAACTGGTCTTCTTCCTTCTCTTAATTTCTTCTCCTTCCTCTCTTAATTTCCTTTATGCAAATCGTAACCCGTAGAAGAATAGCATACATACAGAAAAGTCAAATAAAACAAATCTACAAAGAAAATCTGTTCATAAATGGAAAACTTAAATAGACTTTAGAAAAGAGGCTGTTGTTTTCATTACACTTGTGCCTATTTTTGTGTTTCCTGAAATGGCTAGAACTAATATCAAAGATTACATGCGGTATCAGTAGGCTTGTGGGGTTTGTTTTTAGAAAAGAAAAAGCTCTGCAGCTTGGAGATAAAATGTAATGTAGTAGTTGCTAAGGTAACTGCATGTTTTTGTGAATAGTGGAACAAATTAGGTGAGCAAAACATCTGTAAATTGTCAATACGTAGGTTAGAGCTGCCCTTGAGCTGCAGAAATTAACCTCTTCAGACCTGCTCGCAAAGCCAAGGAACATGGAGGAGGAATGGCCGTGCCAAGCTCCCTGTAAAGCTCCGTGCTCTGGAGGATGCTGTTGCCTTTCCCTGGGAGCAGAGGTTGGCTGTGGTGGTGGTGGTGGGTCTTCCAAGGGCATGGGAGCAGGGACAAGTCCGGTTTGTGCGTGACCATGAAAACCAGCTGCTGGTGTTTCATCTGGAGCGGTAGGAAGGAAAGGGTTTGTTTGCCCATGGTTTGTTCAATGTGCTGGTCTTATCTCCCTCGAGCAACGACTGGTCTGTGATTCTTGGGGTGGTTCTGAAGAAAGACAAGGCTGAGTGGTCCTGCTCCAAAGGATGGGGACCCGTGAGCACTGGTCTGTGGCCAGAGTGTGTGCCAGCGGTGGCCAGTTCTCAATTTCAGCTTATAGCAGAGGTGTTTTTTTAGGTTATGTGTGCTCCTAAAGATAAATACAGACTTGGTCCCATGGAGAGACACCAGGAGAGGCCGAGCATCTCCCACCCTCACATATCCAACGCTCCTCTGAGAACACAGAGCCACTCAACACGTATACAACTACCTGGGCTTAACCTCACCCTGTCACAGCTTAAAGTAGCTGAAGCCGAGGTGTTTTTGTCAGCTGCTTTCTGGGCATAACCAGTAGCTACCGGTGACCACTGGGAAGTGTTTTGGAAAAGTCTGAAATGTCAATTTTACTGGACGAAAGACTGATGCTGTTACGTGATTGCTTGCAAGAGCGATGGCTTGGGACTCCAGTCAAGATCTGGCCTGTATCTGTGGAGAGGTAGACATGATTTTGTTTGGGAGGAGAAGCTTACTGGATTTCTTCTGGCACACCAGAGGCTAAAGGCTAAAAACAAGAGCAGGAAGAATAGCAAATACTGTAACGGTTCTAAATCCTTTGTCAATAAAAATTATTGGTATCGTTGCCATTCAGAGCAGAGATTGTTTTCCGGAAGAAAGTCATAAAGAACAGGTATGTCTAGATTGTGGTGATTTTTATGGGCCTTATTTCTGAGCATCCAGCTCTGGGCTTAAAAAAAAATATCTTTGCTTTCTACCCGTGACACATCGACCATGACTTCTGCAGATTGAACTGGAGAGGTGTCTCTGTGAGCACCTAAGATGCAGCCCTTTGAGTTTGGCTGAATGCAGAGAACCAGCAGCTCATGAGTAAAGCATGAGGACAGGGATGAGGCCTTTTCCCAACTCAGTCTCTTGTGGTTAGTTGTCCAAACTGCAAAATAATCTGAGCCTCACTTGCCTTATCAGGGTTAGCAATTTCTCTGTAAGAGAGGAGCAGAGACCTTATGGGGTCAGAATAATTTGAAATGGGAAGACCAGGTTTTGTACAATTAGTTTCCAATGTTAGTCCTATGCAGGAATAAAGTTAATTATCTTTATGTGGAATGGGGTGTGTGTGTGCTGAGGGGGTGGGAGGAAACACCCAAGTGTTGTGAACCACCTCTTTCTCACCTGGTCTGGTGGGAGGTGTCCCTGCCCAGGGCAGGGGAGTTGGATCAAGATGATATTTGAGGTCCCTTCCAACCCAAACCATTCTGTGATTCTCTAAGGCACATTCTGAAGCTTCCCCGTAGGCATGGAGGATTCAGCTGCCTGCTGGGGAAGGGGGGAGACACACTGGGATCTCTGCAGGCAGATTTGTCCATTAAAGGTCACTCAGAGAGATCTGAGGGCACCTCAGATGCCAGTGCTGGAAGCTCCAGTTGACTTGTTTCCTCCCACCACCACAGGTTTTGAACAAGCTGTAGCTCCCGCACCAAACACACCCTGTGGCTCATTGTATGAAACAGCTTTAGCTCTTAACTTCTCAGGAGCTGTCATTGCTCCTGCCACTGAGGCCAGTAGAGCTGCACCCATTTTGGGTTAGATTTGGTCCAGCTGGAGCACACAACATCTTTATTCAGCAGCTCTTCGTTATGTACTTACCAACTAGTCATGAGTAACCAGCTGTAGAATTTGGTTCGATTTCTCACAGCTTTGAGTTGCAGTTGCAAAGGTAAATGTGGGTTTTAATTTCTCAGGTTTTTAAGTCATTGTTTTCTCTAGGAAACACCGACAATTGCTGTTATTGTATAATTTTAGTGAGTATTTTCTTTAAGCATTTGAAACCTTTGGCTGTTAGGTTTTGTGTTTAATAGTGCAAACTGACCTTCACTAATAAGACCTTGTATTGTAGGACGTTATTGTTGAATCTGCACAATTAATTCAAGAATTAGGGATAAATAAAAATGAACTTTAAATTGGGAAATAAGGCACGGAGACAACTACATGGGATTTGGGTTTGCTGCTCTGTACATAGGATATTCTGCAGAGTACATTGCCATAGGCAGGAAGAAATATCATACGAAATTAGGCAGGTAGCATTTTATACAGGAGTATTTGGTCTATGTGTTTGGGCTGTCCAGGTGAAAGAAATTTATTTGTCCCAGCTTTTAAATCTGCTCCATTTCACTCCTCCTAGCTCTGTGATTACTAGAATCACTTGGAGGCTATTTCAAATCCAACCACCTGCGCTCCGAATTGGACCGTGGGATTCTTAAAGATTTTTATAAAAGCAACAATTAGGTGTTTCTGACACTGCTTGCACCCGTTCCCGTGGTGTTTTCCACTTCATCTAACTAACTTTTCGTGTCTCTTCAAGCTAGTTGCAATCAGAATTGCTTTTCACAGTGAGTTTTGAGACCATATAAGAAGGAATAAGTTATTAGTGTGGGGTCTTCTGCAGCCCCATCAATTCTCATCCTCCCTTTTTCAAAAGTGAGGAGAGGAGATGCTGAGAGATCTCCCACAGAGAGCACTATGTGAAAAAAAAAAAACCAAACAAAAAACTCCCCAAAAAACCCCAAACCCAGGCAGATAGGGAAACAAACCCCAGTTTCCTGCAGCTCTCATGGTTTGTTATTTTAGGTGGTGGATGCTTATTATGTACACTTCAAAACTGCACATCCCGTGCTTTGCCGTGTACACTTCCAAATAGCATTATCAGAGTGGGGAGATAAACGCAGTCATAAAATATGGATCTTTATAAATATATTATTGTTTGCTTTCTCTTTTAAAAGACATTTATCTGGAGACTTTACTTTCATGACATCCCTCCTCCCAGTGAGCACATTGATTTCTTCTCTGTAGGCCTCCTATAACAGCAATGGTTTTCTTGCTTTTCAGTCCCTACTTCCCTTACCCCAGTTGTTTTGCTGTTAAGAATTCCTCACTTTCCTTCTGGAGATCTCTTAATTAAAAGCCATGAGCCTTTAATTATTCACAATTCCAGCAAGGTCTCTTGATAGGATAAATCCTGTCAGTTCATGGCAAGTTTTGACACCGGCATAATTTCTACTGCCTTTTGGATCAACGGTGATTATTTCTCAGAAGAACAATCTCAAAGCTTTATTGGGAAGCTGTTCTTGTTATTGGCCTCTAACAGGAAGATCCAGACTGCTAATAGCTGTCAATCTGAAACCCATTTGGAGCCAATCCAGAATACTCACTTTTTGGCCTCTTAAACAGAATGTATGATTTCACATAGAAACAAACCCTCTCTGTAGATGACAGAATTTATTCAGAAGAGTCAGACCTGAAAGGTAAAACTAAAATAAGAATTTCCACTTTTTTTTTCTTCTCAGAACTTTGTTTTGTCCTGTTTTTCCTATAAAGTCTTCTTGTGACCTGTCAGTGGGAGAAGTGGGAGAAGTTGACCAAACACGGAAGTTTAAACATGAGAGCTGAAAACAATATTCTGTTTTTCACCTACTTTATTGGAATTTCAGTAATCCATCAGATCAAAGAAAAGACGGGTAGAGCAAACCCAGTGCCACTGAAAGCGTGGCAGAACAAACTTAGGCTGTAGTGGTAAAGAAGGAATACGATGGATGGAAAGGGAAGGTGTTTTTGTGCCTGATGACAAGAGGCTGGGATGGCAAAGAGAAGGAGGACAGAGATTTCTATCCCTCCACATTATAGGTGGCTCCTCCAACGGCAAGAAGGTGGTGGCAGCTCTCTGTGTGGTTTATTATTCCCTTGTAGGCAGGTGAATAACTCCTGAACTACCTTGAAGCTCTTTGGAACAGGCAGATTTTTTTGCTTGCAGACAGGAAAGAAGAAAAAGGGGAAAAAAAGGAGGGGAGTGGAACTACGTGATCTTTAAGGTCCCTTCCAAGCTAAACCATTCTATGCTTCTATAAGTGTAAAACTGTTCTCATACCTCTGAATCAATAGCTGAAAGGCTAAAATCAGAGCTAAATGCAGAGTAGAATTGGACTGCAAGGCCTTTGGGAGGATGGGATGACAGGTTTAAGATGTTAAGTCTGGTGCTACTTCTGTTAATGTCAGTTTACTGCTGATATGAAGGGGTATGTACCAAGTTCAGAGGGGTTTTGGTTGATGATAGAGGCCCCAAAAGTATGATGATCAGAGAGAATTAACAGAAAGGATATCTGGCTAATACACTTATTAAACTATCAATATGGTTGTACAAAGAGGATAGCTTTTTTTATTAAAAAAAAGTACTATGGATGATAATTTAAAGGAGAAAAATCTTACTACGAAAGGATATGTCACTATTTAAAATGCCAAAATTCTTTATTAAATTCAGGATCTCCCTTTATTTCAACTGCTGAAAAGTCAGAGAAGCCCTTTTGACCTTCCACTGTTTAACAACTGTCAGGGGCTGTGGCATTATATTCATGAGCAGTTTTACTGTACATCCTGCAGTACCTCACCTATTTATATTAATGCTTTCCTACCAGATCCTGAAACACACCTCCTTTTCTAATCAAACATTCAGTTACAGGTGGCCTCCCAAAAAGATTAATGGAATGCAGACTTTATTAGCTACAGTGGAACATGTAATTTGACTCTTGAAGTTACTGCAACTGCTCACCTAAACCCACACCTCTGACCATGGGAATTGAATGCCTTTGATCTCCGAGGGGGCTTAAGGAGGATAATTGGCTGATGCAGGGGACAGGAGCATCCCCAGCTGGGTGGCATTGTGTCTCCCAGGAGGAGGGTGGCACACATTTCTTTCCCTTTTTTTAATTTTTTGTCAGTGCAAACAGCACACAATTAGATGCTCCTCCACTGAACCCACGTGCTGCAAAAAAGAATTTAAAGGGCTTAGAGGAAGAGCAAATTCAGGTTGGTCTCATTTTTTCCCCTGCAGAATTTATAATAATAACTTGAATGTGGCCTCCTAGTAGGAATAACAATTCATTGTTTAAATACTGCTCCAAGAAATAGTGGCATTGTAGCACAGATTTATTTTTTTTATTATTCTCTGGACAATACAGATTTTCTTTGGTGATGCACGTAAGCCTGTGTGGCAATCCTTGCTCATTTGGTTCTTATACTCCTGGATCCCAATGAGAAGAGACTTAAGAAGTAAATCAGCGCTCTCTCTCCTTCTGACTTGCCTTCAGATTTGTGCATTTTTAGTCCAGACTTTTTAATAAAACGGATTTCTGTGTTTAGGCTGTCCATAGGTACATGGTTTTGTGTTTAGCGTCAGCAACGGAGAACGTGCCTTTCAGAGTGGGAAAGGAGCCCAACAGCAGGTGGAGCAATGAACAGTTTACATCCATGTATTCTGGTATTGCCTGTGCTTTTTTATTTTGTACTTGCTCCCTCTCCTTTTCCTCAGGCTGCTCAGATCAATTGTCAAACATCTGCCTGTCAAAAAAAAAAAAAGAAAAAAAATTACCTTTCTATTTGGAAGATTAATTGGGTTATTTCAGTCGCGGGAAAGTTGCCAGCTCTTGTAAAAATGGGAGGAGAAGGGACACAAATTCTAACAGCTATTGATTAATAACAGATGTATATTCAAGGGGATGGAAGATAAACTGCTCTTTCCCGGGGTTTGATAGATAGGGTGCTTGCTTCCCGGTTTCCTGGGGAACACTGCGGGGCACCTCCGTGAGGCTGCGGAGGGGGTTACTTAATGAATGTCCATTGATTACACGATAGCGAGCATTGATCAGGTCTCCGTTACCACTCGAGTCTCTCTGCTCCTGCTGCTGCCTCTGCCAGCCTTCCTCCCGCAGCAAAAAGCTGTTTTCCCCCTGTTTCTTTTCTTTCATCTTATTTCTTTGTGTTATTAAGGACTGACTTGAAATGCTATGGGTACCTAGAAAAGATCAAATCCTAGAAAAATTGGTCCAACGAGCGTGCTGTCTTTATCAATTACTTTGTTTAATGTGTGAAGTGTCCAGCAGAGTGTATAATCCAGTGTTTTGGTCAATTAGTAAATCGATATAATCCAAACCAGATTTATAAACTGCACGCAGACAACCTGGGGAACAGGATCTTTAAAGCCGATAGCATCAGCCAGCGTGTCTGAAGTTTTAATGACAAAAGTACTGGTAAGAGAGTAACTAAATGCCAGATGGCTTTGTGATGCCGTTGTGAATAAAAGGGACTCTGCTTTTATACACAACGTGAGGAAAAAGCATTGTTGGCCAACTGTCGGGCTTCTGTGATTTTGTGTGTGTTAGCTCTATGTAGAAACAGTGGAGGGGAGGAAAGAAAAGAATCAAAAGAAGAGATTGATAGCAGAACTAGTAGGGAACTTGATGAAAACAGTAATTCCTAATCCACTTGCAGAGGAATCCTGAAGTGTTTCAGATGCTTCTGCACATCTTACCAAGTAGGTTCAGGGTTCTGTTCTCATCTGTTACTAGTCTCGGGCTTGTTTGTCTTGTAAAATTAATTGTTGAATTATTTGGCGTGCATTGGAGCTGTGTTGTTCCTTGGTTGAAATCTGGATTTATTTTTAAAGATTGCCTGTCACTTTTTATTCCTACCAGTGTCCTGGTTTTTCTCTTGCATTTCACAACTGAGGGCTCATATATGACTACACTTTAGTACTACGGCGGCCTTTCTCCTGTGAAGGCCTCCTCACTCGCAGAACATTGAACTATCACTATCAAGAACTGTGCAGGATCGACTAACTGGATATTAACTTTTTGGTGCTTTTTGGTGGGTTGACAGGCATTTTCCCATTTTCCTTTTTGTTTTTTTTTTTTTTTTAAGCAATAGAGGTCAAACTAACACTTTGGTTTGGTCTTGTGTTGTGCCAAGCACCACCACCACCATCCCCTGGCGGATGGAGGGAAGAGAACAGACTGCGTGACTATAAATTATGCTTTTCTTTTTCCTTTTCTTTCATCGAATCAGTCAAATTGAAGTTGCATAACCATTGCTATTAGCTTCTTTATTTCAGTGATAGTACAGCTGAAAGAAATGCCTGCAAGCAGAGAGAAGTTAATTCGATGAAATATTTGGATGTTCTACTTAACATCCCAGTGTTGCCCCTTAGATGTACGTGGTGCCCGATTGTTGCTGGGGATGGACTGCACCTTTGCTGCCAGAGAAAAGTTGGCTGGAGTATCAAGAACCATCAAATTCTCAAGAATTTCCTTTCAGTGAAAGACAAGAACTTCTCCTTAAATGTGAAAATGATATATGGAAGTACATATAGCCATTTGTTTTAATTTATGGCACATCACAGCCCGTATGGGTTTTTTTTCTTTTCTGAGCATGGTACTGTTTGAAAGAATTTACTTTGTAACTAGAAGCTGAGGAAATAACAATGGTTGTCAGAGTTTTGACACAGAGATAAATATTAATGAAATACTTTATATGAGCTACGGTAAAACCTCCTTGGAAATTCAGTCAGATCGTTTCCCTCATTAGCCGAGGGCTCCTTTGTCATTCACGCAGTAGCTCGCTCTTCTGGAGCAACGTAACTAAGAGATTTCTTGTGATTTTCATTGAAGAAAACCGTAGTTGTGTGTCACGTGGTGGCCTTTAACTCACGTGCTAGAATAGCTCTTTCAATCAATTAATCGCTGTACAACATATCTATTAGTCGCAAGCATTCAGCCAGTTTTTGGAAGCCCTTGAGATGGCATAAAACCTTGGGGGTATTTTCCAGGCATGTACAGAGAAGTAGCATTATTCATGGGAGAAAATAATTTGTTTAATCACCTTGTGTTTTGGGGCTCAACTCTCTTGGACTGAGAGCTTGCCCTTAATAGCATCCTCCCGGCTGATGACTCCAACCTCTCGTCCTTTGGAAGGTGCTGCCCTTTCTGTTGTCAGCCGTCGAGGTTCTCCACAATGTTTTGCCTCCTCAGCGTTACCCTCCCGTGCGCTTTGAAGTCCCCTCGCGTTAACTTGAGACGTTGTCTTCTGATCTCTTACAAAGAAATAATAATGAAAATACAAAGGTCTTCCTGATTCCAGCTCCTCGGGCTAAACCACCTGCTCGCTGCAACTACCTCAGGCTTTCCATCATTCCTGTTTTCCCATACCGCCAAACTTCAAAGGAAATATATTAAATGTTACTCTGGATTAATGATTTATTGTCACGTTGGATAATGCAGTTTCTGGCTTTTCTTGTCTCGCTTAGAGATTCGTGTTCCTTTGCCTGTAATTCATTTAGGAGTTTTGATTTGATTTGAGTCTCTTTCAGAAATTGCCTCGGTAACGAAGGCCGAGTAAGTGTTTTCATCTGGTTCTGATCAAAAAATCTTTCCAAAATTTGAGGGTTTTCTAAAGGGAGTAATTTATTTATTTATTTATTTATTTACTTTAATCCTTTGAGGTGTTTTTTATATGTAATAAATAATGCGTTATATTTCTTCTGGTTTTTGGAGAATTTCAGCAGAATCCACTTGCTCACAGTTGAAACCCCCCTCCAGTGCGCTTAACCCAAATGCACTTTGTTTGTCGGCTGCTTCTGGCTGGATCCTTGACTCTTTGCTTCTCTGGTTCTGATTTGACTTGCTTTACTTTCCCCATTTCCGTTCTCCTCCCCTCTTCCTTGAGCTCACATCCCTCCAATACAGCCTCTTTGTCCCCACCGTTAATGCCATTGACTGGTGCGTGTTTTGGGGCGGAGATCTGTCCCCTGTACTTTGGGGATTGCTGTCACTTCATTTGTCTCCTTCCAAGAAGAGACTAAACACTGCCCTGGATACCTTCAGTAAAATATGGTGGTTAAAAAAATCTCAGCGTCCAGCTCCAGTAGCATTTAATGCAGAAGACAGCCCTGTTCTTGCTTGTTTTGTTCACGCGTCTTGAGAGACAAACGCTAGACTTAGAAAAGTCAGGGGGTTTATTTTCCACTTTGGAGCATTTGAAATAGCATTAATGGAAGGAATAAAACTATATGCTTTGATCAGTACAAGTAAACATGAAATTAAAAAAAAAAAAAAAGACTGACAATAACAATATAGAGGAAAAGCAGCATAAAAAATACAGGTTCAAAAAGCCTCTTATCTGTTATCAAGTAAAACCCCACTTCAAAAACTTTGCAGTGTTTTGACATCGTAAGATCTCATTTTAAGGTCCTAGAATCATTCAGGTTGGAAGAGACCCTTGGGATCATAGAGTCCAACCATCAGCCCNCCAGAACTGGACACAAGACTCACCAGTGCTGAGGGCAGGGGGACAATCACCTCCCTGCTTCTGCTGGTCACACTATTTGTTATACAAGCCAGGATGCCATTGGCTTTCTTGGCCACCTGAGCACACTGCTGGCTCACGTTCAGCTGCTTGTCAACCAGAACCCCCCAGGTCCTTTTCTGCCAGGCAGCTCCAGCCACACTTCCCCAAGCCTGTAGATGCTTGGATGGGGATGCTTAAGATGCTTAAGGAGGGAGAACATCATGCAGAGCTGAATCCAATTTACTGCACTTAGATCTGTCATTCACTCATCACCAGTAAATTGGTCCAACTTCCATGTTAGTCGTAGCACATTCAGGCAGAAGAGATGATTTTTCTGCCATTTGAGAGACAGGATTGACTGGTGAAATGCAATAGGAACTCCAGGCTTAGATTATCAGGTGCCTTGCCACTGAATGTCACAAGTATTGGGACAAATGATAAATGTCTAGTTTTTATAAATTTGCAGTGGAGCCTTATCTCAAAAATAAAATACCCATGGAAGCCAAATAGCAGAAAACTGAAAAGTTGTTTGGTTTATTTTTCTTCTGGTGTTCCTATTTTCATTTTAGTTCTTCTAAAAGAACCCCCCCAACTCAAACTTTTAATTGTTATGATTAAAGCTTTTTTTTTTTTTTTAATATAATAGATACTTCTGTTGTGCAACATTTCAAAGTAATTTGCATAAATCTTTGTCATATTTTGGAAAGTTTGGTGTTTGTTTTAAAAATTAAATTTTAAGCAATTTTAAAAATTACAAATGCCTTTTGTAGCTCTAAAGTAGTGTCTGGATGATTGTTGTTTTTTTTTTTTTTTCCACTTTTTAATTCAATTTATAAAGACACTCCAGAAGCATAAAGGTAGAACTTTTATCTAACAATGATATGTAGAAGTTTTTCATTTTTCTCTGGATTTTAGTCCTAACTGAGCACAGGAAACTAAACCCAAATCTTTCTACTAATGTATTGAAGTTAAACTGAAAGGCCGCCTCTGGTAGAATTTTCCAGCTTTATGACCTTCAGTCCCACCACTGGGCCATGGGAGCAGCATTTTGCAGCACTTGGGGCTTTTAGTATAAACAGGCATTTTCCTGATACTGATGCGGAGTTTGGCTTTTTGGGATGCTGTGTCCAGCTTTGTGCTTCCCAATATTTACATTCAGTCTCCCAGATGATCAAGGATATCATCTTTGTGAGATGATAAGGCTTATGTGGAGATAGTTAGTTTTTTTAGAGAATGCTTTACTTGTACTCGACTCCTGCAAAGTTGATTTTGTTGTATTTGGGAGAGTTTTTTGTCTGTGTATGTTTAAATGAATCCGAAATTCTAAGACGGAATATGATGTTGAAGATAGCAAATAACATGAGAAGACAGTCTCTTTAAAAACAAATTCATATTTGTGAAGTGATGAAGCTTCCAGAAGCCCCGAGCATTTATCAGTTCTCAATTGTTCAGCAGTGGGCACATGGTACAGTTGGAGAAGGTAAATTTTAGCAGTATAGTTTATTTAAAAAACAAACTTTACACTGACTTTTTCTCAATGTTAACAGATTCCAAAGTCTTCAAGGTTTTTGTTCGTCCTAGACTTTGTCACAGCAGTTTCTGGTGTGTTGAATGTGGCTTAATTGCCTCCCAAAGCGAAGACAAAATGGAGCCTTTTTTCGGTGATCTGTAGAAAATATGCTTATATGCAATTACATCATTTGAGTGTATGGGTTGGCAATCTATAGGCTGTCTCTGTTTTTTTATACCAGGGCTTCTTTTTTATGATCAGTGAGAATTTCACGTGGAAGGTTTCAGAACACGGTGTGGATGTGTATTTCCGCGCTGAGCTCTAGAACCCAGCATGACGTTGAGGTCTAAAACCCAGCATGACTTTGTCTTTGCAGTAAGTCTTATTTTTCTCTGAATTCTTTGGATTACAGGCTGGGTCAAAAAGTGGTGCTAACAGCAGCAATACCTGTATGATATGTTGTTGTCTGTTGGTAATATTTTTTAGCACCTACATGAAGACAACTCTTTACAAATATTGCAGATTAAAAAGAAAGGGGTTCCCATATTACAAAATTAATAACTCTAAAGTGTATTCATCTAAATGGCTTTCTCAGGTTTTGTATTTTTTTTAAAAAAAGGTCCTTATTCCATATCCCCTCAATTTAATTATTAATGTGAAACTTTGCTCGAGACAATTTTTAGCAGCCACTGTTAGCGAGAATGTCATTCCAAAAGTGGTAGGTGGTGTTACTGTCTTCATGGTGTTGTTAGTACAATAGTCTTAATGGGGCAAACAAACTTCTAATTCAAGATCACCTTCACTCAATCATCTACTACTAAAACTCTCCTCACACATTTAAATGTTCTTCCCTTAATGAAAATTCACAGTAACAGAAGAGAGGCATGTAGTGGGGATATAAAATATATACCATCAGGCACAAATATGTTTTATGAACTCGTGTCACACGAAGCCTTAGGAAATCTTATACCCATGAATGCTCTCACAAATTATGTTTATCTTGTACGTGCACAGGAGCAAATTACAATTTTTTAGTCTTCAGGGTATCTGCAAGTTGGTTTATTGTTGCCGCTCCAGTCTGAGCTAAGAAATACATCAGTGAGGCTCTAGACCTCGCAAGGTCACCTCAGATGGATAGAGTTGTATGAAATTCCTTGTTGAGACTTGAAAGCAGGTGAAATTCAGGTAGTTTTATTCTTTGCTATGATGTGAATCTTGCACTAGTTCAGGAAAAGCAAGTGAAAGGCCTAGTTGAAGTGTCACGGAAGAGATTAAAATGTTCTTCCAGGTTGTGCTGTTACAGAACGAGAAGGTAACCGTAGTTTAGGAAAGAGGGAAGTAAGGCCAATTATCTCCAAGAAAAAGTGGCAAGTTCCTTTTTACGTCTGGAGTAGAGTCATATTCTGTAGAACGAATCTGTCAAAAAAAATGGAGAGTTAAATATCTAAGTCAGTGACATGAGGTTTAATTACAGCGTTATGTATTGGAAGCTTTTCAGCATTAGCAGTAACGCCCCCCCTGCCCTCCTCCCACTGCTGCAACTCAGGAACCTGCAACACACAGTATCACCTCATTTTTATTTGTGCTTGTATTTTCTAGTTATTGAGATCGTGCAGTTCTTTGACTTTCCTCTTCACAATTCCTCACACAGAGGTTTGATGGCATCGCGCAGTCCGCCATGCATTGGCTGAGTTTTTCAAGTATCTAAGGTATTTCTGAGATTTCTCAGGTTAGTTGCAAGCTCTGGCATTTCAAGCAACAGAAGCAAAACCACGCAGCGATGAGTAATTTGCCATTTCCCAATAACCTTCCAAACAGAATCGAGTGGGTTCCGAGTAGCTTTCACAATTCCTTTGAAGAGCATTCAAATGTACCTCTCGTGTTGAAACAACCTTGTACTTAGGTTTCCCACACGCCAGCCGGTAGTTGTGTCCTAAGTAGTTCCTCTGCAGGGCATTCCCAGACTGATGTGTGAGAATTTAGTGGTTGAACCACTCCTGTTTCTTCCGTGCAGCTGCCAAACCAGTTGTTTTAGCTATCGACTTTCCCTTTTAATCTTCGCTGTCTTGGTTATTCACGTGTACTAAAGAATGAATGTCATTAAGTGGGATGATGACAGAAGTACCGAACACAAACTTGTTTAAACTGGGTATGTAACTCGAAATTTATAAGAGGAATCTTCAAGTGGAAGCAAGTTCTCCACCAATAGCACTGTAGGTTCTGTTGGCTTTTCAACCCATATTTCAAAGTAGGGCTTTTATATTTTCTTTTCAATCCTGTGTCAGAGAGAAGATTCTCAGAATTCAAAGACTGTTGTATTTAAATTACTAGAAATGAGGGAAACGGGATGTGTAGGGAACGTGAAATACATGACATCTAGCTTGGGACAATGGTATGGAGGAACAAAGCAGGTAAGTAGTCCAGGAGGATCTGCTGAGCGCGCATGGCCCCATATATCATAGCCCACAAAAAGCTCCCAGTAGAAGTATGAGACCTCTGTCAGATCACCAAATGCCACATCTATATTGCACATAGAAATACCATAAGAAAAGAGCAAGAAAAATGATTATTTGCAATAGAAGCACATTGTTAAATAATATCGAAGCGGTCCTAGGAATGAGCCAAGATGAGGAAGGACAAAACAAAAATGTCCATGGTCTTCTTCCCCATGGCATTGACCATATCAGTACGGTTAGAAGTCTAATTCTTAATTAGCTCCCTGCAGCTGTGGGAAATTTTCTCATTATGTTCTGGAGGACTTAATTTTCCATGTGGGGCTGTTCATGGTTTTAGTTTGAGGGGAAAAAAGAATAAAAATGTTACTGATGAGAGATGCTGGAGAAGAAAGACTGTGGTGAAGATACACCGAGCGAGAGCTGTTAATCCTTGTTTAGAAGAGTAGACCCTAAAGTGCCACTGTATCTTAGATGGCAAAGGAAACTGCCATTAATTTGCATATTATTGAAGGGCTTTCTTTTCGCCTTAATGCATATCACTGTGCCTTGATGATCGGGGAACATCTTTGTCTTCCTCTTTGGAAATCAATATAGTAGATGTGATTCTTACTTGATGCCTTGGGAGAAGCTTGTTTAGAGGTTGAGGATGGTAAGGACGAGGGAGGATCTTATTTTCAGCTGCTTTGCTCTACTCATGTTTGTGATGACTCCGGCTCCTGCTTGGACCTTGAAACTGTCTTTAGTCATTGTGGGTTAAAACTGCAAATCTAGAAGTCTAAATCTAAGGGTGTTAGAACTGAAAATATGTGATAATTCCTTGCAGGTTTGATAAGGCTCTCCTTATGGTCTCTCTCTCGTACACTATGTAATTAACTTAGGCTGTGTGATCAGCTTGCTTTAATACTCTGTGAAATAACAGAAAACGGAGTACTAATCACAGAAGTAATCGAGAACTGTAATTCCTGTAAGTACTGTAGCTGTTATATTTCTTAATTTGTGGATAAATCTTTGAGGTGTTAGGAATGCTTTGTAAGCTTTAGGTGTTAAATGGAGATTTAACAAATGGCCTTTAAATGTAGGTGAATTGTAGGAGTGGTAGTACAAAAACCCGTATATACTACATGCTCTGGAAGCGGTGAGGAAAACAAGTAAGGCCAAGGTAGTCAGCTCTTGAAGATCCACTTCTGCGCTATTAAAATAAGCATGAGACTAATTTTTTAGTGCAATTTAAAAATAATTCATCTCAAATATATCCATAGTGGCAGCATAATCGATGCAAATCTATGTAAATAGGTAGGTATGGTGAATTAGAATGCAGTATGACTGAATGGACTGCTCAAGATTTCATTAACTAAAAAGACTGAAGACACTGTTTACCAGAAAAATATCCTTTATTCTGTACCAGTTGCTTTAGGTTGTTAATTTGAGAAGCTGATCATTTTGGACCATTAATCATAATAATTAGAGACAGATTTAGTGAGCTTTAGTGCAGTTCTCACCTAGATTAATAGTTGTGTAATCCAGTGTTTATTAATATAAATGAAGTAAATTAGAAGCGTGGCATTATAAAGAGCAGGAAAAAAAAACTTCAGGAACTTTCCTGGGTCCTCCCAAAACTCCATTAATTTACGAGGATGTGGTGTTCTTCAGTAGTTTGCTTTGGTTTATTTTTTTAGTCTTTTTCCTCCTGCACTAATAGTGCTGCAGTTCAGCCCGGAGAAGAATGGGTCATGTTTACAGCTCCTTAATATCCATAGATTGTGATATTTGGGCAGAGAAGGGAGTAGAGACCTTCCAAGCCATGGGAAGTTGGATGTTTTTATTTTATAGGTACTCTTATCAGTCAGATCGTGTTCTTCCTTCAGCCGGAGGCTCTGAGCCAGGACTGCCAGCCCACGTAAGATCTCCTGCCTATGGAGACTCCCACCCCAACGTGGTGCAACAGTTCATCAATGAGCATTACCAGGCAGAAATCTAAGGAAGAAATACAGCGATGTCTCCTTGCTGCTTCTCACAGGTAGGGGGAGAATGGATTTTCAGTCTTCTAAAGATGTGACGACTCTATATATCTCTAACTCGTATCAACTGGAGCATAGTCGTGTGGAGTTGAGAGTTTTTCCCCAGCTCTGCATTTTTCATATCTTTCCTTTCCTGAGGCCAGTCACCTTTGGGAGTCTGGGTTTTCCAGTTGTGGGGGTCACATGGCACATTAATTCTTTTTATTTTTGCAATAAAATGTCCCTGTGTCATGAACTTTCCCAGGGGTGCTGGCAGGAGGTCTGTGGTCTGTCTATGCTCCTTGCATGGGAAAGAGAAATTTCCAGAGGTTTTTTCGAGCTCGTGTGCTGAAGCACCTTCTTCCTGAGCCGTGTGTGTAGTTATGGGGAAAACCTCTGATTTCTTTAGGATTACCATCAGTTTCTCATTATAAATCTAATCTTTCAGCACTTCCAGAAAGACGCAGTTCTCCTGGTGGCCTGCTAGAGCCTCTTGGATTCCAAACTCTAGCTTTTCTCTTTCAAAACTCTTTTTGTGAAAAATTAGTAAGTGTGCAGTGTGAGTTTTGGAGGATTAAAAAACTCCTGATACCTGAAGAGTTAAAACATCTATGTATTAGAAATCTCTGTGTGCATTTAGCAGCTGGAGGAAATCTGCTTGTGCGTGCATGTCTATTCTTACTTCCTCCACCCAGTAACCAAACTGATCCACAGATGTCCAGCATTTTTTTCATTTGGAGATTTTTTGCCTTTTAAAAGTGGACCCCTTCTCAACACCTCCTCATCCCCCCACCCAAAATGGAAAGTCTGTCTTTTTTAACAGAGTGGTTCTTGACCGCCTTTCACCTTTGTATTTTGGATACAGGGGCTTGGCTCTCTGTTCTAAATCACGTTGCAAATCTAAATGCTAACAGAAAACTTCTGAGCTCCTTTTAGAAAAAAAGGTGCAAGGGAGGCAGTGAATCCCATATTCATGTATTTTGAATGACAGTTTCTTCTAATGCAAAATACTAGACGGCGGTTGTAAAGAAGGTAATTCCCTACCCAATCCAGGCTCCTGCTTACAAATCACCTGACAAAAATATCATTAAGAAGTAGTTGCGTGACATGTGCTTCTCTGTAGCTCTGGTTATTCCACGGCGGCTTTCCAGTGAGCAAGTTGGGAAATAAGCCTGTCTTTCCAGTGGAAGCTCCTTAGGGTAGGTGGTTTCAGTTTTGCCTCCCTTGATTTGACTAAGACGAGCCTGTTTGCATTTGTGAATTCTTCAGGAGCGTGCCTTCACATGCAACTTTTCATACCTTTTTGGCTCACCTTGAAAGAAATCTATACCTGTAGTTGACCTACTTAATCTATGCAATTATTCCACTTTGCTGGGGTGTATGCACATCTTGTTCTCGTCTCTGTGTTGTTATTATTTTTTTCTTCCAGTTTGGCAGTCATTTCATTCCTTGTTAAAAGTACCATGTGGTTGGTAATGGGAACTTGAGTTCAGGATGGGTATTGTCACAGTCGCTGGCCGGAAGAATGGAGGCACAAATCGCGCTTTGCAAAATCACGGCTCATTCACTGCTTTCTCAGAAAATCTGTTGGATTAATTTGGATGGTTTTAATAGCGATGAGGAAGGCAATCGGAGCCCTGCTGCAAGGAAGGGCCATGGCAGGGAGTGTTGGTTCTGGTTATAAATGCTCCCATTTCTCACCAGAGCTTGATGCTGCAACATTTCTTTATGAATCTACAAGGAGATTTCCAAGAGCTGATGAGTGTCTTCTGCCTAGTTGTTACCTTTTGTGTCATGATAAATTTACTCATGTGTTTCTTCCTTCCTGCCTGTAAAGCTACAGAATTCTTTAAAGCTCCAGAGTCTGCGGGCTACAAATATTGAGTCTTTCTGGATCGTACTGTATCTCAGTGGGGTGTATGTAGGGAGGATTCAGCCCTGGATGCTCTGTGATCCAGCAGAATTTATTAACGAGCTGAAATTGAAGGTTTTAAGTAGTTTTGCTGAAGACCCTCAGTCATTTACTGTTTGTTACTGGCTTGGCACTGGTACTCTTAAAATATTGTATTATCTGTCCCTTAATATAATTAAAAATCAGCAAATCTCTTTAACTGGAAAATATAAGACTTTTTTTTTTTTTTTTTGTTAAAATTGACTCTTCTCAGTCGTGGTTAAACTCTTACTAGTATAGGAAGGAATGACATCTTACTTGCCTTTCATTACTACATGTATACAGGTTATTATGCATCTTTATAGAACACTGAGAATAGATCATAGAGAAAATTAAAATTAAATATAAAAGTTTTTACCTTTGATGTAGTAATTTTTCAGCAGTATTAACATATGCCGGGGGGGAAAGAGTAACTACTAACTTGCAGTTATGCAGATTGCTAGATGGCATCTAATACTATCCAGTGATTTGGTTACAGCACTTTTGACCCTGACGTTTTGCTTCACATTTTTCTTGTAAATGCTTCTTTCGTCTAGTTGCCCTAACACATTCTTCACTGTGTTTTCCAAAGTGTTGCTTTGCCCCTTGGCTATCGTAGGGAAACAGCAGTGATTTAAGCCATCAGCTTTGCTATTAAGATCCAGTGGCTGCAGAACAACTATGAATCATCTTTATGAATGTGTTCTGACTAAATGATAGGACTCATTAGGTGTGGATGAATGGATGGGTGGATGGATGGATGGATGGATGGATGGATGGATAGCTGAGAAAGTGATAGCGGTAACAGGATGTCTTCTAAGACGATGAAAAAGTTTTCACCTTTACTTTTCTTTATGTGCTTGCTTTGGAGAAGGTGGCTTTCTAATGCCAGGGCTTGCAAACGTGGAGCTAGAAATGAGTCTCACTGTAAATCCAGTCATATGCACAAGACTGATTGGTGTGATTGGTAATTATTCACAATTGGGACTTCTGTAGCAGGGTATTTTGTCAGACAAGAGCAAATTGAAGTGGGTTGGTTGTTTTTTTTTTTCCAAATTGGAAGTTCTCTGGCTTGTGATAGCCAAGAAAGAATAGTCCCTGGTGTTCCCTGAGGAAGATGTAGGGATTTATCCCTCCATTTATCCTTTCAGTATCTGAAGGGAGCTACAGGAGAGCTGGAGAGGGACTCTTTGTCAGGGAGTGTGGTAACAGGACAAGGGGTAATGGCTTTAAATTGGAAGAGGGGAGATTTAGATTAGATACCAGGAAGACATTCTTTCCTGTGAGGATGGTGAGACCCTGGAACAAGTTGCCCAGAGAAGCTGTGACTGCCCCATTCCTGGAGGGGTTCAAGACCAGGCTGGATGGGGCTTGGAGCAACCTGGTCTGGTGGGAGGTGTCCCTGCCCAGGGCAGGGGGGTTGGAACCTGATGATCTTTAAGGTCCCTTCCAAATCTAACTATTCTATGATTTTATGATTCTATTGTAAGAAATCACACAAGAGTGCACAAAACAAATTTCCTAAATTTGTTTTGCCAAAACAGCTCTGCAAATAGCGTGTGTTCCTTCTACACATGGTCTGTGTGGGAGAGTATTTCATTGTTTCCAACCTAGACAATTCTGTGATTTATTTATTCCAAGGAAATTATTTTATTTTTCTACTGAAGAACTCAAAGATACAAGCAAATTGCCTGTTGGCCAAGCAATGTCTCTTAACCCAGCGAATATAATTCACCCCCAGGATGAGCTGGGTTAATCTGCTCTTCCTGATATTTTTTGCTATAATCAGATCTTTTCATAGTTGCTCTCTAAATACTAATTATAGTTTGATAAAGCTTTCAATTTATTTGCTGCAAAGAACAGTTATTCAACAACAACCCCCACCCCCCGAAATCAGTCTGAACATTAACTGCCTCAAGGCACAAACTCATTAGAAGCACATACTCAGATTGATTGGGCTGATACTGATGGTGGTGATAATAATAATTGCATTACAGCAGTGCCTTGGGATCCTTGCTGTAAACGGGGTTCTCATTCTCGTAGGTACAAAACTAAGATCTGTTCCAACCCTGAAAATCTTCAAAACTAGAAGTAAAATGACAAGCAATGAGAGCTTAAATACAAATCCTACCTTCCTTTTTGTTTTAATATGAAAAACAAAAAAAAAAAAGAGGAGACCTATTTGGATTCCAACCAGATATGCCAAATTCTGTTTATCAACATCTTCAAGAGAGCCAGAATATCTGTCAAAGTGATAAAACGTTTAAAATAATTTAAGCAGAGCCCTCATGGAGCTCTGTCATGCAAGAATACGGGAAGTTCAGTCCTCTGATTTGTCGTAAGCAGTTAATAAAGAAATGAAATAATAAAAGATGCAGGTTTCGACTGTAGTTATGCACGTAGTGGTATTAATAAGCAGGGAGCACATACGCCTGTTTGAAGGATGAATTGAGGTTTATACCAAGCTATTGCTTTTACAGTCAAGCAGATGTCAGTGGGCTTGCTTTACAGGAT
Organism: Nycticryphes semicollaris; assembly: GCA_013400055.1. Classification (NCBI taxonomy): domain Eukaryota; kingdom Metazoa; phylum Chordata; class Aves; order Charadriiformes; family Rostratulidae; genus Nycticryphes; species Nycticryphes semicollaris. The sequence goes on from VXBJ01005843.1 coordinate 909,887, forward strand.
ATTATGATATATGAAACTGAAGGCTTTTGAGTAGTAAAAATTACTCCTGTCAATTCGTCTTTGCGTATGGCACTTTGATATATCATTCACAGCTTAATTATATTGTCATAGTTGAGAGATTAAAACAAAAGTCGGGTTGACTCTTGCTTAAACCTCTCTCTGAAATAATGCTGGTAGGTGAAGGGGGAAGAAATCCATAAGATCTATATGAAATTCCATTTTAATGTATGGTGCCATCAATAACAGGTTCCTTCCACGATGCAGTTGCAGGTAGTGCAGTTAGGGAGATATTCATCAGCCATCACTCACCGCGCAGGAGCACAAACAACTAATACCAGACATATCAGGAAAAGAACGAGGGCGCGGGAATTGCTCTTTGGACAAGCCTTGGAGTAGTTGGGTGTTCCATAACCTGTTGGAATTAGGGCACAAATCCGTCGGTGCTGCTTCACCGGCCTGACTGTAAAAAGTGTTTGATGACCCCATCCAGGAAGTCTTCGCTGTCACATCCACCCAAACGGAGATGGTTACCCACCTCCAGAAGGTGGCTGGTGGGCAGTGGAAGCTGGAAACCCCTTAGCTGCTGTCGCGGAATCACAGGATGATGGGGTTGGAAGGGACCTTTGGAGATCATCTAGTCCAACCCCCCTGCCAAAACATGTCAAAGTTATCCCGGGATAGGAGGGACGGGATACCCAGTCCCATCGGGGGCTCAGAAACGAGCTGAGCTCCATTTGTTACCACGGCGACGTTTGATTTTTGTCTTTGCCTATTAAATGACAAAACAAATTCTGTAATCAAAATAAATTGTAGGATGTCATTTAGGCATGCGGGTTTGGAGCCTTAACTATTATCAACTGCATTGATTAAAGCAAAACCAATCAAAACCCAACGGAGGATTTTCTGTTCTCTCCAGCTCTCTTTGGGCTTGGGTGTTTTATCTGCATATCAAGGAAGTTGCTCTTGATAAGAAGCTGTTTGATGAAGTGAATTGCATACGGGTACCTAATAAAGGCTTGTGGTGGCATCCAAGAAAAAAATAATAAAAAAAATTAAATAATTCTGTGTGGTTAAATGAATGTTGAAATTTTTCAAGAGGTTGTGTTTGGCACCTTACTCCTGTACCTCATGTTTCCTGATGATACTGTTAACAAATGAAATATAATATAATATCAACAATTACTGGCAGGTGCTGCAGGAAATATAACCTAAACACTGGACACATGAATGTAACAGGATAAAGCTGTTAATACAGGTCATTGTTTTAGTTGTTCCATCTGCTTTATATACACGGATTCAGATGATGGGTTAAGGCAGGCCTTTAATTTACTTAACAACTCCCTGTTGTAGCTGTAGTGTTGCCCACGGGTGTCCCTCAGCGTTGAGGGCAGAGAAGGCTTGTTTATCTTTGAACATCAGGATGAGAAGGTGAAGGTATGGCCGGGCAGAGGAGCTGGCACGGTGATACCCAGTGGTAATTGCCTGGTAAAAAAAAAATGAATAAAAATGACTATTTAGGAACTGATTTAGTTCAAAGAAGTCATTTTCAAACTCTGTGTTTAGGAACTGATTTAGTTCAAAGAGGTCATTTTCGAACCCTGTGGAACTGCTGCTGGGGATGCAAAGGTAGAGATACTTGCTTTGCTACAACAAATTCTTTCCATGTATGCAAAGTGCTTGTACAGTTTAGGTAAACACCTTTTTAACCCGTTTTACATATTTGGGGAAAAAAAAAATAATCATTTAGTACTCTATAGTTTTGGAAGAATGCTGTAATGAACTGGTAGATTGCCACGGATTGCTTGTAGAGTGCGTGGCACAGGTGTAGGTGAGAAAATTTTAGGAAAGTTTCTGATCAAAGTCAGAAAACAAACCTTAGTTGAGCATTCTAGGGAAATGACGACTCTCTGGCAGTATTTAGGAGTAACCTGCTGCCCCTGAAGGCACAGTGTAAATTCATGTACAGTGCATGGAAGTAAGAATTTGATTTTTTTTTTTCCATCACAGCTAAAGACTTGTTGATAAAAGAAAGAATTTTCCACATGTCTTCTGATCTCTTTTTTTATATTGTCTAGTGCTTTAGCTGTGTGCAAAGATTCCTTTTTCTTTTCCGTAATAAATTCATGTGGGATGCTGCTGGATACTGTTGTTAACGTGGAATTGCCTGGCGTGACTTGCTGGTACCACTGCCTTTGGGTGAGCGTTGTCCATCTGACTGAGAAGTAATAAAAATCAGTAAATATTTCTTTTTCAGTGGGTGGGTAATTTGCTTTTTGGAAAAGAACAAAAAAAGGCTGAGGTGGAGCCCGGTGTTGTGTGGTGATGGTTGGCAGAGGGATATTTTTGTTCCATTAGAAAAGCGTTCACTGGGCAGGAGACCAGATGCAACAGTTTACCTACTATTAATGTCTCAGTGGAATATTTAATCTTCTCTTTTTGGAAGGATTTGCTAATAGAGTGGTTCGCCTGAGTAACCAATGTCTTCCGAAGGAAAAATAAACACATTTGTTTATCAGTAGCAGGTTTTTGAGATTTTTCACTTTCTCTCTGTGGATGTATTAATTATAATTTGTTTGTAATATATTAAGGTTGATATTTTAGAGAATATTTTTTTTACAGACAAATGTTTCTAATGAACTTGAAGTTGTCTGTGTTCATTTTTTGGCCAAATGATGTTTTACTGTTTAGCAGACATCCTCACGTTTTCCTTTTGAATTCTAAATGAACATCGTAGATGCAATTTAAAAAATACTTTTTTGCAAGAGGGTATGGATATTGTATTCTTAAAGAAACATGAACCACCTGGAACACTCATAGGTGATGAAAATGCAAGCGTAGATCTTGTGGGTATCACTGAGTAAACGCTCCAGAGATGCAGAAAGTCCCACAGATGAGCAATCTTCAGGAAGAAGGTTAATTCATTTGGGGACTGATTTCAGAACTTTGTACTTTGTTTTTCCTTTGTGTACCCCAGTGAATGGTAATACCTTCTACCTTCTTAAACCCTCACTCATCTCGTGCCATCAGGCAGTTTGGCCCATCCTTGTGTGCCCATTTGGGAAGTGAGAAGGTTAAACCCACATGGATCTGCTTGATCTCTGTCTCGGCGGTTTCCAGGACTGAGTGGTAGAAGGTCAGAAGGATTTAGGGTTGATGAGGCCCTTTAAATTCAGGTGTTGCATTAGGCACAGGTGAAGGACTTTTGGGACTGACTTCTCATGGAAGAGAAGTTCTGCCTGTTTCTCCCCTGCCACTGTGAGTTGTGTGCAATTGGCTGGTTGTGTGTGTGAACATCGTTTAAAAAGTCTTCATATATGTGAGTAACTAATTAACTAATTCTCTAAAATGCTTCCATTCTGTTACGATGTTGAAGATTTCTAGTAGATGTTGGCTTTTAATTTCATTCTTTAGTCATACTTTATAAATGACTGTGTTTAGTTACTTACTGAAAGCTGTACTGATTTGCTTAAGGTTTCTAATAGTTGTAAATCTTAGTGTTAGACTGTTGTTGGTGGTGGGAGTTCCTTGTTCTGCAGCCCCGTAGTTTTCTCTCTTAGGTAGCTGTAAGAGAGATAACTTTTAAGAAATAAGTTCTTGTGGTAGTTTATAAGTAATACATTTAATTGTTTTGATGACGAATAAAGTATTTCTCCTATTGCACCTGACTCCAGCAGCACATTTTAGGACTGGTCTAAAGTCCTAAAGAACTGAGCCAGTTCCGTTAAACACTTCTGTGGAGGTTTGTGCAAGTTTGGGGCTCGCTGGCTTAACTGATAGGGAATCTGGGCTCATTCCTGAGTTTGCCCCAAAAGTTTCTTGTGAGCAAATACTCTCTCCTAATTTGCCTGGTATAAGAGAAATGGAAGCAATAATCTCTTCCCAGATCAGATGTGATATTTAGAAATATTTTCAGATATTGAGAAGAAAAATAGGGGTTTTTTGTTGTTGTCTGCATGCACTTGTAAATTACTGTGCTTGTAAAGTACTGCAGAATTGCTACAGTAAATTACTGTACTGTGAAATACTTCTCAGCGGTTCAGGAAGATTTTTTATGTACATGCCTCACTTAAAGGATACTGTAACATTAATCAGATTTATTTGAAAGGTATTATTAGATTTTGTGTACTCTGTACTGAATAGTAGCGCATCCTTAGCAATGATTACTCATAAATCCTGCAATTACTCAAAGAATAGCCTCATGATTAGTAGCATTGACTGTGTTATCCCGTGTTATTACAACAGTATGGAAGCATTTTCATAATAGCAAGGGATTTAATTGGTACGAAGACTTATTTGCGGAATACTAAACACACTGGTAAGCAAGGCATTTGAATTGTGCATTACAGGCACCCAGAGTATTATCAGCTAATTAGGTACTGGAAGGGCATATGTAGTGTTAGCGAAGGCTGTTCAACTTCCGAACGCAGTTGTTTTTCAGTATTAAAACGGCTGGAACAATGATTCTAAGTTTTATGTGACTTTAAGTATGTTTTATTGCCTTCTGTGAACAGTTTCTAAAACAATCTTTTACGCGGTTTTCAGGGAAGGGTGCATGATTAAGTTTTGCAATGAAGCTGCTGATCTATATCTAGAAAATTGTGTAGGAGAAGTGTTTACATCAGTAATAGAACGGCATAAATATTTAATCTGTTCCCAGGAAAAGCTGGTTGTTGGTTTTTTGGTTTGGTTTTTTCTTTTTTCCTTTACCAGCAGATGTATTTTGTCAGGTGGTGGGAAAGTATGAATGTGGGTTGATTGGCCCAGGTAAAGGAGGAGATGCATTAATGTGAGTCTGATACCCTGGGGAGTTCTTCATTATTAACCTGCCAGTTTGAAATTCCATCTGTAATGTACTAATCAAACGCTTGTGACAGTTTTTAAGCTTTATTGTCACCCTTAAACCTCTACAGAAGGAGGATTTCCTGTGAAATCTGCTCTGTTTCTTACACAGCTGTTAATTATGCCTGGTGATGCGTTTTCTTAGGTTTTTTTTCCTTCTTTCCAGGCCACTATCACCTGCAGACTTCTTTTGCTTCAAGTCTGTGATATTTCATCCTCTTCCCTTGCTGTTCCTCACTTTTCATTGAATTTCTTGGCAGAACTGGGAGCCCACACAAGTATTTTATCTTCTCTTAAACCCTTTGATTGTTTATGACCAGTCTGCTGTCAAAACCCTACATCTGCTACAAGGCTACAGAAGTTATCCTCCCTAGAGGGAGAGTTTATTTTTCTAAGGAATTAAACATTTTGTTGCATAGGCGTGGTGTTGAAAGTAGATAAAAAAAAATTAGTACTAATGCTTCACAGAATAGGAAAACTGTTGCTAAGCAGGACAGGGTGGGTTGTCATTGCATGAATAAAATGCCTTTTTCTTCGCAAGTGTTTGTGGAAGACGAAGAAGTGGCTCCCCTTGCCTGGGTTGACACCAAGTCCTTGCTTTGCCCTTTCTGGGGTGCAGAGGGGACACTTAGTGAATGTAATGGCTGGAGAGATGAGGTCCTTTCTCCTTCTAGCTGAAGACTTGATGGAGCTGGCTACTGTCGTGGTTTCAGGCAAATTTACCGAGACCAGACTGACAGATGGCCCTTATCCCCACCCCCCAAAATAAAAAGAGAGGAAGAGACAAGGAGACTTACGATTTTAGAATGAACTAAACTACTTTGATGAAGTATTAATAATAAAATAACAACAAAAAAAAAGATAATTAAATAGATACAATGTATACAAAACCGTTTCAAGCTCCCAGGATGACGATCACGTCACCGGCAGGCATCAGGAAAAGTCCCAGACTGGCTAGTAGGGGCTAGGAGATGGGGATGAAATTTGGTAGTGGTTTGTTTTTTCCCAAAAGGGCTCCTTCAGGCTTGTGCGATACTTGAGCCTCATTAAAATGCCAGTGCTTACACTTTGCCCTCACTCTAAATTAAGTAGGTGTACGTATGTAACGGAGCAATTTTTTTCCTTCAGTATGTTTGTTGTACCCCTACAACAAAATCACAGAATCTCAGGGGTTGGAAGGGACCTTGAAAGATCATCCAGTCCAAACCCCCTGCCGGAGCAGGAACACCCAGAGCAGGTCACACAGGAACGTGTCCAGGTGGGTTTGGAATGTCTCCAGAGAAGGAGACTCCACAACCTCTCTGGGCAGCCCCTTCCAGTGTTCCCTCACCCTCACTGGGAAGAAGGTTTTTCTCCTAGTTAAGTGAAACCTCCTATATTCTAGCTTGCACCCACTGCTCCTTGTCTTATCATTGGATGGAAATAGTTTAAAAATGGCAGAGTTAATTCTTTGCGGTGCCACTGGCGGGTTATTTACTCATTTATCTCAAAGTAGTGTCAGGAACCTCTTCATTCCCCCTGCCTATCGCAAAAAACCCTTTTTCACCTCTTGGACCGAGATGTAATGCATAAAGTGCGTACGAGGAGATGGATTTCACAAGTACAGCTGAAGGTAAATGACTGACAAAATGTTATGTTGTGAAATCGTGCCTCGGGCAGACCCAGTGGAGAAAGGATCTCACCCGTTTAATGGTTTTATGCTCACCCTGCAGTTGCTGTGGCAGCCTTTCAGGGCGTCGTGATACAATTTACTTATCTAATACCTGTAATTAACGTGTGAGCGCAGTATCATTTTAAAGATAGAAGATGATGAATGGCAATAAGGAATTTTATTTCTGTTATGTATTGTACCCTTCAGCCAGATTATCGCTAAACCCAGATGTTTTATGACTTTTGGATAATAATGCAGGGTGGTTTAGTCTTGGTATTAATTAGAGTTACATTTTATAAGGTAGAAATTAATTCTGTCCTTCGTTAAATAAGTTAAAATCACACTGTTGGGCAGTTTATGATCCTAACGGTTCTTTCTTTTCAAAGGGTTGTGTGAGGGAAATTCAAATTTATGTTCTGTATGTTGCTAGATCGGGGTAGGCAGAATTAGAGGGGAGAAACAGCTCATAGCCAGAAAACAAACCCGACACCAGTGTGTTTTTACTGTTTGGTTGAAGAAGCTATTAACTGGTAGTACATGAGACAGTTTTAAAAGAAATTGATTTGCTTACTAACAATGTTTTCTTGCCTGAATAAGAGTTTAATCATATTGGTGGGAAACAAAATTGATGAACGTTTAACATCAGATGGTACAGAAATAGTGATTAGAAACCATTTGCCTACAGTTTAGAAGACAGGAATTTAGATTAAGCACAACTGAAACATTAATTTAATCTAATTCTGTTGAAGTCATGGGGAAAATCTGCTGCTGTAAAATTAATCTTGCTCCTCATTTGCGGTTATGAGAAGGGTAAAATAACGTCAGTATAATTCTAGTGTAAAAGTCATCAATAAATTTTTTTTTTCTCCTTTTCACCTGGTGCAAATGTGCTTCTCATTTATGAAATCTCCTCCTCCTCCTGTCACGTTGCTTGCTGTCTGCCATTTCCTATCAACCAAACAGTCTAGATTTTGGTTTCCAAAGCCAAGGAAGGAGAGTTCCCAGCATTCAAAAACCTGCTTGGAACCGAATTTCACCAAAAGGTCTACATGCTTGAGTGGGAAACAGAGTAGGGTCTTGGAGCTGTTTCCTGAAAGAAATGCAAAAAACCTCAAATCATGCTTGTATATTTTCCTCTCCTGCCAGGATTCTGGTCCGAGCATTCAAATTGTTCAGACTTGGACTCAGGTTGGCTTTTCCCCTTGGTCTCTTTTCCACTGGTTTCTGTACACCATGGCTAAAGGAGTCACCTGGGGACTCTCTGTCTCTTCTGTTGACACTCTCGTGTGTTGTACAATTACTTCAATACTTATTCTGCTGCTTAGAGAAGTTCGGGGGGTTGTTCTGTTGTTTTGGGTTGGGTTTTGCTGTTTGTTTTGTTGCGGTTTTTTCGAGAAAGACTCTTGTCTATTGAATACAGAGGTAGGAAGGGCACTCTCGTTTATTAAAGAATTTATTTCAGATTCATAGAAAAAAAAAAAGCTTTCTGGCTGCTAAACCCAACAAATTCATTAGTTCAGTCTCTGAACCAAAAATATGTTACTACCTCCTTCGTTGTGCAACACCAAAGCAGGAATGGTTGGCTCACAGATTTCAACACCGTCCTTCCCAAACCTCTGCCAAGGGGTTTGTTAGAGGAACCTTATCAGAGTTCTGCTGCAATTTATAGAGACCTGGTCCAGCAGAAGTCCCAAGAGATGTGTGGTGTCTGATAAAGGTCGTGAAACTGAATATCAGATGTTGCTAATGTACAGTTAAATGTTTGTACTTTAACCTGCCTCTTTCTTCTTCTCCTTTTGTCAAGACTGAGATATGGGCCTGGTTGGTTGGTCCCTGTCCCAGCTTGTAGTTTGTGGACAATAAACAGCTTCCATTTAGGCCAGATTCGGTAAGGTAGGCAGGTTTTTTGCATTTCTGGTTAAACTCCCCACTCCCAATTAAGGAGCTGCTCCAAAGATTGTCACCCACACACTTATGGGCTGAGCCTCCAGCAGCCATTGCAAGAATTACTGATCTGCTGAGAAAAACGGCATCTACCGGGGTGTTAGAAGCTTTGGCATCTAACTACAGTGGTATGTTGTCCTTCCAACGCCCATGTATATTCAGTTATGAGCTTGCTCTGGGGTGGTTTGTGTCTGCTGAAGTATTTCCATGATGATTAAAAATGAACAGACCTGATATCGTGAAAGCGTTGTGATAGACGTGGTGAGCGCTGCTGTGCCAGTGCTAAGTTGGCTACAAGGCAAGTAAGCCTTGGTGGTGTCTCTCAAAGGACAGGCCAAGGTCTCTGCAGGACACCTCTGGTGCCCGAGGGAGAACATACTCCCTAAGCAATTAATCTCTTAGTTACTTTGGGGTGTGTGTGGAGCGATTCCTGAGGTGGCAGCAGTGCATCTAACAGGTTGTGGACACGATGGACATACCAAGACTTGCTGAGTTGCTGTGGACTAATGAAAGTGCAGTAACTGGCCACGTTTGTCCAAATGCAAACTACTTTGACTTAGCTTTAGCAGAAATGAAAGAGGGCTTCGCTAATGCACATTACCTTGAAGTTTATGAGCTAAGACCAGGTGACTGGAGGGTTATCACAGCTCAGTTGCTATGGGTGACATGATAAATTTGTCACAGACTAATATGTGTGTCTAACAGAATCTTCATGGTTGAGAAGGATCTCAGATCATCGAGTCCAAGCATATACACACAAAAAAACCACCCTACAGTCTGAGCTACTACATCACAACACTAGCATGTGTCCTGAGGTGTCACATCTACACGTTTCTTAAATACCTTCAGGGATGGTGACCCCACCACCTCCCTGGGCAGGCTGTTCCAGTGCCTGACCACTCTTGCAGTAAAGTATTTCTTCCTAATATCTATTCTAAACCTCCCCTGCTGCAACTTCAGACCATTTCCTCTGCTCCTGCCATGATTCCCTTGGGAGAAGAGGCCAACACCCACCTTTCTACACCCTCCTTTCAGGTAGTTGTAGAGAGCAATGAGGTCTCCCCTCAGCCTCCTCCAAACTAACCATGCCCAGTTCCCTCAGCCTTTCCTCATAGGACTTCTTCTCTAGACCCCTCACCAGCTTGGTGGCTCTCCTCTGGACACGCTCCAGCACCTCAACGTCCTTCTTGAAGTGAGGGGCCCTTTACTGTCTAAGGTTCTTCATTAGTGTTTGCAGGTCATTGGCCATACTTGCCTACTGAAGTGTGATTTCTGTAGGTCGGGTTTGTGAAAGATGCTTGTGCCCCTGTGTACATGGATAGTAGTACAAGTGAAAACCAAGCAACACGAGCAGGTTTAACTACGCTCACTTCTTATAAACTTTATTTTTTTGCATTTGTTTGGAGGTTGTATTATGGCAATAATTGAGCACAGGCAACAACCCTGTACTGAGATGTGCAAGCTTGTTAATGCCAGGGCTTTACATGGATGACATCTGTCATCCTGTGAAGTAGGGGACCTTTATTGTGTAATTGCTTTGGTGATTTAAATCCATGAAGGACGTGCTGTCTGAAAAAAACCCCAACACTACGTAATGGTTTCAGATAATTTACCCAAAGGGATGGGTTTGGTTTATGTTTAAAAATGCATCTCCAAAAACAAGTCCATTGCTGTGGTAAAGCAGTGCAGTTAATCATCTGTGGATTGCATTTATTACAGAATTCCTTTAAAGGGAAACAACTTATTTCATTGCTCTCATCTACCAAAAAATATCAATTAGCATGCCAGACTAATTAATCTTATAAAAACTAACAATCAAATAGAGTGTATTTCCTCCTGTAGGAGCACACAGTACTTCTAAAGGTCACCATTTAGCTGTGCACCTCCTTTTATTACACTTTCTCAAAAAAATATATATAAAAAGCAGAAAAAAAATAAGGAGTGGTTGAGTGATGAGAACTCAGGTCTCTCTAATGCTTAATAAACTTAACCTTTATCATGGTATTGAACTTGATGATCCTGCATGAAAGAAGAGTGCAGGCAGCTTCAGAGGCGTTTGTGCTGACTGTTAGTTAATCATTTTTATTTGCTTTATGGATACTACATGGAATATTTATTAAAATTCTTCAGAGCATAGTAAATATGAAGAGAGATTCAAGCAGCAGAGTAGGAAGGATGGCTCCTCTGCAAGGAGGATGTGTGTGGCTACAAGCAGCAACAGAGGATGCACGCTGATTCCCAAAAGATTTCTTCGTGAGCAGTCACCCTGATTTCTCATTCTGGACATGCTTAAATCCTTAAGGTGCAGGAAGAGCTACCTGTGTGATTTATACAGGAATTTTGTTCAGGGTTCTGCGCTGTAATAAAGGGTTAAAATTTGACAGAACTGTCAAGAAATACTGGAATTTTTCTGCTTGTGTGCTCATATTAGAAAGTCTGTGGAAAAACAATAATTTTGGAAAGAAAAAAAGGAGTATAAAATATAATACTCTACATAGGGGTGTTCTCAAAGCCCATCAAACTCAAAGCTTTCAAATTTCATCTCCGATCAGGCATCTTTTATTGCTGCGTTGTAAGGAGTTAAGTATCTTTTCTCAAGTAGACTATAATTCTTCATCATATATAGTATGCTAAGTTGCTTTAGGAGGTAACTAGAGAATGATTTTTTTTTCTTTTTATTACTGATCCCAACGTAGTGCCCAGAAACTCATAGGTTCCATAAGCATTTCTAATGATCCATTAAAATCATGCTAAGCATGATGGATTGTAGGATGCTATGTTTTACGTCATGATTCTCATCTGTACTAAAATTAAGTTCTTGTTTCCTTAATTGAATATTAAATTTATTCTATTCCTTGGTGGACTAGATCCTTAGGAAGTATAAATCTGATTTTTATTTGCAGCAGCTGCTAATCTTGCCCAAAATGCACATCCTTAGTATGGCTCTTTTTCCCAAGAAATTCAAGTTTCTTTGCCACATTGTGCAATAAATAGGCTCTACCTCTAAATTGAACTGAAATGTGTGGAAAACCAGAGTTCCTACTGGCAGGTTGGCTGTGAGATGGTGCTATCTGTGTCACATTAGGGCCCTACACATGATTTAGAATCATAGAATGGTTAGAGTTGGAAGGAACCTTAAAGATCATCCAGTTCCAACCCTCCCTGCCCTGGGCAGGGACACCTCCCACCAGAGCAGGTTGCTCCAAGCCCCATCCAGCCAGGCCTTGAACCCCTCCAGGGAAGGGGCAGCCACAGCTTCTCTGGGCAACCTCTTCCAGTGCCTCACCACCCTCACAGGAAATAATTTCTTCCTAATATCTAATCTAAATCTCCCCTTTTTCAGTTTAAAATTGTTACTCCTTGTCCTGTTGTCTAACTTTTCGATGTTGGATCATCACACATCACTAAAAGGTGTCAAGTGATGTTTCCTCATCTCTTGTTTGTTTGTTTTTCTTGAGAGGACAAAGCCAAGCAGTTGCTGAGAACTTGGAGAAAAGGCAGTGGAGAGGACAAGTGTGCATTTAGCAGGCAGAAATGGAAATGGGGCATCAGGAGGAAAACAAGTCCTCTGCAATTTGTTGCTTTCTGTGTTGTGCTTCTGGTTTCACATTGATTTTTGTCTTTTGCCAACTTTTCTTTTCATAATTCTGGTACATGTAACGAGCAACATCCCAGATCCACAAGTCTGTTCGCTCTCTCGGGGATCCCAGCAGGACTATTTTTGGTTTCTTTGAGCTGAGAAGCGATGGCAGGGCTGGGCTGGGGGACAGCACTGAAGAAGACTGGGTTGAAGAAAGCCTTGTCCTCTCAGCCACCTGCAGCAAATACTGGTTTAAAAAAACAAACCAACCAAAAAAACCTTAGCAGCAGTGGTAGTGGTTGCTCTTTGAAGGCACCCTCGCCTCCATAGTCGGTTTAGGGATGTCAATCATTCATCATATTTGACTTCCTTGTCAGTCGGTACCAGCCTTCCCAGGTGCACAAGGAAGGACTGGAAAGGCTCCTCCACGTTAAAGCCTCTTTTGTCACTGTCACTTTTGGTACGGAAAACATCCATCAGCGTCACTAGTGGGAGGAAGTGGTGCTGTCTCTGTCAAAATCCAGTGCTCCTGGTTAGTGGATTTTTCTTGTTGTCGTCTTATACACCCCCAGGAAACCCACAGGATCGCTTGTTTGATGCTGGGGTGGCTTCCAGGGACATAAACGTGTAGCTTCCTCCGAAAGCTGTGAAGCCTGATGTTTGCTCTCCACGAACATTAAGTGCCTTCACAAGTCAGAAAGCTGCTTTCTGGCAGAGTTTATCTCCCCGAGAAATATATGTACAAAACTTTTTGCTACCTTGTGTGCCTTTTATAGATGAAGTAAAATGTGCTGGCAATTGCTGCTTTAATTTTTGCGTGGGCAGCTGTTTCATTTATATAAAGTATTACTCCTTTTGAGAAATTGCTAGAAGATATAAAAGTTTTAAGTTCTTTGCTGGAACGTAATTCTGGCGTTCATAAAAGACTTGTATCTCCCAGCCCCTGTCAGCACACTCTGCCTGTCACATGCTTGAACGTGTCTTGCTGCTCTTCTTACAAATCTAACTCTTCTGCAGGCACCAGTTGACAGCAAGGATTCAATTACTAACAAAATAAATTTAAAAAATAAAGTAAAAGAAAAATGCAAAGCCTCCACCAGTCAAGCCTTTTTGTAGAAACCAGGGAGAATAAGCTGTACTGGCTGCGTGCTCAATGAAGTTGTCTGTGAAATGCCAAACAGTCGGTTAAACAGGCTTAATATTACGAGCGAGAGGAGAAAAATATCTCAATTTGGGTGATCTGAATGGGAGCAGGACTGCCAGCCCTGCGGAGCGCACTGCGGCTTTGAAGGACGGCTTGAGGTAGGTACTAACTCTCCTCCTCTTCAGGCAAGGACCTTTCTCAAGAGCTTGGAGCCCCTTAGGGCTAAATCGTGCTTCTTCCCCTGTACCCACCCCATCCTGGCCAGGTTCTTGGAGGGGATGTCTCCACAGACACTTGTTGACCTGCAAGGTAGGTGGTTCCTCGTTCCCGGTAGCAGATCTGCCAGGAGCTGCTTCAGTTCATTCCGAGTTGCTTGTTGTCCATCCTGGTGGGTGTTTTATGCTGTGTTTTCTGGGGGCTTGGGAGCCTGTCACCTTTCTCTGGGGCTGTGTGGTCCCCTCAGGCGTGCCTTCTTCTGAAGGACCTGAAGTGTGCTCCTCAAGCTTCATCAGCTCTGTTGTCACAAAGGAAAAATTACTAAATATTTCCTTTGCTTATTTAAAAAAAAAAAAGCAAAACAGAGCAAACCTACCGTTTTCCAACCGAGCTCTTAACAATCCCATTTTCCACCATTTCTGAAGAGACAGATTTTCAGGACATCTCCGTGGTAACCTACCCTCACTCCTGTTCTCTGCAGAGCACTGCAATAGCACTGCCCCACCTTCCTTGACTGTTTTGGGCATTTCCCAGATAATTTCCTAAGTGTGAATGCAAATAAACCAACTTGTTCCTCATCCATTTCTGTCCTCTGGTGTCCTCAGGGATGGACTTGTGTCTTCTGCACAGTCCAGACCACAAGATTTATGCAAACCCATGTTTAAAAGGAAGGAACTTTGAACTTTGTGAATGGCAAAAGCAGGTGACTTCTCACGGGCACGTTCCGCGTGAAACATCTGAAACGCAGATTTTGGAGGTGGCCTTCGTTAACTGTTGTTGGTGTTAACTGTTATCATTGACCATTGGTGATGCTCGTGAATGTGTGAAAGAGTTAAACTGACAGTTCTGATGCTTGGAATGTTTTTTACCTATTAGGTGTTTGGACAGTCAGTGAAGTAGCTGTTTGTGTAGTAAACGTAAGGGATGTTGTTAAAACTATCCTTAGTGCACCGTATCCAGGCTTTCCATAAACGGACTTAATGTTTTCTGCTGGAAAAGAGACATATTTATCTGAGTCAAAAATCTGTTAAATGTGGAGAATGTCCTTCTGGCTTTGTCATAAGGAAATGCGAAGCTGTTTGCTTGCAGGGTATCCTTTTTTGTCTGTTGCAAGTATTTCATACGGCTCTGGCTCTAAGACCTCAACAATACTTCTCCATGGCTTACGACTTACGGGAATAATCAGCTGGCAGTCTCTTCTGCTGTGGGTTTGATTTCCGAAAATTTGGTACTGGAATGGTATTACAGCTTGCAAATATTTCAGAGTCAGCTTTAATATACATTTTTATACTATGCTAGAGTGAAGCCACACTCGGAAATAATTTTACATCATAAGTGGTTCTAAATGAAAGCACCTGCAGATTATTTCCATCACATTTGTGGAGGAAAGAATCTATTTCCGCCTAAATAATCTTTAAGTCCATTACCTCATGAGAAAACAGTCATTTCACGTTTTAGCACTGAACTTTAGTGATAGTAATAGGCAGGTAAAAGTGCTAAAGAATAAAAAAAGGCTGTTTTCTCAGAAGAAACCTCTCTGTGGGCAAGACTTGGGAGTCCAGTGAATAGGTCCCGAGTCCAACGTGCTGAAGCCTGATGAGGCAGTATCTTGGCCTACCTGAATTTTGGAAGTGCATGTAAAAATTTGCAATGGCTTTTCTATGTGTCGTCATGCAGATGAGACATTATTTTGTTTTTTTGAGAGCCCAGACAATTCACAGTGGAGAGAAGGAGGCTGGGCAGATCCCAGGCTTTTAAATGTCACGGGACGTTGGCTGTGCACCTACCGATGCCCAGAGGAAGCAAATAATTGAATCATGATGATAGTCATTGGAAATATGACCTAAAGGTGCGGCCCCAGCTGTGGATTTGATGACCTATGGTCGTGTGGATGTATCTGAGTGTTGGTGGGACGAGATAATATTTGTGTGTGTGTGCCCAATTGTTTATTGCTTGCTCGGTTAAATAAGGTTATTGGCCTTGGGATCGCAGGTTGGTGTTGAACCATGCACCGCTGAATTTTGAGACTGGGGTAGGTCAAGGAAAATAAAAATCTGTTCACATTTATATCTTTTGAAATGTCATTTGTTTTATATAACAATTACTGGGAGGAAAAAAAAAACCTTTGGTTTTTAGGGGTTTTTGGGTTTGTTTTCTTTTGTGGAAACAGAATACTCCAAGTGATGCTAAAAAGGATGTCTGTAGCGATCTGTAATGCCAATAACGAGGGTGGAGAGGGAATTGACTCATTTCTTTAGGATTTGGGAGATCCTTTAGGTTGCAGTGCATTGCTTATGTAGCACTTAGGATGTGACTGATCTGCAATATTTAGATTTTTTTATTTTTTTCTTTATGGGAGTTTTAGAATATTCCAAGTAACAGATGCCAGTCATTTCCTCCAGTGGGCAAAGCCTTCTGGTGCTGGTCTTTAGGCGCGGTGGGGACTGAGCCTTTGGTGTCTTCCTTGGGGAGTCTGTGTTCTTCCTCCTTCTGATGAGATTTTCCCCTTCGATTTTATAGATTTTACAAACATGTATGTGCTCTCCTGCACTTTTTTCCATTGAGGGCTGGGCTGTTCTGAACGGCAGCTGTGGCTTTCTCAGGAGTCAGCGTTCGAGACTCATTTGGTTCATTTACAGCACCAGGTGTAATTGTGGTGCATGTCGGAACAGGGCTTTGTGCTAATAAACCAAAGAGGTAGCTTTGCTGTTAAGCAGAGTGTTTTTAAGCCATCTCAATTTTTATTTTCAGAAACCAGGGTACAACAGCAATAGTGATTAATAAAAATATTCTAATTAAGGGAAGGAAGGTCCTGGTTCTGCATGTGACAGGTGAAACAAAAGCAGTCTCAGATACTCCCATGAACTTTAAAATCTTGCCTATCTCAAGGAAAGAAAATATGCACGGAAAAGAGGTGATTTCTCATATTTTTTTTTTCTTGCTTTCTGCAGTTTTGTTGTCTAATAGCTGCCAACAGGTTGTCTAGGCTGACAAAATTGTATATATGACAGTGCAAAGTACAGGCTTTTGGTTGTCAGAGCAACCTATATATTTCGGAGCAACGGGTAGTCGGGTGGATCCTGTGAGATTTCTAAGCGATACACAACAGTAAGAGAGAGAAGAATCGAGCCTGTATTGCCACCCACACTGGACGTACAAATGGATTTTATGGAGTGGTTTCTATTAACGTGTTTATTAAGGCATGAGAAGGGAGAGGAAAGTGAGGTTGTCTGAAGACACGCGTTGCCTTTTGAAACGATATAAAGCTGTAAGAGTTTTTAAAAGCAGTATTTCAAAAATCGCTTCAGGACGTTATTCTTTAGCTCGCCTTCTTCAGCCAGTAATGGTGATTGTGTATAATTCCCTGTATTTTAAAACTTTCTTCCTTTAAAAGAAAAGAAAAGGAGAAAAAAAAAAACCAAAATCAATACACAGCATTAGGAGGAGTATTACAGTTGCCAGGTTATTTCTTTTAATGTCTCCTGTTGGCTTCTGCAGAAACGTTTCCTGTATGTTCTGGAACAGAGACTTTGAACTTCCCCTAACAACAGCCCTGAAGGGATTCTGTGCGGTGCAGAGCTGCTGGAGAACTTGGGCTGCCAACCCTCAACGGCACCGTCAGCAAAACACATCTTGCCAAGGCTTCCCCTCAGTCGGGTTGTTCCTGGTACAAGAGCCAAACAAGTCTGAAGTCATGTCGTCTGTGAGGAAACATCATTTGGGGATGCAATTTCAATTTAAGAGTTGGCTCTGGAAGTGTGGCTTTTTTGTTTGTTTGTTTGTTTGTTTTTCTAATCTTAGGAAAGTCTCTCTTTTACTAAATCTTTGGGCCAGGTCTCTAGATGGCAACCTAGTTTTTGTCTCTATTAAATGTCTCTGAAGTGGTCAGTTTTACGGGTGGAATGCTAAGAAATGCTGAGTAAATAATGGCAGATTTAGCAAATCTGCATCAAAAGAAGGGTGCCCAGCAGGTCATGGGGGGTGATTCTACCCCTCTACTCTGCTCATGTGAGACCCCGCCTGGAGAACTGTGTCCAGCTCTGGAGTCCTCAACATAGAAAGGACATGGACCTGTTGGAGCAGGTCCAGCAGAGGGCCACGAAGATGATGAGAGGGATGGAGCCCCTCTCCTATGAAGACAGGCTGAGGGAGCTGGGGTTGTTCAGCCTGGAGAAGAGAAAGCTCCAGGGAGACCTTAGAGCAGCCTTCCAGTGTCTGAAGGGAACTACAGGAGAGCTGGGGAGGTACTTTTTGTCAGGGAGTGTAGTGACAGGACAAGGGGTAATGGCTTTAAATTAGAGGAGGGGAGATTTAGATTAGATACCAGAGAGAAAGTCTTTCTTGTGAGGGTGATGAGACACAGGAACAGGTTGCCCAGAGAAGCTGTGGCTGCCCCATCCCTGGAGGGGTTCAAGGCCAGGCTGGATGGGGCTTGGAGCAACCTGGTCTGGTGGGAGGTGTCCCTGCCCAGGGCAGGGGGTTGGGACTCTGTGATCGTTAAGGTCCCTTCCAACTCTAACCATTTTGTGATTCTATGAAATTTATAGTGTGCATCTACGGTTCAGGTTGTGTGAGCACAACTGTTTCTACCCTTCTATATCCTGGCTCTTACAATCCTCACTTCAGCTGCTAAAAACCTGTTAATTGCCCTGGGTCTCTCTGTATTGCGGGATGTAGCACCACCTCTCTAGATGTTCTGGCGTAGCGCTATAGTATATGGCCATTTGAAAGATGATTTAGTGTTGTGCTATGGACTGGTGACCTCTAAACTCAGTGCTTTAGCTCCTCACCGAGCCCCAGGGGCAAGAACAGCACTCAGAAAATACTAAACTGCTCTTCAGATGTTGCCGTTCAGATGCCTTGCAGTTCCTAAACCAAGCCATGATTTCAGTGGGAGGGACTGGGCAGCTGGAAGAGAGAGGAGCACTGGTGTTTTTGCCACATTTTACTCTTGAACGCCATATATTTGGTCCATTCAGTCAGAAAAGTGGAGAGATCTATCAAATATCAATAGGGTCAAAATTAGAAATTTTTTATTGTGCGCTGAAGAAAATTTAGTTTTCAGCTGTAAAGTGAAACCACCTCCGTTTGCGGACAGGGAAAGGCACATCCGAGTGTCTCCCAGAGCGTGAGAATTACCTGTCACAGTAATGTATGTCTGTGTGTTTTGTTGAGGTATAGTGGGCACACAGGAAATGTGCCAGGAAATCTGTGATATTTAGTGCACTCAACTTCCAGTCACTCTCCAGAGATGCGTATGTAGCAGCTTCAGATTTGTAATATAATAGAGACTTGCTAATATAAAAGTATGAAGGTTATGTGAAACTATGAAAAATGTATTTTTTAAACTGTGATACTCTTGTGTCTCTGCCAGTGTTGATGAGACTTGTTGGACTCCATTAATGACCTCAGTATTGTGCTGAGTTTGAAAATTAGATTCTAAGTGAGAAAAGATGCTCATTTGAATTCCCTTAAGCCAAAGCAAACTTGACTTTCTCTGAACTTGGTAGAGTGATATTACCGACTCAGTTTCCATATTAAAATAAACAAATGCAAAACCAAAAAAAAAAACAACCAACCCATCACTACTGACTGGAACATGCCCTGGCTTATTCAAAGCTCAAAGACTGAAGGAAAGTAATTTTTCTCTTGTCTCTCTCTAGAGAACAGCTGTCTTGGTCATAGGGAAAGTGAAAACTCTGTAGTACTATTGTACGTCTAAATTTCTAGATAGAATCACAGAATGGTTAGAGTTGGAAAGGACCTTAAAGATCATTGAGTTCCATCCTCCCTGCCCTGGGCAGGGACACCTCCCACCAGACCAGGTTGCTCCAAGCCCCGTCCAGCCTGGCCTTGAACCCCTCCAGGGATGGGGCAGCCACAGCTTCTCTGGGCAACCTGGGCCAGGCTCTCA